>CM053784.1:20746111-21346111 GCA_028749045.1 Cupressus sempervirens
TTACTCGGCATTGTCATGCACTTAGTAGAAGTAGAGGCTTGGTCCATACTAATCATTTCAACATAGTTTCAAACTTGGTATACAATGGTGACCAATAGATAGTGTGTAACTTGGCAAAAATTGCATTCCCTATTTACCATGATTACACTCTATAAACACTAACTTCTCATCACTCAGTTAAAACTGGTTTTTCTTGATTCAAGTTGTTAACTCAATAGAAACTACAAAGCTTGGTGAATATTGAACTGCTCAGTAAACATTGCTAGACTTCACACTACCTGAATTCACTTGGTGACCACTGGAATGCTTGATAGAAACTATGAAGCTTGGTAACCATTGAATTACATGGAAAATATAAGAGACTGATCAAAGAGCTCAATAACCATACAGAATCTGAATAAGAGTTCTCACTAATAACAAACTTGACTTAATGCCAACACTATGAACATGTTACACTTAGCAATAACATAAATCTTCTATCTTACAACTTGAATAACTTTCCATACACACAATATTATGATGAGTGAGATTAGCCATGTCATCACTAACATTTCTTCTTCATGTCTTTGACCTCAATTCACATAATATCAACTCTTCTAAGAGATATAAGAAGTTTACCAAAACATGCTTTTGTAAACTCTATCTCAAAACAAACATCACCAAAACTTACATAACTTCTTCCAAACTTATCATTTTATCTTCCAAGATTAACTGCATATACTAAATACTCAAAAGTATCTCTCATAACCTTAAATAGTTATAATACTTTTCTAGTCATACATACCAACTTGACCTTTCCATTTTTCTTTTGTCAGATACCATAGAAAACTGCTATGTTGACATCAATGACAAACTCAGTCATGAATGTAACATATCATCATAGTAACATATCTATAATACTCCCCCATAGGAATATCATTAGAATTCATGCTTGCAACCAATCTTCTAACAATCTCCCTAATCTTCCAACAATCTCCCCCTTTGGTATTGATGGCAACATAGATGAAAAAACATATAGTTCCAACAATACTAACAAAAGATTATTAATCTTCTTTTCAAGTCCTCTTCATCAATCATTCTCCCCATTGATATAAAATCTTCCTTATTATGTTCTTCATGTAATACTTCTCCCCTATGATGTTCCATGATGTTTTGCATGCAATACTTCTCCCCCATTGACATCAATGTCAAAGGTTTTAGCAACCAACATCTCTGCGTCAAACTTTGCAACAACTGATTCTTACTAGCTCAACTGTCAAATGAAACTATTCACAAAAATATCCAACAAGATTCCTAGATGACTCTATCCATCATAGATACTCCCCCATTTAGGAAGCATCAACATTCAGTCCAAACAATGATGGTGCTTTGGCAGACTAGATTGATGCACTTTAGCATCTTCTACTCTAAAGTAGGGAGGGGCATACCTTGCAAATACTCAAAAGTTTCTTTGAGAAGAGGCTTAGTGAATATATCTATAATCTTCTCTTTCATGCTCACATATTCCAATCTAATTTCCTTCTCTACAAATTTCTCTCTCAACATGTGATACTTGTTAGAAATGTGCTTAGCCTTCAAATACAACACTAGATCCTTCGACATATTTATTGTGCTTGTGTTGTTACAATATATAATGATAGGTTCATTGATTTCTATCCTTACATCCTTCAGCATCTACTTCATCCAAACAACTTGATTGCAATTATTTGCTACTACAACATATTCTACTTATGTTGTACTTTGAGATGTACAATCCTACTTCTTTCTTAACCAAGAAACCAATCTTCCTCCAAGAAAGAAGGCTCCACTACTGGTGCTCTTTATATCATCCATATTGCCTACCCAATCTACATCAGTATAAGGACTTAGAGTGAAATCATTACATTTTTCATACGACAATCTAAATTTTGAAGTTCCTTTTAGAATTTGGATTGATTTTGATTTATATCCTTATAAACTTTAGCATCTGCTTCATCCAAACAAATTGATTCCAATTATTTGCTGCTGCAACATATTTTTCTTCTATTATACTTTAAGATGTACAATTCTACTTCTTGCTTAACTAAGAAACCAATCTTCCTCAAAGAAAGAAAGCTCCACCACTAGTGCTCTTTCTATCATCCATACTACCTACCCAATCTACATCAATTAGATTTTTCACACCACAATCCAAATTCTAAAGTTCCTTTTGGATATATAAATATCCTTTTCACTACTACATAATGTGCTTCTCTAGGATTAGCCTGAAATCTTGCAACAATTCTAACTACATTTGCTATATCTAGCCTTGTGTGAGTAAAATATTGCAATCCTTTGATCATAGATTTGTACCTTTTATGTTCAATAGTAGGTGTCTCATCCTTTGTAGATAACTAGAGTCTAATTACTATAAGTGTTCCAATAGCTTTACATGCTTCCAAACCAAGCCATTTTAGTAAATCCTTCAAGTACTTAGTCTGAGAAATAAAGATTCCTTCTTTATTCTATACAATCTACAATCTTAGGAAATATTTCATATCTCCTATCATACTCATTTCAAATTCTTTCTTCTTCTCTTCAGTAAATTTTCACTTTCTTCATCATTTCTTTCAAATATGATATCATCAACAAATATTACCAAAATTATGAAACTATGATCAATTTCTTTCCAATACAAATTACTATCTGCGATAAATTTTCTATATCCAAGCTTTGTCAAATGCTTGTCCAACCTCACATACCAAGTTCTTGGTGCTTGGTTCAAGCCATACAATGCTTTCCTTATCTGCATACTACATTCTTGTCATCTATTAAAAGACATCCTTTAGGCTACTCAATGTACACTTTTTCTTCAAGTTCTCCATTCAGAAATGCTGAATTGACATCCATCTAATATGCTTTGAATTTTTTCTTTGTTGCATAGGCTAAGAATAATCATACTACTTCTATTCTAGCCACTAGAGCATAGCTTTCATCATATTCTATTCCTTCTTGTTGTGAGTAACCTTTACATAACAATCTAGCTTTGTTCTTTACAACTTCTTCTTTTTCATTTGTCTTGTTCTTGAATACCCATTTGGTTCCTATCACATTCTTGTCTACTGGTCTAGGAACCAATTCCCATGTTTCATTCTTTACTATCTGATCCAATTCCTCTTTCATAGCTTATTTCTAGTAATCATCTTTACATGCTTCATCTATGTTCTTTGGTTCAACTTGAGATATCAAATATAGTTCTTCTTTGACTCTGCTTCTCGTCATCGCACCTTTGTCTTTGCTTCTGATGATCTACTCAAATGGGTGATTCTTTATCATATTCTTTCCTAAAGTAGGAGTTGCTATCTCAACTCTTAGCTCTACTAAAGGTTTTGAGCTTAGTTCCTACATTAACTATCCTTCACTCTGCAAATCATTGTTAGTCTCAAGAAATACTTCATTATTCCTTATCTTAGTAACAACATCATCATCTAAATTCTAGTCAACTATTCTCTCTTTTACTTTGAATTTCTCATCAATTATCACATTTGCACTTTCCATAATAGTCTTAGTTCACTGATTATAACATCTATAAGTCTTTCTTTTCAATGAATAATCAAGAAATATACCTGCATCACTTCTAGCATCAAACATACCAATATCATCATATCTAAATTGATATAACACTTACTCCCAAAAATTGTGAAATACTTAACTATAGGTGAGTGACCAAACCACAGTTCATAAGGAGTCTTGTTTGTGTCATTTCTAACTTGCACTTTGTTCATAGTCTAGACTATTGTATTCATAGCTTCTCTCCAAAATGTTTTGGATACATCATTTTCTACTAACATAGCTCTTGTAGCTTCTGTAACTAACTTGTTTCTTCTCTATGTAATTCCATTTTGTTCAGGGGTTCCCGAGGCTAATGGTTGTCTTTTAATTCCATTTTCTTCACAAAATTTGTTAAACTCATTTGAATTAAATTCTCCTCCTCTATCTAATCTCAAACATTTAATCTCTACACCATATTCATTCTCAACCCTATTCTTGAATATTTTGAACTTGTCAAATGCCTCAGATTTCTCTTTAAGAAATGTAACCCACATCATTCTAGAAAAATCATCAACTAGAATTATAAAATACCTTTCACCATAGAATCCTTTAGTGTTTTTAGGACCATTGAGATCTGTGTGTACAATTTGCAAGTTTTTTGTAGTGGTGAACTTCTTACTAGGAAAAGAAGTTCTATTATGCTTAACCAAAACACACTCCTTGAAAATTGTTTTTGTAGGCTTTACAATCTTTGGCAAGTCTCTTACTGCGAAAATTCTACTAGACTTCACAATACTGTCAAAGTTTATATGACAAAATCTCTTATGTCATAACCAACTATCATCAACCTTTGCAACCAAACATGTCATTTCAATAGGATTCAATTGAAATAAATTACCTCTAGATCTAGTTCCTATTCCAATTACCTTTGCATCTTTGTCTTTGATCATGCATGTCTTTTCTATGAACTACAACTAACAATCTTGTCTACTAGTTGTCCAACACTCAAAAAATTGTGCTTTAAACCATCAACAAAATATACATCCTCGATGTTAGTTTTAACATCAAGATTTATAGATCCAATACCTTTAACTTGGCATGCTGCATTGTTTCCAACTTTGACAATGCCTCCATCCTGACTTTTGAAATCAACAAACTTGTTCATGTCACCATTTATATAATGTGAATAACCACTATCAATTATCCAATTATATTTCTTTTCAACCTATGAAACCCAAGCTACCTTCTCTAGACTTTCACCTTTAATTTCCACAAATCTAGTTTCATCATCACTAGCACTTAATGCTTGTTCATCAAAATCATTATCTTCATTTGCATACAAACACTCTCTATCCTTTCTAGGTTTGTAATTTCTCTTATAATTTTTCTCTCTTTTAGGACACTTAGATGCATAATAGCCACATTCATCACAAGTCCAACATTTAAAGATTTTCTTACCTCCTTTTTCTCTTCTTACCAGAAGGGCTGCTCTTTCAATCTTTCTGTCCTCCTCAGATCTACTACTGCTAGTAAAATCTCCTCTAGCACTTGTGCTCCTTGATAGACTAGGTCAAATATTCAAGGCACTGAAAGTTGTTTCTATTCTAGTCAATTCTCCAAACTATCTAAGTTCATTCTCAACTACTTCAAGTCTTCCAATAAATGTCTCATTTGTGAAATATTTGGTACAAGATATGAATAACTATATCATTTGAATTTCTAACTTAAATAGTGGTGTTAGAGTTTTTCAGTATCTTCCATATAACTTCATCATCTTCTTTGGTTCCTCCTTGAGATTTAATACCTATAGTAATTTTCAACATCCTACCTATAGATTTTCTTATAGATTCATCTTCCATCATTTTAGCATCTTGAAATGCACAAATCCAACTTTGTAGTCTCAACTTCTTAGAATATGCATCACCTTCGAAACTATTTTTCAAAGCTTTCTAAATCAAATGTGAAATAGCAAGTGATTTTACCTTATTTTAATCAATTTTAGGAAGTGTAGTTAATAGTGCTTCTCTAGATCTCATGTCACACATCAAAAGATCTCGTTCTACCTTAGTACAAGTTTCCAAGTCCACTTTGGCAATGATTGTCTTCACTAATTTTGTCAAGATCCAATATCTTAGACCCATACACAACAAATGTGTCTTCAGCTTTTCTTTCTAGCTATCAAAATTTGTTCCATCAAACTTTAGACTATCTTTCCTGAACATGTTTTCCATGGATCTCCCAAAGTTGTTAAACTTTATGTCCAATGACCTGATGCTCTAATACCAATTGTTAGAAATAATAGTCCACCAAGATAACTAAGCAAGGGGTGAATCAATTATCCAACAATTAAAAAATTGATCTTCTTTAAACAAACTTAACCATTCAACCAAAGTAAATAGCAACCATAATAAAATGTACCTAGATAATTACACCAGATATGTTGACTAGGGAAATCCTTGATCAAAGGGAAAACCCTAGTGGGAATGATGCCCACAAGATGATGTACTAATATAAATATTCTTTGTTAGAGGATGGACCCTGTTAGGAGTTTATTACAACATTTAGTACTTTGAGTCCCTATTAGGATATTTTGAATCCTTGTTAGGATATTTCAACTTTGTTAAGGGTTGTGCCAACCCTATTAGTAGTTGTAGTACAAAGTATGCAAGAAGAGCCCACTACCCAAACATGCAATTTCAACTACAAGAAGAGCTCATTTCTCAAACATGTAATTTATTGTTATATCCTTCTTTCCTTTGTTCTATCAACTAAACCAATCACTATCAAATCTTGTAGACTAGGTCACAAACCTCAAATCCAAATACCAAACCACAGATCACTTAGCAAAACCTTGGCAATGAAGTTTCCTTCACTTCCGCATGACTTTTCCCAACTTCACCTTCCACTCTTGCTATTGCTTATCATCAATTCATAAACCATATCATTTTGTGTCATGATAAAGGAAAATTCCCTTCCTTTATACCAAGTCCTTAAAATGATTCTTTGAGTTAGATGTTAGACCTTCTCAATTAATTATTATAGAACCACACTAAGAACATGTAACACTTAGTGGTAACATGAATCTTCTACCTTGCAACTTGAATAACTTTTTGTACATGCAATATTATGATGAGAAAGCTTAGCCATGTCATCATAAACATGTCTTCTTCATGACCTCAACCTTGATTCACATAATATCAACTTTGCTAAGAAATATAACGAGTTTACCAAAACATGCCTCTGTAAACTCTATCTTAGAAAAGACATCACCAAAACTTACATAACTTCTTTCAGACTTATCATTTAATCTTCTAATTTTAACTACATATACTAGATACTCAGAAGTATCTCCTATTACGTTGGATAGTTATAATACTCAACTAGTCATTTGTACCAACTTGATCCTTCCACTATTCTTCTATTAGATACCACAAAAAACTTCTATGTTGACATCAATGACAAACTTAATCATGAATATAACATATCATCATAGTAACATATCTACAATACTCCCTCATAGGAATATCATCAGCATTGATGCTTGCAACCAATATTCTAACAATCTCTCCAATCTTCCAACAAGTGTATAGTTAAATATTGTCAGCCCAATATATGTGCAAGTCCATACACCTTCCAAGGAAGAGGAAGAATTAGAGGACACATAAAAAGCAATTTCACCACTGCATATTGTTATGGGTATTTAATCCATGCAAGTGGATAGTATGCACATAACTATAGATGCAAAAGAAAATCCTTTTGCATCATTTGACTAATCCATTGTTGGTAATATCACTGCATACACTAGCTTTGATGATGATGATGAAGAAGAAAAGAAGAAATGGGAAGAAGAAGAAAAGAAAAGATGAGAAGAAGAGGGAAAGAAAAGGAAAGAAAAAGAGGAAAGGAAAAGAAGAGGAAAAGAAGAGAAAGGAAGAAGAGGAAAAGGAAAGGAGGGGAAGTGGAGAAGAAAAAGAAAGAAGAAGAAGAAAAAGCAAGGAAGAAGAAGAGGAAAAGAAAAAGGAAGAAGAAGAAAGGAGGAATAGAGAAGAGGAAGAAGAAAAAGCAAGGAAGAAGAAGAGGAAAAGAAAAAGGAAGAAGAAGAAAGGAGGAATAGAGAAGAGGAAGAACAAAAAAAGAAAGAAAAGGATGAAAAGAAAAAGAAAGATAATGAAGATGCAAGAAAAGAAGTTGAAGAGAAGAAGAAAGTTGAGGAAGAGAAGAAAAAGGCAGTTGCGCTTATGCCTACAGTAACTTTGGTAGTAACGGTAGCTAGAGCATCAGTAGTAGTATCAATTCCATCAGATGATGAAGATCAAAAAGGACTAATGGGCACTTTAACCAAGCTATTTAAGGAGAACAAATCTATGAAATCTTTGGAGAAGACTCTAAATAAAGCCTTGGATCAAATGCAAAAGATAAATACCACAACTATAGTCAATCCAGACTTGTAGGTAAAGGCCTAAGGGTTGGTGAAGACCTTTGATGATGAATTCACAACTCTAGCAAAGGTAACTTTAGCACAAGATTAGGTTACTCATGATGCAACACTATTTCATACAGTATGCACAAATGTCAGAAATGATCTAAAAACTTTAGATGTATACATAAAAGAATTGAGGAGGAGCATAAATGAAGGTAAGTAGTTATATAGACAATACACAATGTCATACAGTTACCTATTAGATTTTGATAACAAGATCAAAGGCCAAATGAGTGAGTTTCATATAATTACTACAAGATTGTAGCAACCAAAGGCTAGAATTGAAGATTTCAAAACTAAGATAGAAAAAATCCACAATGTGATCAGAAGCATTGAGTTTGACAAGGAAAAGGTAGTAAGGAGATTCTCTATTCTAAGAGAATACTTATCACCCAAAGTTGTCATTTTTTATAGGTAGTTGGAGGAGTGTCTTGTAGCTAAGACATCTTATGACAAGTTTTTATATACTAACTTGAGTGCAGGTTGTTGGTCTTAGATGGTTTTGACATTTGAGTGTCAACACACTTAACTGCTTTCTACATTGAAGCTAAGTACACTATGTATGTTGAGTCATAGTGTGTGCTGAGTCAGATTTCCAATAGGTGTCGAGTGACTTTAGGTGTAGAGTAGTATATAAGTACCAAATGATATATAGGTGTTGAGTCATAGTTAATTCCAACAAGATAGAATGTAATAGGTGTCAAGAAAGCTAGGATAGTATATGTGTCGAGCACTAGTAGTCCAATATGTATCAACTAACATAGAATCAACATATGATTTTGTGCCCTCACAAACTTAGATGTAAACCATTTTTGGAGCTGACATAGAAGGATTTTGAAGGAGAAAGAGGATAAGGATGAATCTTTTACATTTCCTATGCAATTAGCATGTAGCCAATCAAAAAAATGGAGAAGGCATGAAACCAATGAAAAAAATGCAAAGAATGAGTGGGAACTTAAGATTCAATATGGATTGTAGATCTATACCTAACCCTAAGTCTTCACAATCTTTAAAAGGAGGTTAGAAACCCCATTGCATCTATGAAAGAGAGCAGTGTATGGGTAAACTATAGTGAAATTCTGTGTGAAGGGAGAAAGACTTAGAGGAACAGAGTAGCAACTACATATCCAATTGATCAAAACAATACAAGGGACATGATCAGATATCAAATCTTAGAGGATCAAGGTCAGAAGGAGCAGATCAAGTTCCTAAAAATAGCAATTGAAGATTGTAAGCAATCAAGTCAAATATTCCTAATACTTTCTAGCCATTGTATTAGATAAGTGAAAATCCTACGTTGATAGGTTAGCTTAATAGCTACCTGTAGATTCTTTGAAGAGGTGACTAAATCCTTTAACAGGGTAACACTTCATGTAAAGTGTTTGTAAATCCTCTAACCAGGTCACTATTGACACAATGTAAAAGCCTTTAACAGGGCAGACCTTTCATAGGGCACACTATCAAAAGTGGTCAAATATTTATTGCTATAGTGATTTTTGTGGGTATCATCCCCACCCTAGTTGTACCTTCTTTTTCCTGGAGGGTTTTTGGGTTACCAAATCTGGTGTTACGTGTTTACTTGCATGTGTTTACTTTATGTTCATTTATATGTTTACATGCATGTAGTTTACTTTTTAGTTATTTGATTTAAAGGATTAGAAAAGGTTAAAAGTGTGATACATTTGATTCACCCCCCCCCCCCTCAGAAGTACTCTTTCCATTTTGAACATTCCAAAAATTGGTATAAGAGCTCTAGTTCTCACAAGGAGAAGCCTAATAGCTTAGAGAAAAGGTCTGAAGATGGAAGTCTTCAAAATTGGGAAGATCATAGACAATAGCTGAAAAAGATGGAAGGATATAGCCATACTTGAAAATAACATACACTACAAGGATATTGATACCACACAAGTGTTTTCCAATGGAGATTCCAAGGAATTTGATACAGCAATAGCACAACCAATGGAGAAAAATAGAACACAAGCTGAAGAAATCAAATTACTCAAGCTTGAACAAGAATCACAATCCATAATGCTTTGTGAAGTGACCGAACAAAAGAAGAGAGCCATTGAAACCAAGGACATGATAGAAGATGACAAGAGAAATCCTACCAATAGACTGGAAGAGAAGACAATTGAGTTTGAAAGGATCTCAAACATGTAGCTAGACACCTTAAGTCAAATGATGAATGCTCATCATGAGTTAAACATGAAGGACATTGAGATTTCCACTCTAAGAATGCAAAACAAGTAATTGTAGAATGAACTAAAAAGAGAGAAGGAGATAGTAGAAAGCTTCAACAAATCCAATGAGGCTATCAAATACTTTGAGCAACTACTGAAATCACCAAGGGCTAGTAATGATACTTTAGGACTTGGTTACACCAGCACTAAACAAAGAGAATCATCCAAGACTGCAAAAGAAAGGAGTAACAAAGGTAAGAACACTAAACCTAATTTTCATTTCTATAGTAAAAAGGGACATACCTCTAATGTATGCAAGAGCAATAATAGTCATCAACGTGATAAGCCTACAAATGAAAGCTTTTGTCACAAGTGCAAAAAGAAAGGACATCAAGCACATGAATGTAGAACCAAGATCATGAGGACACCAAGATTTGAAGGTCACTACTACAGCTACAAAAAATATGGACATAGAGCATTTGAAAGTAGATCAAAGCCTATGTGGACACCTAATCAACTTGCAAGAGGAAACAACCATGGTCATCACCACAACTAGGATTACAATACCTATTGTAGCTTTGACTATTTTCAAGAGTATGGACACATTCCTGAAAATTTCATAAGGACACATTTTAGATGGAATTATAGTAGATGGTTGAGTCAAACCACATGTTTTAGTTGCTTGAAAACTATCCATATTAACAAGAATTTCCCAACAAAGTCAAAAGCACCCAAGATAGAAGTCAACAAAGGAAATTAGAGAATCTACCTTAGCTCAAGTAAAGCCTAACATGACAAAAGGTCAAATAACAAAGGCTAACAAGAAACATGGTGGAAAATTGGCACCCAAATATAGAACCTTCAACATCCTACAAAACAAAATTGAGGATTTAGTAAATAAATCCAAACAATTGTGGAAAATAATTTATAAGATAACTGATGACAAGGTAGAGGAAACAAATAAGCTAGAAACTAGTGCCAAAGAAAAGGTAGAGGCAAAGGAAATAGAGAAGCAGGAAGAAGAACAGAAAGAGGAGGAAAAGAAAGCTGAGGAAGAAAGAGGAGAGGAAGAGAATAAGGAGAAAGATAGGAGGAATCAGTTAAGGGAGAAGATATAGCTACAGCTAAATAGTAACAAGAAGAGGAACAGAATGTGTAAGACACACAAATGTCACCTCCTAGCCCTCCTCATGTAACCATTACAACTGCAGAGACAATAATTATCAAGGATGTTCTTGACAAGTTAGTATAGAACATCAATCCCCTTATTGTAGAGGATCTCTCCAAGATCCTTTACCAATCTACGTTACAGGCACAGTTATGCACAAGCCCTATATTGGTGAGTGTAGATGAATTACAAAAGGTAGTAGTAGAACCACAAAGAGAAAAGATGAAACCACAAGAACCATCTTTTACTTACACGACTACTCATACTAAAGTTTTGATGCTTCCACCACCTACAATAGTAGGTGACAACACATAGAAGCCAAGCATAGAAGAAGGGAAATTAGATGAGAAGGAGGATACCTCAAAAGAAAAGGCATAGACCACCATATAGACATTGGTAGAACTACCAAAGATTACCACTCCTACAAAGGCCCTTTAGAATTCAACCACTGAAGCCATTCCTTTGCAATTCTCAACTCCAGGCTTGAGCTCAACCAAAGTAGCTAGGGTACTTCACTATGGAGATCCTAAATTAGATGAAGATGTTGTAATACCTTCCTATGATTCCAAGACTATAACAATGGCACAAATCAATGAAATGCAAAATGCATTAGATAGAAGGATGAGGTAGGAAATACTTAAGAAGGAGTTCAAACACAAGCAAGCACTACATGAGATTAAGGACATCTTCATGGATGTCTTTAGCTTGTAGTCACTAGATGAAGCAAAGCCAATAATAGAGCCACTATCAGATATAGTTGACCAGGTGACCAATGAAGACTAGGATACAAATGCCAAACTCATGGAATGGTTAGAAAGAAAATTTTAAGGAAAATTAAATGAGAAGATATCAAGTGAAATAGCACTTGAATAGGTAGATTTGGCCAAGAAAATAGACAAGGTCAAAGTTGTACTTGAGAACATTTTCTCATTGTACAAGAAGCTTTGTGATTTTTCCAATTTCACACAAGACAAAAAATCAGAGAATAATGAGCTTGGAAAAAAATTTGAAAATTTCTAGTATACAACTATCAAAGGATCTAGCTCAAAGTGACAAGCATTTTGCACAATTTCTTCACATTCAAAGGGAGTTTGCTATACTTATAGTAGAGAAAGCCAATATTAAGGCTAAATTGATGCAAATTCAATCCTCAATTACCCCACATTTGGAAGTCATATAGAAGGAGCAAGTATATGCTGAAACAGTTCTAAAGAAAGATCCAAATCTTTCTAAACTTTATGGACTTGTACACCTTGCTGCAAAGACTACCATCCAGCACAAGTCACTTGACATTGCTTTGGAGAATTGGGATGCAGCTCTGAAAACAATAATGGAGGTAAATAGTAAATTTTTGGCTAAGTATGGTATTACTCCTTAAAACCTTTTGACATTAGTGTCAAAAAAGGGGGAGATATATGTGTTAGGGGGAGATATAAGGGAGAAATAATAAGGAAGATAAGAGGAGTATACATTTTGATCACATTCTTTCATTTTGAATAAAAAGAAATGTTTGCAGATAGCCAAAAGGGGGAGATAAGTAATAAGACAAAGTGAGGAGGAGATACAAAAAAATTTGCAATCATATGGAAGATAGCTCTATTCCATATAAGATCTGATGCAAAATGCAAGAATTCCATAGCTCTGAAAGGGAAAATACAGAACATAGGTACAAAATACAGGGTAAAGGAAAAAGTGTATTAGGCAGATTTAGCATAGAATTTTGGTTGCAAGAATGACAAGGCACAATCACCTTAGGGGGAGTTACAAGGTATTTTGAACAAATTTTGAACAAACTTTTGCAATTTTTGTACATATGTAGAATAGATTGGATAGGGTACTCATAAGGATAGATGATAATGATTAGTTAAGTTTTTTTGACACTCATGTCAAAGGGGGAGATTGTTGATCTTAGATGGTTCTGACATTTGAGTGTCAAAACACTTAACCACTTTCTACACTGAAGCTAAGCACACTATGTATTTTGAGCCACAATGTGTGTCGAGTCAGATTTCCAACAGGTGTCAAGTGACTTCAGGTGTTGAACAGTATATAAGTGTTGAATGATATATAGGTGTCAAGTCATAGTTAAAGCTGAGCAAGACAAAATGTAATAGGTGTCGAGCAAGCCAAGATAGTATATGTGTCAAGCACTAGTAGTCTAGTATGTGTTGAGTAACACAGAATCAGCATATGAGTTTGTGCCCTCAAAAACTCAGATGTAAACCATTTTGGAGCCAACATAGAAGGATTTTGAAGGAGAAAAAGGATAAGGATGAATCTTTTACATTTCCTATGCAACTAGCATGCAACCAATCAAAAAAATGGAGAAGGCATGCAACCAATGAAAAAAATGCAAGGAATGTGCAAGAACTTAAGATTCAATATGGATTGTAGATCCATACCTAACCCTAAGTCTTCAAAATCTTTAAAAGGAGGTTAAAAACCCCATTGCATGTGTGGAAGAGAGTAGTGTATGGGTAAACTATAGCAAAATTCAGTGTGAAGGGAGAAAGACTTAGAGGAAAAAATCAGCAACCACATATCTAGTTGATCAGAATAGTACAAGGGACACGATCAGATATCAAATCTTAGAGGATCAAGGTCAGAAGGAGTAGATCAAGTGTCTGAAATCAACAATTGAAGATTGTAAGCAATCAAGTCAAATATTCCTAATACTTTCTAGCCATTGTATTACATAAGTGAAAATCCTATGTTGATAGGTTAGGTTAATAGCTACTCTGTAGATCCTTTAAAGAGGTGACTAAATCCTTTAACAGGGTAACACTTCATGTAAACTATTTGTAAATCCTCTAACCAACTCACTTTTGACATAGTGTAAAAGCCTTTAATAGGCTAGGCCTTTCACAGGGCAGACCATCAGAAGTGGTCAAACATTTATTGTTGCAATAATTTTTGTGGGTATCATCCCCGCCCCAATTTTACCTTCTTATTCCTGAAGGGTTTTTGGGTTACCAAATCTAGTGTTATGTGTTTACTTTATGTTCATTTATATGTTTACATGGTTGTAGTTTACTTTTTAGTTACTTGATTTAAAGGATTAGAAAAGGTTAAAAGTGTGATACTTCTTATTCAACCCCCCCCCCCCCCCTAAAAAGTACTCTTCCCATTTTGAACATTCCAACACAGGTGAAGTGGCATCTTGTGCACTTTGTGCACTCATAAGTATATCTGATATAGTCAAAGTGAACTAGAAGAAGGACTTTGACAAGGTGAAACATGATTTGCAGATTAAATTTCCAAAATGACCAACTGATCAATAGAAGGTAACAAAGTTTTGTGGATACAATTTTTGACACCTTTAACATTGATGTCAAAGGGGGAGTGTGATGTAAAGGAAAATTGTATAAATTTATATGTATATGTAAGGGGGAGAATATGTGCCTATTAATGTAAAGGAGTGATAAGGAATGTAATGATCCATAAAAACATGAATAAAATTGTTATGTTTTGAAGGCAGTTTTGTATAATTATGTTTGTTCATTCTTGATTATGTATGACATCATTTTGGGACATAGCCAAGTTTCCCAAATTTTTCTATCAATTCCAAAGGGAGAGATTGTTGGTAATATGGTCAAATAGATGTCTTGATGATTGTCATTTATGGAAACATACATTTAGCATTTCATTTATGCATTTAGTATGAGAAAATTGTCTAAGTGTTAGACAATTTATAGCAGCATAGAGAATAGATGTTAAGTGTACAAATGACTCAATTAAGAGTTATCTTGTGCATAGTTGAGGGAAGCTTCATGACAGTATCATGATGACGTGTACTTGTGTATAGATGTAGATGAATAGTACAGGGTGAGTTATGATCAAAATACTAGTGTGGGCATTTAATAGTATAGAATAGAGCATAGAAAAGAATTAGATTGTATGGCCTTAGGAATTATTTTGGTTATTAAATAATTACTAAGTTATTATAATCCAATTATGTGGATATTATTCCATAAGTTATCTTATATTATGTTAAGTGTGTGAAGACATGAAGGACGACTGAGCGGAGTTTTGTAAATATGCAAGGTATAAGTAAAGATCTTATCTTGCACAATTAGTGAGAAGTTGTGTGTGCTAGATGTGAAAGTAATGTGACATGTAAACTATTTTGAACTATCTATGAGCTTTATGTGATTTTATTTCTAATATATGATTAGAAAAAGTGTGAAGTACAATAGTGAGAAAGTATTGTACATGTATATCCATTCTTGTGAAGAATTGAATTGTATAATTGCATGTTGGGGTAGTGGGCTCTTCTTACATACATTGTATTTTTTCTACCAACTCCTAATAGGGTTGAGGCTTCTAACAAGGCTTAGTCCTCTAACAAGGAATTAAGACACTATATGTATTTTGTAGACTCCTAACAAGGTCAATATCCTTAATAGGATCCTATTTTTTAGTGATTCATCTAGTGGGTATCATCCCCACTAGGCATTTCCCTTGGCTAGGGTTTCTTTAGTTAAGAAATAATGGTGTTATAGTTATCTATGTGCATGGTTATATTTACTGTTCAACATTGTTGGTTTACTTTTAAATGCAACTTATAAAGTAATTAACAATATTCAGTTGTGGTCAAAAGTTTGTAGAATACTAATTCTCCACCCCCCCCCCGCCCCCCCAATCAGTATTATCTATTTCTAACAATAACCATGTTGATGAGGTCCTTGTAAGGATAAACCTTGCTGACTAGTATCTTGTTGGATCAACCCTTGAGATGTTGGACCCAGTAAAGGACCTTGGGAAGATGGACTTTGTTGAATGGGTCCTTGTGAAGGTATAGTATTTTGTTGTAAAGGGTTACTTGATGGTAAAGGACCTTATAAGGTGGAATCTTGTTAAAAAAGATCTTGTGGGGTTAACCTTAATTTTTTGAGGAGGTCCTTGATCACTATAAGTGTCGCTAAGTTGATTGAGATCAAAATCAATAAGAAGTTTTACACCTTGTAGTACAAGTATCATGAAGTATCATTCTTTATCTAGGCATAATATTTTTTCAATTATCTTTTGAAACCTAGGATCTTCTCTAGATTCCTTAATCTCATCTTCAATTGGTTCTTTCTCCATTGAGAATTCAAAGGACCTGATAGTTTCTATGGGCCAAGGATTCCCATATGCATTCATTTCTTCCATGTTGTATTTTTGTTGTTCGGCTTTTAGTTTTTGAGCTCTAGTTTGAACCACCATAAAATGTAAAAGAGTATATATTGGTTGAAGGATTCCCAAAGTGTTGAAAATTTAGATGTCAATAAGGAAACTCTAAATCTACTCACTATGGTGTTGTCAAAGAGAGTTCAAAATGTCAATCTAGGTAAGTTTCTAGAAAGGATGATAAACCCTGATAAGGAAATTCACTAAGATGGAATTGTCCAACACTAGATATTGATGATTGATATTTTTGGTGTGGAAGACTAGAAGGATGTAAAATGAAAATGATGTTTATACTAGTGTTCTTTCTATCTAAAAGTTTCAATTATTGGCAAAACTAGAATGACGAAACAAATGGGTGTCCAAAATTGTTTCCAATGTTTTATAAAAAGGTTGATGATGCTCTTCACAAATGTGTAGTAATGAATTTGAAAATAGAGTGAATAAATACACAAATATAAGTGATAAATTTATTAAACTAAGTATTATAAATGTGCAGCTACAAGACACAAATGCACAAAAATAATAAACAAAGGCATAGAATCAAAAACAAAAGTTTAAATATTCAAGATGAAAGAGAAACAATAGATGATAAAATTGTAAGTTATGAATAAAGGTGCAAAAATATATGAAAAAATCATAGTATTGATTGAACTTGGTAATATTTTGTTTTGATTTTGAGGTTTTTTCTATTTTCTTTTTTGTTTTCTCATATATTTGGCAATAAATATATGCAAACATGTAAAACAATATGAGTGATTCCCTAATATTTTTTCTAAAATGAAATGCAAAGGCATGCCTACATTTTACTAATGTTGGCCAGGACAGTATCTACTAGGTTCCCACTTGGATTAGGTCTAGTTGTGCTAACTCAGTGTAGATAGAATGGTAGCTTAGAGGCATAGACTCCCCTTATAGTACACTCACTTATTGGGCATATGAAGCTATGAATTACAAGGGTGATTAAATCCCAAGGAACCACTATGCCACAAAAGAGCCACAAGAAGTGTGGGATGTCTTTAGGGATCCTTACCGCCAAAAAATTGAAGGTTTTTAAAAATCTACAACAAAGTATTTATTAAGTACATTCATTTGGAAGGTTATTCTTTCTGTGTTATCCAAATGGATTTTTATTTATAGTGGATCACAAGAGCTCAATGTTATCCTGTTACCACTTGGGTCATTCCCTCTCACTAGCTTTGCTAAATAAAATCTTAGGATGCAAGCCTTCTAAGGCTAAGTACAACATTCTCTTACACCTAAGATCCACAAATAGAAAGGAGAGAAGATACCTTTTGTACTAAAATTGGGAAAACATAAAACATTACTATTTCACAAGAAACAACTGGTACAATGGTATCACATAAAGAAGACACACAATTTTGAAAAGCATGTTGTATTTTAAGCCCAAATCAAGGTTAAATATAGCAACTTGTAAAAAAAGGACCAATAAAATGTATTTTTAAAGGACCTTCTACACATCCCACAAAAAAAACCTAGAAAAGTACTAGAAAAAACAACAACTCATTATGATGTTAGAAATCTAAAATGAAACTAGAAAACTAATCAAAAACTAACCACTAAAATGAATGCACAACTCTTTGATACATAAGTACAATTACAGTGAACCAAAGCGCATATAAGAAATTAGCGCAATAGAAATAAACAAAAGTTCAAAAAGATGAAATGTATGCACATAAATAATAGATGTGGGTATCTAAGGAATAGATGCTAGTTTTTGGTGAATGAATGTGTCGATAAAATAGATGTTTTGTCAGAAAATAACTAAAATGTGAGAAGGAATAATGGATGTGCGAATATGTATAGAAGCACATCTGTAATGAATGAATGAATAGATCTACAAAATGAATGTGTTGAAGTAACCTATAAGTCACCTACACACAAAAAATTTTAAAATGATCAAATTTTGGGGGCTCATCCCTAGGGTAGGCACCAAAAAATTATATAAACATTAGTGTCAGCACAGGAAGACTCAATCTAGGCCAAAAATGCATACCCAATAAAGGATTACAATTTGAAGTAAATTAAAAATAAAACTTTTACCTTGTCTTACCCATTGTAATGCACCTCTATTTTCCTCCTAAGAATGAGTTTCTTGATTTTGTGAGCCCTCATACTTTGATCAACTCCCTTCGAGATTGTTCAAGATTTTGGAGATTATGAACTTTAATGCAAAATTCTATCCAAATGATCCTAGAATGCTATGTGCAAATGATGAAGATGGATGGATAAGAAAACTAATAGATATTTCCAATAGGAAATTTTGGACCACTTATATAACTTATCTATAATAAGTCTAGCTAGATCATATGTTTAAACAAAAATGGTTTTTAGTTAGAAATACTCAAATTCAATTGTTGTTATAAGTCAACCTAAAAGGTGACACAACTTTGTGCTTTTACTTTGGGTTCACATACTTCATATTCCTATCATACCTCCTCTACCTAAAAAATGGCCTCACATATATCTATCAAAGTAATAAGTATCCATTTTGTAATAAGGTCTTACAAAGCATCCACTATCAAGAAAATGGTTTGGGCATCCATGAGCAAGGCATACTAGAACCCCCTTATCTAATAGAGCACCCCAAAAATCATGGCCTTGGCTACATTACTCCCACTCAAGATGTTGGTACTACTCATAGATCATACATTCCTCCATATAAAACCAATAACACATTAAATTCTTAAAACCTTATATTTATCTTGGGTCTTCATCCATCCATCACCAATTTCTGTCACTTATTTTTCACCATCCACCTATTCTACCCCAAATCAAGATCAACAAAGGCACACATCCTTGAAATATTTTCCACAAAAAATCCACACAAGTCCTCCATATTATTCCTATCCATCAATAAATCCCAATACATTGGGAATAAGTGTGACAAACAAAATTTGCATGTTCAAAAATACACACCCATCAAATAATTAATATGTGCAATCTGACTAACATGTAGGTACAAAGAAAATGTCAATATACAAATAGTCACAAAGGCCCATAGAACAAAAATAAATATTAAAATAAATTTGGATTTCAATAATTCATTAAAATAGTTCATTCTAAAGAATCATGAAAACAAGAAAGGTCAAGAACTACGTGGGTTCCCAAGTCTCTTGTAAAAGATATGCATATTAAAGAAAATTCAAAATTGGTAATAAAGCTTCCCAAGGCTTCCTTAAATCCACCAGACAAATAAATTTCATCAACTTCCAAATATATTTTGGTCCCTATATCCCGAAGTTGAAACCCATATTCACTTCTCCATCCAAATATACTTTTCCTCAATTAATCCACCACCTTTCAATGTGTTTTCTAACATTGGCATTGTCACCATTTCCATATAATCCTACGCAAGTCTTCTTATAACCTATCTATGATTCAACTCCTATTTTCTATCTTTCTAAATTCCTTATACATTCCTTCTCACAAACTTCATCTAACCATTCATTTCGTCTCCCTTTGTTATTACCCTACCAGCATCTTTAAGCATACATTCAATAGTTATGGTCATAGGTAAGATATTTTTGTTTGTGAAAATGTGTCCAACACTACACTTCATATCTAGTATTTAGGTTGAATCTAAAACTCATTATTAAATTCCTATAAACTAACTCATAGCTTTCTATCCAAAATGTGTGAAGCATATTTTTATTTCTCTTGAATTCTAACAATAAGACCTCATAAGGTTCATAATAAAATTAAATATTCAAGAAGATATAATGTAATAGGTTTTGAAAAACTCTCAAAGTCTTCAACATGTAAGTGTAGATTATCTAAGTTGAGATTCTTAGATAAGAAAAAAAATATTAAGTTTTTAACTTTCAAGATTAATCTAGGTGTGATTGAACTTAATGCTTGTAAAGAAGAACCTAATTAAGATTCAATAAATCTAAATGAGAGGATGATAAAGTTTGAAAAATATAAATGACAACAAAATGATATAGAAAAAATGTGATCCTTTAAAATACGTTAGAGGCTTTAGTTTACATATTCTAGAAAATCAGAAAAATAACTAGGATGCAAAGCTAAGCAATGGGGGAGATATTTGTTAGCATGGATGCTAATGATATTCCTATGGGGGAGTATGTTAGAATTACTTAATACCTTGGGGAGATTTTTATGTTGCATTCATAGCAGTGTTTTTCATTGATGTCAACATACTAATTATTCGATGAAGAATAAAAGAGTAGTAGACAGAGATTGAGATACCAAGGTTTGAATATGAGATTATGTGAAGATGTGGATGTGTTCTACAATGTCATGATAGTAAGTTTAAGTGCATGTATGAAAAGTCAAAGAATTGTAGTAATTATTTAAGATTTATAGAAGATGGTGTACGTACCCTAAAATTGTCCCCTAGACTATGGGCCCCCATTCTTCAATTTATCAATTTCCTGAATCAATACATCACAATATTTTATTTAATCAATTCAAATCATTTTCCTTGATCAAATTTTAATTAATTTAATTATTTCAATATTTCCTAAGGTTTGATCATTTCATCAATAATCTTATTTAATTAAAAGAAAACATGCCTTTTAAATAAATAAAATAATCTTATTTAATTAAAATAAAAAATCTCTTTTAATTAAATAATTTTATCTTATTTAATTAAAATCTCTCTTTTAATTAAATAATATTATCTTATTTAATTAAAATAAAATCCCTCTTTTAATTAAATAAATAAATCCCCACTTAAAGCTCTCTTTTTGATGAAAAAAGGAAATAAATCAAATAAAATCTTATAAAGATTTCCTCTTTTTTTTTTGTAGATATCTCTGAGTGGTGGGCTTTTTCCTCTCAGTTGCCTTTTTAGGGATTTATCCCACATTGCTCTTGTGAGAAGCCTCCCATTTCCACACTTTCCTTTATAAGGAGTCGTCTCCTTCTAATTTGGATAAATGTTTGTTGCTAAAGTATTGTTATGTTGTAGGTTTGGAAAGTGATTTTGGAGGTGTTTGAGATAGGGTTTGAGCCTTAGGGTTTGGAAATTGGAGCTCCATTGCAAATTCTCTCTTATTGTCTTCTTCTCTCTTGCATCCATGGCTTCCAACATCGTGCTTCATCCTTGCATTTTCATATCAGCTTAGAGTCATATTTGCTTTCATAGATTAGTATTGCATTGTTATTTCCTTACATTGTTGTACATTGTTATCACTTAGATTAGCTTGCATCTTCCTTTGCATGTATATTTGTTGATCATGGAGACTAGCACTCTTGCTTTTCCTCTTTGAATCTCTCATTTTATGGTGTACTTGCATGGGCACAAACTAGGTCAAACTAATGGCCTCCATTACAAACCATTGCATTCCATAAATAGAGAGTTATGAGTTGCCATTTGAGATCTCATTCTTGAGAAATCTTGGATATAATGACTCATAGAAGTGTGTCAATAGTTTAGCACATAGATGGTATATAGATAGATTTAGTAGAGAATAGTTATTGGTAGTTAGATTGTATCTCCTAACAAGGATAGAATCTAAGTAAGTGAGGTTATAGGGTCATAAAGGACATCCTAATGATGACATTAGTGAGTGTGTGAAGTCTAAGGTTGTACATGTAAATATTTGAGAAGACTATGCACCGATAGTGTTATTTAATTATGGAAAAAGTAATGTAATGTATATTATTGATTGGGAAAGCCTCAAGGTTGACTCAACTAAATATGTGAGGACTTGGTAAAAAGGAAAGTTATTTTATTGTGATTTAGTATGTATTGGAATAAAAGTAAGCAAGTACGCTAGAAGTGAATGCAAGTAAGTGATCAAAGGGATTTGCGTTATGCAAGAATGAGGATTTGATATTGAGATCAAACAAAATAGGATTGGTGCATATAAGATGTGGTTAAAAGTTTTTATTCTAAAAGGAATAATATAAAGGCCAATTGAGCAGTGAGCTCAGTGGTCTTCCCCCTAAATCTATTTGGATAGTGGGTCCTTCTACCTTCTACAACTCCTAATAGGGTTGGCATTGTGGGTGCTAAATAAAGGCCTCTAGTTTAACACACTCTTCAACATAGTCCTTACATGCCAGATTCATCTAGTGGTGAACATGAGATTGTCCATCTTGAATTTTTAAGAAAAATGACTTGTCACCTTCTAACTAGACAAGGTTTTAATATGTGCTCTCATAAGTGAAAGTTTAGTAACCAGATAACATAGAATGAAGGATTTAATCTAGAATGAATGCAAGATCTAGACTAAGCTAATTATATTTAAGCTATATTTTTTTGTGATTTTTTTTGTGAAAATAAACAAACTAATATAAATGATTATGCAAGTTGATCTAAGAACAATAAAAGAATTTTAAGCTAAATGTATGCATATTAATCTAAATGAGAATAAAGTTATGAATGCAAATGATAAATGAATGAAGCCTTGAAAATAGAATGCTTGAGTACTCAAATTGACAACTCTTCAGTATTGAAAATTGTGATCCTCAGATGAGAGACAAAAGGTTTCTTATACAAATCCCAAAACCAATCGGTGGTTGAGATCAAATCAGATGAACAACTCATGAGAGTTAAGTTCAATTGGGGGAGTTTCCATAATTGAAGGAGTTAACTAGTTTCTTTTGGATAAGATAAGGAGTTAATTGCCTTATTCCCTTTTCTAATTTTGAGTTAACTTATATTTTCCAATTTAGAACTCAAGAGAGAATTTGGAGATAATATTTGATTTATTTAATTGAATTATCCTCAAATAGAATATTTCTATAATGCCCCACTAGGGAACCCAAAAGAAATTAACCTAAAGTTTCACTAAGTTTTTCAAACATTTTTTTTTAAGATAATAAACAACAACATTAGATAAAATATAGTAGAAGCATTAACTCACATACACAACAACCAACATAAATAGGTTACAACTCTTAAGGGTCCCATGACGTTGAATCACATTTAAATTAATTAAATCTAAATCTACATATAAGAAATCCACATGAAATGATAACAAGTATGAATCCATATAGGGTGAACCCACAATATTGGATACCACTTTTGGGGGACAAAGGGAATCACGAAATGATGAAAAATTTGCATATAGAATTTTATGTATGTTCGCCTGAACGTTCTAACTATGTTCGCGCAAACATATAAGCGTTCTATGTTCGCACAAACATATTAAGTTTAAACAAGGTATGTTCGCATGAACATACCTTGCTAATATGTTCATGTGAACATATTTGTTTATAAATAATATATAATTACAAGATGCCACTTGGCAATAATCAAAATGCGCAATCATCCATTTTACAAGTCATCGGGTATGAAAGGCTAAAAGAATATATGTCAATAATAATATACATCTCATAAGATCTTTAATAAATAAATACAATACAATAGAATATAATCATCTGACAGAAGTACAAGATCAGATAGAAATGATCAACTGCAAAAGCACCTCCAACAGTTGGATCTCAATGGTATAAGAAAATGCACTACCACTCGACCTTGTGAAACCCAAAAAGGTCCACCCCGATCACACTAAGGAGATAAACTCAAGTCCCATATGAATATCAAACTCATATATCACAACTAACATCTAGGTCAAGGAAACACCTAGAATAAAACTATCTCAAAGGGTACCAAGACACAAGTATCAACTAATCCTAGAGGCAACAAAGAGACATATGAAATCTACTATGTAAGTGGGCAAGTGTCATCACATGAGCCAACTCTAAGGTTATCTGGAAGTCTTTTAATACTCTAGCCCCCTAGTGTCTCTATGTAGCATCAATAACCTTTTGTACAGACAAGGAATACTAACAAGTTAGCTCTAAGGTTATCTTGGAAGTCTTTTAATACTCTGACCCCCTAGTGACTTCCTGTGGTACCAATATCTTATTAATTATTTTAAACCCATTTAATGAAATGATATCACTTATTAAAATAACCTACAATAGGTTACATGTTAGCCTCTTTAGTTCCTTAGCCTCCATTGGAAGCTACTTCCCAACATGATATACAGACAACCTACCCTAAGCTCAACAAACAACTATAAACCACAAATCAGTTATTAAACAAGAAACTAGAAAGTACTAAAATATTACAGATCATAATTACAGATTCCACCAATATGATCTTTCTAATGAGACTGATCCAAAATCAAGTACACATAAACCAAATCCATGTCATAACATGACATCACCAAAAACAAATCATTAAATCACCTTAGTCCTTTACAAGAAACTTGTTGGAAATCTTATTGAAAAGATCATTCTAAGAAGAAGATTAATTGAAAGAGGGAGATTGTTGTTAAAAGAATGTTTTCAATCATTATTTTGTCATTGATGTCAAACCTGCTATTTGTAGGAATGACAATTGCTTATAAGATCCAAGTACTATCATGTAGTTGATTGATGAAGAGGATCTAATTAACAAGATGTAACAAAAGCACCTAAGGGAAAGATTGAGTAATGATTTTGTAATGAAATACAAGGATCAGCTAAGACAATGGTTAAATGATGTATTCATAACATACTCAGAGATACAAAGGTTGGTCACACTTAGAAACTTTGGAGGTATAAATTGAAACAAGGTTGACTAAAAAGCTTAAACTAAGTTCATTAGTAAGATTCGAATAAGCTAGTTTAAGCTAAGTAAATTTTCAGTTGGAGCCGAGAAAATGCAAAATCTAGTGTGTGCCGAGTAAACTTCAGGTGCCGAGTGAAGTTCAAGTGCTAAGAAAAGCAATAGTGTCGAGCATCAAAAAACTTAATGGATGTCGAGTGAACTCATAGTAAGTACTGAGCATCAATAAAACATAGTTGATGCCGAGTAACACAGTATGTGTCGAGCACTAGAATTTCAATAGTGCCAAGCTACTACATTATTAGAAATGTCAAAGATTAGCCAAATCTAAGCCAAAAAAGTTGTTACCTTGAATTTTGTGAACTAGTTGGAGGATAAGGATGATGAGTTGGTGGCACAGAATTCTATGCAAACTATTCTTGAGCAAATTCAAGAGGATTTGTCATGATGTTTCTAGAAGAAATAAAATATGGGTTAGGTTCAATGAATCCTACCTAATCCATATGAAGTGAAATTAAAGGAGGGAAGAATCGAGCAGGAAAAGAAATTTCAAATTTCTATTTAAGGAGTCACAGACCAAGAAGAAAGAGTTTTTGGTGCACCAAATTGCAAAGTGGTTGAAGGTTGTCAAAGAGAAGGCATCTAGGAGAAGGAAGAATAGAGTATAGAGAATTTTCTTTGATTAGTAGTCAAGAAGAGAGGATTGCACTGGTACATTGAGCATGGAGACTCAAGGAGACAAAGCTTGAAAGGAGGGCAAGCTATCAGAACTGAAGAGACTGAAAGCCACGTAATGTTATGAACTGAAGAAGTAATCTAAAATCTACAAGTTAAGTTGTATGTTGTAATCAGGTCAAAATCCCTTATTGTTACTCTATAGCAATTGTATCAGTTACTGTAAAAATCCTATGGACTTAGGTTGGTTTAACAACCATTTGTAAATCCTTTAATAGGGTGACATTCCAAGTGAATGTTCTAAAGTCCTCTAACTAAGCCCACTTCTAATAGGGTGGTTAAATCCTTTGACCAAGTGACATTTAACAGTGTGTTGTAGTCTTTAACAAGGTAGGCCTTTCACAGGGCATCACTTCAGAAGAGTGAAAATTGAGTAGCATGTTACTGGTGGTTTTTGCCAAATTGGGTTTCCACATAAATCACTGTGTTATGTGTTGATCTTTTCATGTGTTATGTTTGCATGTTGATTTATAGTAACTTGCTAAATAAGAATGTTTTAAGCTTGGATGAATGAATAGTTAGATGGGCACACTTTACTTGATGAAAAGTTTGAATAGGAAATTTGGACCTTGAATAACTTATTCAACCCCCCACCCCCTCTCTTAGTTATTCCAAAGCATTTCTAACACAACTGGGGAGCAATCATAGATAACTAATCAAAGACTCAAAAGGTTACACCAAAAAAGTCATACCATTCACTTTAGTTCCACACAAGAGATACTGGAAAGCATTGGCAACCATTTGAAAAAATTCCTCATAGAACACACATGACACATTACCATGGTCGGGTATATAAAATCATAACCAAAGCATCATCATGACATCACAAGATAAACCTCCCAAGCCTCTAGTAATACAACCTGATTGGTCAAAGCTAAGCCAACCCCAAAACCCAACACACAAGAATACATACAACTAACAATGTAGCTCGTAGATCTATTTGGTTTTGAAAACACACAGTTTGAATTAAAAAATAAGATTTAGGTTTTCATTTCTAAGTTTTTGACTTTATAAAGTTTATAAATTTCTCCTATAATAAAACTCATTTCCACTTTTAAATTTGATCACCCAATTATCACTAATTCACAATATCACATCTCTGCTAGGATTATAAAATGAACTAAATAATAAAAATAAATTTTATTTAATTAATTTCATTCTAAAATTCTTTTAAAAAATTAATTAATTAGTTATTAAATTAATTGTTTATAACATAAACCTTTCATAAAATACTTAGTAAATTGTAATAAGAAATTATTAATTTTATATATATATATATATATATATATATATATAAAATTAAGGCTGGCTAGTTGGCCCTAATAATGTAGTTTTGTTGTAGTACTTTTGTTGTTGTCATAGCACCTACTATGTGTAGCCGCAACTAGTACCATTGTCGAGAGGGGAGGTGGGGTGTGGGACCCACCTCCCTCCCTATTTTATCTAATTTGTTTTATATAAGAATTGTTTTAACAACAATCCAAAACAAGAACCCCCACCCTTATTAAAAAAATTTAAGCACAACTGGAATATATATATATATATATATGTCTTGCATAAAAATGTGATAGAGGAAACACGATTAACTAATTGGATATTGCACTGTCAATTTGATTTTCCTTTCCAAACCCTTATTCTGATTTCCAATCAAACTAACAAAGGTTTCAAAACTATAATGATTCACAAATGTTTTTGAAACAATGAACAATAAATTCACAACGAGGTTTTCAAATTAAATCATAGACAATTCTAAAATGGAAAACAAATCTATCCAAACACAAAGAAGACATAAATTCAAAGAACAAAAACCTACTGTGTCAATCCACAAGATTCTACTTGAATCTTATGCTAATATACAAACACACAAAGCACGCAAGAAATCCCCTTTCTTCCCAAACCCTTCTTCTTGGAAAATTGCTCCTCCAAAACTCGATTCTTGTAAAATGAGCTCCTGATCTCTGATAAAGAGTTCTCCACTAAATTTGGGGCTCTAATTGTGCAATCACACAAGGGAACTCGTTGATCGTTATCTTTTATTATTTTATTTATCTCTTTACATTTTCATGCACAAACTTTTAGATATTTAATTACAAAATATCTTTATTTAAATAATTAGCTTTCACTCTTTAATTTATTTTCAAAGCATTTTTGATAAAAATATTTATTAACTTAAGTAATGATAACTTTTAACATTTTACTGATCAAAATATATATATATATATATTAATAATAATATTTAGCACTTATTTAAAATGATCTCCTAAATATATTATTGTTAAATTAAATAAATATTATTATGCTTCAAAATTAGAACTTATAACTTTATCTTAAAATTTCACTCTTTTATTTAATTAATTCACGAGACACTTTTAATAATATATTTATTAACTTAATTAATAACATTGTTTAGCGTTTATTATTAAAATTAAAATCTTAAATAATTATGATTAAATTAAATAAATATAAATATGTCAAAAATAGAACTTTAATATAATCTTTCAAATTTAATTATTTTATTTAATTAATTTCTCAATTAATTAAATATTGAATTTTTTAAATAAAATTTCCATTAAATTATCTTTTAACTTGATTTAATTTTAACAGAAAATTACCACCGACCCATAAGATGAAATACGAAACCATCATAAAGTACAGAATACCAAAACAAACTAGAGGGTCAAAATCACAAATTCACATCACTTGATGAATTCGGAAAGGTGAAACTAACTCAGATACTTGTCCTATTTTCTAGGACGATCGGCTTAGGTTAGGATTTGGACTCAAGAGTTATCTCTCCACTTATACCATTGAGATACTATGATAGGGTATGCTCATCCTGGCAATTCAAGGAAGTCGATACCCTGTACCTGCAATCTACATAAAATCCACACATGTACAAATACATATATTCTAAACTAAACAAAAAATGATGGGAAGTGGTGCATCGTATAGATCCCGACTAGTAGAGATCCTGACTAGTAGATGACTACAACTCCCCTCCTTAACCACATCAGAAATGTCATACATAAAGTAAAACAGATAGGTACACCATACACATGCAAGTATGGGGTAAGTAACCATAGAACTGCATATAAATCATTCATCTAACTAACATCATGGAATAACTGAAAGTCACTAAATCAACATATATATATATATATATATACAAAATAATAAACATAAACACATGAAGTAATTAAATAACTAAATAACTCATCACATTAATCAACTGAGTATGAAATAACATCTAAACAATCTGGTAACTAAGCCCCAATAATCATAAAATGCAATAAAAAAATTGACCTAAAAGAATCTGGTGATACAACAGAAAAGTCAACTAGGGGTAGGCATTACATCCACTCCCCCTAGACTTAGGCTTACTCTTGGAAGCCTACAAGAAAGATAAAAACTCTAGCACTCACTATGCAGGTCCTATTGGACCATTTACCCCTATAGGAGGATAAGACTCTACTAAGAACACTCTCTATGATTTACCTGAATCTCCAACTATAGGTTATGAAGCTATAGGTCTCTCATCTAAGAACTGTGATTTCCATTGAGGATAATAGGATGACTTGTGTCTGCATTGTCCACATGAAAAACACTCTCCATCAAAACTCCTCTACACTTTAGGTGTACTAGACTGCTAAAAACTACCCCCATTAGCATAAGAAGTAGTTTGAGAAGGTTGGTCAAACTTGTTGTGCTTATTGTGTTGAGAGTACTGGGAATCCCTAGAGTGTGATCCACCACTACCACTCTGAACTAGAGGATAAGATCCTCCCTAGTGCTAATTACCTCCAAAAGAAAGCTTCCTACTACTACTCGCTCCCTGATTACCTTTGGACCCTAATGTTGTAGGTGCTCCCAAAAATCTACCATGCCCTAAGGTGACACTCTGCTCTACCAATATGGCCCAATGTACTACTTCCTTGAGGGTTTTTGGCTAAAAATACCTTAACACCCCCAATGAGATGGTTATTAAGGCCCTGAATAAAATAATGTGCCAATTGTGAAGGGTTATCACTAATCCCTACATAAGGCATGAACTCATAGAATTTACCCTTATACTCTACTACAGTCAAAGTGAACTATCTCGGGTAGTGGAATTCATCTCTCAAGTTGTGGAATTCATCTACTCTTTGTTGATGTCATTCCTCTGGTAGGAATCTCTCATAGAAGTTCTCAAGAAATATTAACTCCCAAGTGACAGTGTTCATGTCTATATCCAATTTCTTCTCTTTGATGTTCCACCAAGTAGCATTAAAGAGTTCTAGGTTGGTAATAGAAAACCTCTCTTTGACATTAGAGTCAAAGTCATGTATAGAAAAACACTTGTCTAGAGAAATTAGCCACTGCTTGGCCACATAACCTATACTGAGCCCATTGAATGCATTGATGTTGGACCTTTGAAGGTCCTTCATCTAAGCGGCCTTAACTAACCTCTATCTATCACTATGAAAGTCTCTCTGAGGATTCCTGGACCTACACCTCTCCTCATTCCCTGCATGGTGTGACCTCTCTTGATCAACACCCCTGAGAGGAGGTAGGTGCTCCATAATAGCCCTCGTCATCTGTCTCGAACCATTCCTTCCTGAGTCAGCATGACCTCCCTATGGTTCTCTTCCTTGTTTTCCTCATGAATAGGACTCTCTACATGGATTCTATGCATGAGTTGGGGGAGGACTACCACGTCCACCTCTACCACAACCTCTACCTCTGCATGAACTATGACCTCTAACTGTCAATCTAGTCTTAGACACCATCTTCCTACAACAAAAAAAAAAAGAACAACATCAAGGCTCATAAGCAATAAAAGGTATACCACCTTAAAGCACATACATAAGAAAATATGTCTGAAATCCAATCTCACTAGTCTTCCTTTTTATATGTTTAAAGAAATCAAGTTTGAAGTTTTCTAGTATTCAAGTTGTAAAAGACACTTAACACAATTTAAGTTTCATTTCAATTCAACTAGTTTGAGTGTTCAAGTTTGTAGTAGATAGATATAATAGTTAAGGTTTCATTTCGGTTCAACTAGTTATCAACTAGTGGATTTTCAATATTGATAGAGGTATGCTCTGATACCACTAACGAAGGGCCACACCACCCTTACCAACTCACAACCAAGAATGCAACAATATGAAGACAAAGAGAGATAAACTGCTTCCCAAGAAATTTTATTGAACTTGAAAATTTTTACAATAACATTTCTACAAGATCTCTCAAGATCCAACCCAAGCCTAAGCTAGTCCAGATCCACACTCTGGTAGAAACCTCTAAGATCTCAACTTGTGCTCACAAGCCACCAAGCAACCTCCTTGTTTCTAAACCGCAATCACTAGCTCTTCTCCAACTTTATCCAAGATCCAAGTGTAAACTGCCTCACATTCAGCTCTTTGTCTACACACTCACAAGTCCATCACAATCCTGCTGTAAACTCCCTCATATTCGACGCTCTATCCACAGACTCAGGAAAACTCACTCTTCACTTCCTCCTTCTCTTTCACACCTTCTAACTTTCACCTTCTAGCTTTCACCTTCCAAAGCTTTCCAAGCTTCACCTTCCACAACTTCTACTTCTCAAGCTTCTCCTTCTCAAGCTACTCCTTGAGCTTCTACTCCTCGAGCTTCTCCTTCTCAAGCTTCTCCTTGAGCTTCTACTCCTCAAGCTACTCCTTGAGCTTCTCCAAGCTTGATTAGAAATGCTCATATGCCTTGCTTAAATAGGTACTTACCACCCCATGCATGACTTGTCCACAAGCTTCTAGAATTCCTCCACAACCTTCTACAACATCCACAACTTTCTACAATATTCATAACTTTCTAGAATTCTACCCACACACCTCGATAAATGGAATGACAACCATTTATTTTTTATTTTTTCTGTTATGCCACCTATGCACCTCGAAAATAGAAATCCTTTTTTTTTTCTTTCTTTCTTTTCTCCTTTTTTATTTTTTTATTATTTCTCCTCTAATTTTCATCGCTTTCTCTCTCCACAATTTTTTTTTTATTTTTTATTTTTTCAAATAATTTTCTCATGCAAGATGCTCCTGCATCAAATATATCCAGAGCTCCCAATGTAGAAACTCAGGCTCTAATACTAGATGTAATGCCCTGCCAGGGAACCCAAAAGAAATTAACCTAAAGTTTCACTAAGTTTTTCAAACATTTTTTTTTTAAGATAATAAACAACAACATCAGATAAAATATAGCGGAAGCATTAACTCACATACACAACAACCAACATAAATAGGTTACAACTCTTAAGGGTCCCATGACGTTGAATCACATTTAAGTTTAATTAATACTAAATCTATATAAGAAATCCACATTAATTCATAACAAGTATGAATCTGCATAAATAATATACAATTATAGGATGTCACTTGGCAATAATTAGAATGCACAATTATCCACTGTACAAGTCACAAGGTATGAAAGGTTGAAAGAATATATGTCAACAATAATATACATCTTATAAAATCTCTGATAAATAAATATTGTACAAAAGAATATAATCATTTGATAGAAGTACAAGATCAGATAGAAAGGATCAACTACAAAAGCACCTTCAACAATAACATCCAACAGTCGGATCTCAATGGTATAAGAAAATGCACTACCACCTGACCTCATGAAACCCAAAAAGGTTCACTCCCACCGCACTAAGGAGATAAACTCAAGTCTCATATAGATATCAAACTTAGATCACAACTAACATCTAAGTCAAGGAAACACCTAAAAGAAAGCTATCTGAAAGGGTACCAAGACACAAGTATCAACTTATCCCAGAAGCAACAAAGACATGTAGGAAATCTACTATATAAGTGGGCAAGTGTCATTGCATCAACCAACTCTAAGGTTACCTAGCAATCTTTTAATACTTTGGCCCCCTAGTGTCTCTATGTGGTGTTAGTATCATTTCGTACAAACAAGACATACTAACAAGTCAGCTCTTGGGTTACTGTAGTAGTCTTTTAATACTTTGACCCCCTAGTGACTTTTTGTGGTACCAATATCTTATTAATTCATTTTAAATTCATTTAATGAAATGTTATCACTTATTACAATAACCTACAATGGGTTACCCGTCAACCTCTTTAGGGCCTTGGCCTCCATTGGAAGCCACTTCCCAACATGACATACACATAACCTACCCTAAGCTCAACAAACAACTATAAACCACACATCAGTTCTTAAACAAGAAATTAGAAAGTACTAAAACATTATTGATCATAATCACAGATTTCACCAATATAATCATCCTAATAAGAATTATCCAAAATCAAGTACACATAAACCAAATCCATGTCATAACATGACATCACCAAAAAAAAATCATTTAATCACCTCAGTCCTTAACAAGCAACTAGGGAGCAATCACAGATAATTGATTGAAGACTCAAAAGGTTATACTAGAAAAGTCATACCATTGACTTCAGTTCCACTCAAGAGATACTGGAAAGCAATAACAACCATTTGAACAAATTCCTCATCGAACACATGACACATTACTATGGTTGGGTATAAAATTTTGTAACAAAAGCATCATCATGACATCACAGGACAAACCTCCCAAGCCTCTGGTAATAGAACATGATTGGTCAAAGCTAAGTCAACCCCAAAACCCAACACACAAGAATGCATACAACTAATAATGTAGCTTGTAGTTTTGTTTGGTTTTAAAAACACACAGTTTGAATTAAAAAATAAGGTTCAGGTTTTCATTTCTAAGTTTTTGACTTTATAAAGTTTATAAATTTTTCCTATAATAGAACCCATTTCCACTTTTAAATTTGATCACCCAATTACCACTAATTCACAATATCATGTCTCTACTAGGATTATAAAATGAACTAAATAATAAAAATGAACTTTATTTAATTAATTTCGTTCTAACATTTTTTAACAAATTAATTAATTAATAATTTAATTAACTAAATTTGTTGTTAATAGCATAATCCTTTAATAAAAATACTTAGTAAATCGTAATAAGAAACTATTAATAATATATATATATATATATATATATATATATAATTAAATTTTAATTTAATTAAAAATTAGATAACTTTAAAATTTTAAATAATTATTTTTTTAAGTTATTTTTGTTTTAAAATGGTTTTTAATTCCTGTTGGTTGGCCCTTAAAGAGTTGTTGCTGCAGCAGTCTATAGTTGCGGCAGTTTTAGTACTGTTGTTGTTGTTGTAGCACCTATTGTGTGCAACCACAGCTAGTACTACCACCAAGAGGGGAGGTGGGGTGTGGGACCTGCCTCTCTCCCTATTTTATTTTATTTTTTTAATATAATTTTAAAAAAAAACAATCAAAAACAAGACCTCCCTATTAAAATTTTTTTTCAATAATGAGATGAACTAGCACAATCGAATATATATATATATATATATATATATATATATATATATATATATATATATATATATATATATATATATATATATATCTTGCATAAAAGATCTGATAGAGGAAACACGATTAACTAATCGAATATTGCACTTTAAATTTTATTTTCCTTTCCAAACCCTTATCCTAATTTCCAATCAAACAAACAAAGGTTTCAAAACTATAATCATTCACAAATGTTTTCGAAACAATGAACAATAAATTCACAATGAAGTTTTCAAATTAAATCATAGATAATTCTAAAATGGAAAACAAATCTATCCAAACACAAAGAAAATAAAAACTCAAAGAACAGAAAACTACTTTGCCAATAATCCACAAGATTCTACCCAAATATGATGTTAATAAATAAACACATGAAGCACGTGACAAATCCCCTTTCTTCCTGAACCCTTCTTCTCAGAAGATTGCTCCTCCAAAACCATGTTCCTACAAAATGAGCTCTCGATCTCTTATAAAGAGTTCTCCCCTGATTTGGGGCTCTGATTGTGTAATCACGCAAGAGAACTCGTTGATCATTATATTTTATTATTTTATTTATCTTTTTACATTTTCATCACAAACTTTTACATATTTAATTACAAAATATTTTTATTTAAATAATTATCTTTCTCTCTTTAATTAATTTTCAAACCGTTTTTTATAAAAATATTTATTAACTTAAGTACTAATAATATTTAGCATATTTTTAAAATGATCTCCTTGATATATTATTATTAAATTAAATAAATATTATTATGCTCGAAAATTAAAACTTATAACTTTATCTTTAAATTTCATTCTTCTATTTAATTAATTCATAAGATGTTTTTAATAATATATTTATTAACTTAATTAATAACATTATTTAGAGTTTATTATTGAAATAAAACTCCTAAATAATTATCATTAAATTAAATAAATATAAATACATCAAAAATATAACTTTAATATAATCTTTTATATTTAATTTTTTTATTTAATTAATTTCTCAATTAATTAAATATAATTAAATATTAAATTTTCTTAATAAAATTTTCATTAAATTATCTTTTAACTTGATTTAATTATAACAAAAATTTACTACAGACCTACAAGACAAAATATGAAACCATTATAAAGTACAAAATACCAAAACAAACTCGAGGGTCAAAATCACAAATTCACATCACTCAACAAATTCAAAAAGGTGAAACTAACTCAAATACTTGTCTTATTTTCTAAGACAATTGGCTTAGATTAAGATTTGGACTCAAGATTTATCTCTCCACTTATACCATTAAGATACTGTGATAGGGTACGCTCATCTTGACAATTCAGGGAAATTGATACCTAGTACCTACAATTTGTATAAAATTCACACATGTACAAACACATATATTGTAAACTAAATAGGTAGTAGCAGGAAGTGGTGCATCGTGTAGATCCCAACTAGTAAGTGACTACAACTCCCTTCGTCAACCACATCAAAAATGTCATACATAAAGTAAAACAGATAGGTACACCATACACATGCAAGTATGGGGTAAGTAACCATAGAACTACATATAAATCATTCATCTAACTAACATCATAAAATAACTGAAAGTCACTAAATGAAATAATTGAATAACTAAATGACTCATCACACTAATCAATATAATTTCAATTAATCTATAAATTAATTGGAGTTCACTCTCTGTAAATCTAAGTAACATTAACAATAAGTCTGGCATTATTCTACTTCAAAGATCTTCTATGATATCCTCCACCAATCTGCTAGAATTACCTATATATCTACCACTATATCTTCTATGAAGTCCTCACATTACCTTGAAGTTCTGAAAGTAGTTTGTTCGCAATTTAGTCATGAGAACTACACAAGTCATTCATTATATGCTCTATCATTTTCTTCTATATGTTCATCATTTGTAAGTTAATTTGTATTATATAATCTCCTCTCTAAAATCTGCATATTCATATTAATATATCTTCTTGTGTTTATGATTGATCATCAAGCACTCCCTTTATACTCTCAACATAATGCACCCTCTATCTGCAAGCATGTAATCAATTTCACAACACATATGAGTAGCAGTATTCTTTCAGATTATTTCCCAGCATTTACATTTCACACAATTCCATGCATATCCTTCTCAAATCTGCAAATCATATCTCTGCTAATTTATATGATACGTCTTTTTCAAACAAAACACTACATACTTTGGTGCATATGATCTTCGATGCATATATAATCGACAATTACACTTCTCATTCCTTTTTATTCATTCACACACTTCTCTCTTCTCAAATGATTTTTTGAATCCCAGTATATATGTATCACATGTAACTTTTCATGAAAGATTTGTGTCTTTTTGTAACTGATGGCTATTCATAACATGTCCATTCAATTAATTTAACAATCAATTTACATAAATCACTTTTTTCATAATATTGATATATTTAATTTATACCTTTCAATAATAACATTATTGATTCCTTCAGTTGAATTACTCTTTTATCCTTTAAAATTTTTTAACTCTGTGAGCACAATGGCTGTCTGCATAGAACTTTTTGCAAACAAGACAGTCGCCTCAAATCCTTTCATTAATGAATCTGTCAGAATTCAACGCAAATGAGAAGGGACATCATGACAGAAGTTCAAGATCAAGTTTGTAAGCCCAAGTCTACGGAGTTTTTGTTCAATTGATCACAACCAGGCAAGAAGATTAGTGCATAAGGTTGTTATCTATATTTTCGAAATGTCAAAATTGTGAATTTGATGGTGGCTGTGGTTCTTTTGAAATGCTTGTTTATATTTAAGATGTTTTATTAAGGGTAGTAGCCAGCAACAGGCTTGTGCATCTCCTTGTGAACCAAAGGACAGTTACTCCTAACAATGCAACTCCGCATGATCTACCTAAACAATGGATCTGTATCTATTAATTACATAGTAAGTCGGGCAGCTTGTAAAATATTTCCAAATGATCCCCATCGACTGAGAAAATGCATTCCTGCATCAATAGATCAACCACCATTTGTCTTGCGAATGGTTACTGTCAATCAACTGAATTTTATGTACAAAATCTCAATCATCTTAATCACCCAAAACATATGAAAACTAAGAACAAACAAGACTAAAGCAAATAATTACATTTAAAGATAAATTTATTAAATTCACCTTTAAAATTTTCAGCATTGTGGATGAAAAGTCTATTAAACTCCCGTAAATTTTCCAATATCACATGCAAAATGTCAGCAAACAGAAAAATCCCGAAGTGGACGACTCATTCAATAACAAACAGAAAAACCTCACACTCTTTCAATGTGGGCAACACAGCCTTCCTCTGCATGCCTTAAATCTTTGTTTGATTGCTGCAATGTGTCTATTCTCCTCCCTAAAAGTTGCAACATGCCATGAATGCCCATGCAACTGAAGGCTCCTCCAACTGTAAAGTAACAAAAACCCTATTTAGTTCATAAGATATGAATGTGGAGACTCGAGAAAAAAATGTGTTCCCTTCTACGAAACTCCTGGAAATTTCCCAACATCCCATGCAACATGTCAGCATTATCTCTTCTTTGTTGGCCAAATTGGAGAACTCATTCAATAACAAACAGAAAAACCCAACTCTTTTAATGTGGGCAACTCATGCTTCCTCTACATGCCTTAAATCTCCGTTTGATGGCTGTATTGTGTCTATTCTCCTCCCAAAAAGTTACAACGTGCCATGAATGCCCATGCAACTGAAGGCACCTCCAACTGTAAAGAAACAAAAGCCCTATTTTTTTCATGAGACAGTGACTTGATTATAGTGGTTACCTATTCTTCAATTGTCTGCCCTCTTTGCTACTCAACAATGCCTTCACCATCACTGTTTTGTAACAGTACTCTTCATGAGATTCTTCAATCATTTCTCTCTAAGACACGGCAATTAAGAAATGTCTTACTGACAGTCCTTGACTCTTTTATGAAACCCTTCTCTTTGTTAGGGCTCCCAAGCTTCATGACTTCTTATTTTCACTGGCATAGTCCTATCATCCTGTCAGGATCTTACTCATATCACTGCCATTCATAACAGTGATTTGTCACTTTTTAACAGTCTTCAATTTCTCTTAATGCTTAATATGCTCTCAGATCACAACATATTGATCTCTCTCTCATTCTTTCTTGTATACTGTTTTTATTTGTATCACTCTTTCAAGGTAAAGCACAGTGACAGTGGGTGTCACTACTCTTTGCAATGTAATCACTATTTTTAGAAATTCCTTATAGATATCCATGCTCCACAACAGCATTGTCACTCTACAAGAGGGGGTATATCTCATATGAAACCACAAACGTATCTCTCCTAGAACAGTAAATTCAACTATGTGATAACCAAGAGGGCTCATAAAACAGTGGAAGATCCTCTGGAAATAATAAAAACCTCAGAAATAGAGAAAAACCTCCAGAAGACAGTGACTGAACCTTTCATAGGACTGTCAATGGTTGTCAATCTCTGCAAACTATACAGCCTTTGTCTCCTTTTGTGCCTTATAACAGTTCATAAATCATGCCCATGAAACAACAAATGTATGTCTCCTAAAAGAGTGAATTCAACTATGTGATAACCAGGAGGGCTGATAGAACAGTGGAAGATCCTCCGGAAATAATAAAAACCTTAGGAATAGAGAAAAATCCGCAGGAGACGGTGACTGAACCTTTCATAGGACTGTCAATGGTTGTCAATTTCTGCAAACTATACAGCCTTTGTCTCCTTTTGTGCCTTATAATTGTTCATAAATCATGCCCATGAAACCGCAAATGTATGTCTCCTAGAACAGTGAATTCAACTATGTGATAAACAAGAGGGCTGATAGAACAGTGGAAGATCCTCCGGAAATAATAAAAACCTCAGGAATAGAGAAAAACCCGCAGGAGACAGTGACTGAACCTTGCATAGGACTGTCAACAGTTGTTGATCTCTGCAAACTTTACAGCCTTTGTCTCCTTTTGTGCCTTATAACAGTTCATAAATCCTGCCCATGATAGTGGTTTTCAAACTTTTGCATTACAGTGTTCTACTCTATCAATGGTCTCTGGGCAATAATGCACCTTGTTGAACAACAAACAACTTCATGTACTAGTGTTGAATCTCAAAAAAAAGAGAAACACTCCAAAAAAAAGTGAAAAGGGCTTCTTATCCAATGCATCCCAAATCCATGAACAATGAAAGTATTCTAATGGAATACTATTCATCAAGGTTGTTGTCTTTTCTCCTCGAGACTGCTTGCACATGGATCCTCTCTTTGTGCTTGCTCTTAGTCTTGGTGCATTTCCCCTTTTCATATATCTTCTTCTGTAACATTGGATAAGCTATTGTTCTCCATGAACCTTCGTAGACATCAAAAATATCTTCTTCTTCTTTGGTTTTAACAGATGTGAAAGACCAAGGCATGAATCTAGGGCTTGGTTTTTTTCTCCACACTCCTTTGACCAGGAGTTAGGTCTTGGAGTTGAGAGATATTAACAAAAAGAAAACTAAAACTACACCCACAAAAGAGAAACACGTGAACTCCTTATTAATTTTTACATTTGACATATTGGATAAGTAAAACTTGTACTACAAGCTTTTTTCAAAGAAGGGCTCTGGTGGAGCCTGAGTCCCCGCCTTCTGTTTCTTTGGAAGTCTATAAAGTTTATGGTTGAAGTATGCTTCTGCTGGGTGCATATATTAATGTAGAGTACTAGGCTTGAACATTATTAATCTATCAAATGAAAGTTAGAAGCTTCATATATGAGTTTTGAATGGGCCATTCTATAATATGAGTTAGAAGCTTCAGCGTGTTCCCGACTAAGGGATTTAGTATATCATCAGGCAGCAAAAACAGTTTGTGAGCTCACTTCCATGTACATTAACACAACCCAGATCTACTTTTTCATTTCTTTATTAACGAGGCAGAAACCATATCGAGTTTTTAACTTCCCTGTTGATTGATAAGAAGCTGAAACCATATTGAGATTTTCACTTCTTTGTTGATTGACAAGAAGTGTTGTGCTTCAGGTAGGGATTCAATTAACAATCTCTTTAAGCATGTGGTAATGTTAAACACGCATTTGAGAGAAAATAAAGTTTAAAAACTGAAATAGCATAAAGACTATCACTTTGTCTTTGATAACCTTTATTTTTATCCAATATATGAACCAGATAAAAAAAAATTGAAATACGTTTGAATGAAAAGATTGCACGCAAGGTTCTATGTTAGCATCTGTATAATTACTAAAAGAGTCAATACTCTATAAATTTGCTGCATAAAATCTCTGTCAGAATGAAAAGTAAAGCATCAAATATCATAGGAAAATCTTAAACCACTTTGGAGTGATACAAAATATAGTTCTTTGCTGTTCAGTTTTCATGATAGGAAAAGAAGCTGTATTCAGTAGAACCGTTAACGTATCAGTTTCTAAAGTAAGACAAAATACAGGTGTTTTCTGTTTGGTTTTCACGATAACAAAAGAAGTTGCATTCAGTAGAACTGTTTATATATTACTTTAAAGTTATACAAAATGCAGTTGTTTGTTGTTCGTGTTTCATGATAACAAAAGAAGCTAAATGTTGATACTGTGTAGCTGAAAAGATCACATCGTGGACTGTTGGTGAAGCTGAAACTTGACTGGCTGAAATAAAATGTGTTTGATATTGTCATCTATGTCATTGTTAAATCCAATGACCATATTTTTCCTGCAATACGAAAAGTTGAGAAGGTTAGCAATGTAAAAATGAGGAAAAGAAAGTATGCAAACAGCTGAAAATGACTGTAATGTTACCTTACCATGGTGGTTTCTGTGGTGATTGAGAGAATGTAATTGTCCATTGCTAGTGTGAATGTGCCATGTATGTTGAACTTTCACATTATGTAGACGGCTATAGAGATTTGTTCTATGTACTGGTTGAAGTGGATTTTGGTAAGCTCTGGGAAGTTGTCCTCAAGTAGCTTTCCATGTAGGCAGCAGTCAAGAATGTTATCCTCTGTTTCAATGACACATTGGAGGTAAGGTTGGAAATTGAATGATGTGGTTTTGCCACAGTTGATGCAATGAATCTCTCCTGTGCTTGTGCTTGCGGATAATGAGACTGTTTGTTGACATATTGTGCATAGTGGCTGGAATGGTGTTTGGTGGACGTTTTTTATTCGTAGTGTTCCTATAACCTGAAAGTGAACAGGAGAAGTCAGTAAATGTATTTGTAATTTGTTGAGTCTTGTACATATTAGCGTGAAATGTGTGTTGTACGGTTTATTACCTACAACTTTGTTTCTGTTAGATTTTGCAGTGTTGTTTTTGTGCATTGATCATTGAGTAGATTGATAAATGTGGACTGGCCTGATTGTAACATTGCTGAGCCTCTTGGACCACTGTGAATTATATTGTTGCGTAGTAGTAGCAGTGGTGTTGGTTTTGTAGATGATGCGTAGATATCCTGTAGATTTTTGTACGCATAGTTGTGGTTTTGGAAGACTCAAAGCTACGATAATGAGTAAGTTGTTAGTCAATGGAATTAGTTGAAATTGTAGAGCATTTGCAGGAAGTGAATTTTAATTTTGAAATCTGTATCTTATAGTTGTGGTGTCGGAAGGGAGCTCTCCATCTCTAATTTGTAGCTGAAATTGTTGTGCTGTTAGTGTTTGCTGATGGGATGTGACAAGAACGCCCAGGCTTCCAATTGGATATGCATTTGGTGACTATTAACTACGAGATTTTTGTGTCCGGTGTTAGCTTTTGTTGCTTGCATGCAGTAGTAGTTTTCTGAATCTGAGTTTCTAAAGTGAGCTGTAAGCAGTATTCAGCATCCCCTCTTTCAAAATCCAATTTTTTGTTTATCTTGAAGTTCTCTATGTGGATGCTTGTGCCAGGAGTCAGCCAATACAAATATTTGTCAATCAATTTGTTGGTGATGTTTATTGTTATTGTCTTTTGAGCATGTTCGTCAATCATATCTATGTGTGCAATTGGCAATCCTTGCTAGCTTGAAGAAGCTGACTTGCAAGTTGGTCCATATGTTATGAGTATGTCGCCCTCAAATATGCTTCTTGATTGTGTTGTGCATATGTCGAATATGGTTGAAGGTTCAGATACTTCTACCTTTTGTCTACATATAAAAATGTGTTTGTGTTAGAAGTTTGGTGATTGTAATGTGTATGTGTTCAAATGTGTTTGAAGTTGATTGCCATTGTTTGTCAACATACTTACTTTTTTTGCTAGCTTTCTTGCTGGCTGTCCAATTGTTGTGTGCTATCTTTGGTTTCCATGGTCTAGAACAAATAGTCAATAGAATAAAATTAGTGACTTGTATGTTTAGTTTGATCTTGGTAGCATCTCTGGTATGGTTTGTAGCATCCATGGTGTACAAGAATGTGGAATATGTCAGTAGAAACTGGTAAGTCAATGGTCCAATCAGATTTATTGTATGAAATTTGTGTATCATATGCATCGGGTTTGCTTGCTATAGTTGTTGTTGTATTGCTGGAGCAAAGTGGTCTGCCAATATGTGTCTAAAACAGTGTGAGTAGTTGTTTCAGGATTGATGTTCTTTATCCATATATAGTCTAGTAGGCTTCATGTGTGTGTTGTAGGCTTGTCAACCATTAGCAAGAGGTTGTGGTATTGCATAAAACAATGTAGTTGGGACTGTTGTTTTGTTTCCTTAAACATATCAATGTTGAAATCTCCTGTAATAATTAGTTTTGATGCTGCTGGTAATTTTCTTGTTATGGTTTCTATAAAATTGAATAGGTGAGTGATTGGTGCTTTCGGTGTCAAGTATATGTTTGCAATTCAGAAGTTGTTTTTGTTGTACAAAATGTCAACTGTTATTGATTCCAAATTTCCAAGTATTCTGTTGCAAGAGTTTCTAAATTTTCCAAGACAATATGTTTTATGCAACATGTGAGGAGGCCGTAAATAGAATGTGAAGGGTATAATTTGCGAGTTGTGGGACATGATAAAGGCTGCTTATTCTTGTTTCTTGTAAGCATAATACTATTGCACTACACAAGTCATGGTCATGAGCAATTTCGTCTACATGTAGTAGGAGACTTTGTGTATTTATCGTGCATATTGTGATGTTGGTTGATGTTTGTGGAGGAAGACTATATTTTAATGGCCATTGTGCGAAAGTCTATAGATGTTGTGTCTCAGAGTTTATTTTTTGTGATAGCCTTAGGTTTTGATGTTGTAGTCTATGAATCAAGTATAATGAGTCAATGTCTCTGATCTGTGACAAGGCTATGTAAACTAGTCCATGTTGACAGACTCTGTGTGGGTCAAATGCAACTGCATCCATTGTGAGCCCTTGTGCCATATGAATAGTTCTAGCACAAGCTAACTGAAAGGGGTACTGTGAGCGGCTAACAACCTTGGTAGTTGTTTTCACTCATCTAGTGATTCGTGTCATTGGTGTCCATGTTTGAGGTATAGATTCTGTGTAAAGGCATTGCATTTGTTGACAATGTAGCTTTCCGACCTGTGGATTATTGAACTCTATCCAAACAATGTCTTGTTTATCTTTTGTATATGACTGGAAAATTCCGTCAGCACCATTTACTAGTCCATCTTCTATATCAAGGTTTCCTGCTATAAGTTCTACGAGTATTCTTTGCTTGACAAGTATCTTTGCTAGTAGTGTTGCTCTTTCAATTTGGTAGATGTTTTTTTCAATGGTTATGTCTTTGTGATCTATAGCCTCAAGTTTATGCATGGCAGTGGGCATGTAGTCTAGCATTCTTCTATTGTGTTCATCTACATCTATGTTTTGTTGGAACAAATAAGGTAGATTTGGGTCATTTGGTATAGGTCTATAGCATTTTGCATTTATAAAGTAGATAACCTCATCAATTTGTTGACAAGTTCTGATGTGATTCAAAGTGGAGATGAATTATTTGTTGCTTTGTCTAATGACATTGTGTAGTTCATAGTGTTTCACATTTTCGTTCCAAAATGTGTATTGGATAGTTTCATTGTTTATCTTCAGCTCTTCAAATATCCACGCATCGCATACAGGTTGTGCTTGATATAAGTCATCGCAAAATATTATGTCTATGTTTCCAAATGCCTATGTTGGTGTGTGTTTTATTTGTCGTAATCTTTTGTCTATGTTATATAACATTGTAGACCCAATCAGAGATACCTCATCAATTAGGACTCGTAATTGCTCAAGTTTTTTAGTCAATGTATTTAGCATGTCAGAATCCAATGGTGTTAGATTTGAAGAGTTCACTGGTAGGTGAAATATTGAATGAGCAGTAGTTCCCCTTGCATCATATGCAGCTTTTCCTATTGAAGCAATGATGATTCCTTTTGGCTTTAGAGGATCACTGTCTAGTTGTTTGTCATATAGCCTGACCAAAGCTTCATAAAGCACTTTTGCTATGTATGTTTTACCAATTCTAGCTCTGCCAGTGAGAAATAAGTAAATTAGTTTTTTTAGTGCAAGTCTCTTTGTCATTATGATGTCCTTTAATATTGCTTCTTGTTCTTTGTTTAATTTTCTTCGTATATTGCAGTATTCTTCAATGCTTTTGAGGAAGAGGTGTGCAATTTCTGAGCATATTGTTTTCGAGTTGATTCGGTCTAGTTTTGTTTGTTTTTTGTGCATTAGATTGGGGAAAATGTAATAATGTTCTTCTATAGTTGAGTTGTTGTTGCAATCTATTTGATAATCGAAGATGGTTGTGCTATTGTTGTCCATTTGAACTTGTGTTGCTACTTCATTAATGTCACCCCAAATGTAGTCGGTCTGAGTATTTAACTTTTTTTCAATGTTTGCTATTTATGTTTTGTTTAAGTTGAATGCTTCACTCCATGTCTTTTGACCACAAAGTAGTGTTTGCTCGTTGCATCTAAATGGTATGTATAACATCAATTTTTCTTTGCAGTAATTCTAATAGTCAATGTGTGGATTGTATCTCATGTATTGTATGATTTGTGGCTTATGCCTTTTTTGCATGTTCCCTTTGCTATTGTAGTAGAATGCAACATACTCTACAAGTGACACATTCTCTAGTGTGTTTGGTCTTGCTATGTATTTTTCTATTGTAGATGCATACATTATGTTTTCTGAATTGTCTTGTTCTCTGGCCAATAGTCTTGGACTTTTGAGCATGACTACTCTACTTTCAGATGGTGCAGTATTGATGAATGTTGTTTTTTTTGACGACTTTCTTAGTGGCAATGATAAAGCAATGTGAACAGCTTGTCGACTAGACATTTGTTGATAGTGGAGCAATGCATTTCCAAGTCGGCGTATGCATTGTGTCTTGTCGTTATAAGTCATAGTACATTGTCTTCGCAATTGACGAAAGGCTAATAATGTTGTCGTGTCTTGCTTAGTGTCATGTATGAGCAACAGTATGATGCAGCAGTATATGCATCTAATATGAATTGTGTATTTGTGTTCGTATACCATAAGGTTGGAACTTTTGTTGCGAATGCATTTGTCCAAATGTCTATTGAATTTGTTTTCAATAGTAGAATTCTTTTTCTTAATGTTAGTTGTATCAATGTCATGTACTCAGTTTCGGTTATGTTGAGATCTTCAAGGAAGTTGTCAAATGTAATGTTCTTTGTGTACCTTTTATTTTTCAATTAGCGCAAAATTTGTTTTGCCTTGTCTTTCATTGCATTGTCTATTGTTGTCAATGGCTCCAAAACTATTGTTTTCCCCATTGGTGGCAAAGGGAAGTTGAAAGGACAGTTATATGTCCTATATTTCTTGCAACTTTTAGTATTATGATGTGTTTGCATGTTTACAACCTTTTCATCTAGCAATGTTGAATTAGATGAGATGTATCTATCTACAAAATTTACTATTTGCTTGTGTGTGCACTTTCCAAATATTGGTACATCTTTAATTCATAACATAAAGTGGACATGTTCATTTCCTCTATTTTGGAATTCCGTGAGAAAGAAGTAGTCCAAGACTTTACCAAATAACTCTAAGTTTGCAATCATCATTTTGTGAAATGCGTTAAGTTTATGGTTAAAGTAATGGGTACAAAGTACTGGGCTTTGCCTTAGTTGGAAGTCTTAATTCATATCCTCTATAGTTTCATGATGTTTTCCTTCTTGCTTTGGACATTTGTTGTAGAGCTGTATGCAATGGTTGCCAAAAACGTTCTGTACTTGTTAATGTAACAAAGAATGTTGGTGGCCCTAATTGTCTAATCATTGCAAATATATTTTTCCTTGTGTTTTCTAGGTAGTCTAGAGATGGGCAGACACTTTTAAGTGATCTAAAACCTATCGGTGATCTTAATATTTTTTCAAGATTTGCAAGAGTTCGGACATCTTTTGCTAGCAATTTTTGCCCTTTCAGTTCTACTTTTCTTATGCAGACCCATGCTAGTGATGATATTTGTTCTATGATTATCTTGATAGCTTTGAAAAAAAATCTATTATATGTGTTACGAATTCATAATCTTGATGCATAAGCTCCCATTTAGTTATTTTTTGGTATGAAAACCTACTTGTAATGTCTGATGCACGTGCATATCCATAGAATAGTGTCGGGAAGTTCATTTCCTCAGAATTTCTATCTTGGAAAATGCCAAGAGGTTTTATTTCCTCTGAAGGTGCAATTTGAATTATTGTTGTGTCAAGATCTTTGATTGATTGTGTCATTGAACCAATGAATTAGTGATTCTGAAGTTGGGTCATCATCAAATTCATAGTTATCGTCATCACTTTCAGGTTGGAAGTCAATGGTGTTATTACTAGTTTTTTTAATGCATTCATTACATATGCTAGTCTTATGTTTCCTTGAGCATATGCGTTCTCGTATTCTAGTTTTCGCTTTAACATGATTGCAACTATTTTATTCTCATCTATTGCTCTTGGCAATGCTTATTGCACTTTATCAATGTCAACGGGAATATTGATTATGGTGCCTGTCAAGCCATATTGTGATCTTTTGTATCCTAGTTGCCTTGTTTGTGCAAAAGCAATTCGCAAAGACACTAATCTTTCCTCTAACGAAGTCAACTTTTGCACAACACTTATGTGTGGGTTTTGTCGTATATTCCAAGGTGTTGCATAGCATGAAACTTTCTGACATATGGTAGCTTTGAAACATTGTTTGCAAATGAACTGTCCCCTGACAATTTTTTTGTGCGATGGGAATTGATAAGAAAGACTGAACAAATGTTTCGTCAATCATACGTATGTTTTTGTGGAAATGTAGCAACTCACAGATGTTGCATGGATATTAGTGGGTGTGTCATTAATGTTGTGCAAGTATCGTCTAATTGATTTTTGCATTCTAATTTCTGTTGGGGATTTAAATTGAGTCTTGTGGCACTCTGATCGAGTCCTTTTGATCCCAAAGCCTTGGGTATTGTTCCTAATGTCTTTGTTATCATTGTTTGTATCTGATTGTTGTTTCCTATTTTCACGTATTTTGGCTTTGAGAGATCGAAGGGACTGTCTCATATTGGGATTATGTAGAGTATTAGTTTACGCTGTTCGAGACAGCAACAAGGTGGCGGTAATTGGTGACAGAGTGCATTTTCCTGTATAGATATCAATGTGCTTTGGTTATTGAACTTGGTCAACACCTTCTAGAGTTTCATGTTCTTTTCCCCTAACATCTTTGTTATTGTTCTTTGTATGTGATTGTTGTTTTCTATTTTCACGTACTTTTGCTTTGAGAGATTGAAGTGACTGTCTCATATTGGGATTATGTAGAGTATTAGTTTGTGGTGTTTGACATGGTGACAAAGTGGTGGTAATTGGTGAGAAAGTGCATTTTCCCGTACAGATATCAATGTGATCTAGTTGTTGAACTTGGTGAACACCTTCTAGAGTTTCATGTTCTTTTCACATGTTTGCTATTGACTTGCCAATGTTTGTACGACTGGTTTCTGTAATCATTTTCTATGTTGGTTTTTGGAAAACTATACGAGTATAAATATACTAGATAGAAACTAATGTTTGTGCACTCTATACTATTATACTAGTTCCTATGAATCTATGGAATACAAATATGACTTCTAAAATTGCTGAATTAAAAATTAACATCAGTTTGATACTAAGCAAAAGCAACTGCAAATATGGTACTATATTCACAATATAGAGTATGGTTGTAGATTGTAGTGGAATAGAAATAAACAGAAATTTCAGCATGTACCTTCTTTTGATCCTACTGCAGAACGTATTACTGACCTCTTCCGTTACTGTTGTAGAACTTTAAGCAGTGTCAAACTAAAACCTAGAATCAGTGACCTCAGAAAAGTGAAAAATAGCAACTGTTTCAGTGCATCATAAAGACAAATTTTAAGACAAATATTTTACATTTATTAAAAGCAAAATATAATCTTCCTATTAGTAAAGGAGGTTTTTTTTTTTTTAAAGCAGATTACATAATGAACTGGAAAAAGTGAAAATGATATCGCTTAAATGAAAAATGCAATGGAAAATCCAGTGGCTAGCAGGTAGCACGGAGCGTACAAAAAAAACACCACAATGCATAGAAACCAGAGTCAGATAGCTCTAAATCATAGTACTGTTGCTATCCTTCAACCACATTGTATAAATGCATCTTTCAATGAAGAATAGAACACGAACCTCAGTATATTTTGAAGAGTACACTTGGTTACACAATAGTAACCTAATTTAATACAGGAAAAAATAGAGTCTATATGCATTCTTCATGTGCTGGAAAATAGTGTTTAAAAAAGCTTTGGTTTAAATCTTATGGATGCAATATAGCAAAGACGCTGCAAGAAAAGGAAATTGTGTAATAGATTGTTGAACAATAGTTTCCAGTAGCAGGAACTCAAGTTGGTTATCTAATCGAAAATCACTTTTTACTATTAATAAGCCAGTTTGTGACTTGCAAAAATAGTTCCAATACATACTAATACTAGTTAAAATTTACCAGAAACAGACGGCATATTCAATTCAGAGTATCAAATATTTGTCTAGTTTTTCAGTTCAAACTTCATAATTCTGATTTTGTGACGAATGCCACCCAGCTATAATCCTTTGATACAATATTGAATAAAAATTCATCGTTGAATAGGTTATTCCTCTACTGCATAATGTGACTTCATCATTAGCTAAATGATTGATAATTTGGTTTCAATCTTCATATTTACTACTGCAATTGTTCTTGATTCAAAACAAAACCTTGTACAGCAGGGAATATGAAGATACCTACCTTGCATATCTTGCAAAATCCACTACAAGAATTGAAAGTTTACTTCCATTCCAACCTAAATTACTAGAGACCTAGAATGCTGTGAAGAAATAAAACTGAATCATAGCCCTTTCGGTTTGAACTTACCAAGAGTGGACGAACTGATAATGCTAATAAGAATGCAAACTTTTCAGCATTGGATGCTTTACATTATTCAAACCAAAATTATATACAAATAGAATTTTGTCATCGATATCTCATAAAGACTGACTTTGAACAGCACATTGATATTGCATTAGCCACTAAAATTCAGATGCTCCAGTTTTAAAGAAAGATGTCCAGTAGAAAGGGGTTTCTATAAGCCCTTAGTTAAGAATTATAGGGAAAAGGATGAGACAGAGACTAGGGTGTTTTCAGACACTAGATTTCATGCTATTTGTGTTAATGATGGTTCAAAGCATGGTATCCGTGCTAATGAAATTCATGGCATAAAGCAAGCACATTTCCAATCTCGTTCCAATTCTGCAAATTTCCCCATTGCATCACTAAGCCATTTGCCCAGGGAAACGATATGATAAATAGAAATTACCAGGATTGGATCTAAGTCCATTACCTAAAAATAGCTTGGACTAAAAGTAAAGCTTATCAACGGAATCATTTCACTGTATCTACCATTTTACACATCTGGCAAAAAGAGAAATTTTTATTTTCAGTATAAAATTTACCCATACCCGTCTTAACTATCTGTTATAGCATACCCTTCTTTTATCAGGTAAATACAGACTGGCAAAATTTACAGCTGCAATCTTTACATGATTTTCAATACTAAAAACTCAAATTCCAGAAACTGAAAAAAAGAATTTTTAAACTTTACAGACAGATTTTTAAAAAAAGAAAGATCTTCAAAACTAAAAAGGCAATTTCTGGAAACTAGAAGATTTTTCTATCATGTCCCCATTTTGGAGGCAATTTGATTTAATTAATTTAATTAATTAGGTTGTCCAATATAATGAATATTTTATGAGGATGACTAATTAATTATTTTAATTAAATAAATAAGTGGTATTAAGTTAATTATTTATAAAGTTATCAAATAAATGAATATTAAAAGGTAATTTTATATTTAATTAATTTAATAAAGTGACTTGAATTATAAAATATTTTATAAAGTCACTTAATAGATAAAATAAAATAATGTTCTAGAAGCTTTTGGAGAAAGTGGAGGAAAAAGAATAAATAAGCACCCCGGGCTTCATTCTAATCATCCAGATTTGTTGTTGTTGATGTTGATATTTGTTGATGTGCATTGTAGAGCCTAGGGTTTCTGCAATAGTCACAACTGGCCATTGAGAACGAAAACTCTCAATTGGTACGCAATTTTGAGGGTGTGAAATATCACTTGAATTATTGCAGCTGGGAGGAAGATACTTCAGTCTTCTATTTGTGCTACATTGAGAAAAAAATATTTGAGTACAAAAAGCAGGCCGAAAAAGCAACTTGAAAAAAGCAGGCCGAAAAAGAAATTCGAAAAAGCAGGCCGAAAAAGCAGTTCGAAAAATACAAGCCAAAAAAGCAGCTCCGAAAAAAGCAATCCGAAAAAGCAATTCGAAAAAGCAAAAACGAAAAAGCAAATCCGGAAAAAGCAAGTGGTAAAAGAAGATCGGAAAAAAGCAAAGCAAAAAGGGCAGCATTGAAGGAAAATATTACAGCCATCCACAATCAGGTTCTTCACTTCTCATTTGGCATATTTTCTAAGAAATGTAGGTTTTCAGCTGAGTACAAAATATAGCTTCAGCACTCCATTATTTTACATTGTACTTGTCTTTGTTTGCCAATTGGCATTATTGGTATCAAGGGAAGGCTAGGATTTTGCAATTGAAAGAGCGTTGTAATTTAGACTATCTATATTGCAACTCTAGAGTTGATGATCAGCTTATTAGTTTGCATTCCAATTGTTTGACAAAATATCAATTGGCTGTAAGTTATCTTTTTGGCATAAATAATGTTATAATTTTGCATACTAAGTGTTTATATTAATGCCACTTGGTTGTAAGTGCATTAATGCCATCCTAAGTTGCATCCAAAGTATTTGTCATAATTACTAATTGCTGTAGCTGCATTTTGCAAGTAGTTTAAGTCACATATATGTATTGAATATTGCCAAAATTCGTTGCACATTCATATTAGGTCATTGTTTAGACAATCTGGAGTCTTTTTGTAAGCATTCTCTTTGAGGCAAATCCAAACAAGAATCAGTGCGACAATCTGAAAAGTTATATCAGTTAGATGACCCTTGCTTGCAAAGTGTTTGACGAAATGTCAAACAACTGAAGTATAAGGATTTTTTGTGATTGAAGAAGTTATAACCTATTGGGGTTATTACAGTGGTATCAGAGCGATTTTCTTGCCATTCTGTGGGGTGAGAAGCGACTTACATGAGTAATCAGCACTCTACTTTATCCAGAATGGACAGGTACAGTACAAAGTCTCTAAGGACACAATCTTGGACAATTAGACACAGTATCCAGAGTCGGAATTGTGGAAAGGATGGCTATTCAGACATTCAAGATGAACTTAGGAAAATAAAGCATAACATGTCTGAACTGTTGGTTAAGCACCACCGTATAAATGACAGGCTGTCCGACCCAGCTAAGGTGGATAAGTCGACTGGATTTCAATTTGGCAAATCTTCTCGCAAAGCATTGACTGATACAGTGAGAGATGTTACTAAGAACCTTAATGAGGAGTTCGAGAAACAAGTTTGCAACCAGTCAGAGGTTTCAATTCAGCCACAGGAAGAAGTGGTGAAGGATATTACACTGATGGATAGTAACTGTCAACTTGGTACTCAAGTTGAGATAGTTGTATACAGGCTGCCAAAGGGTGATGTCTCAGGTACTCAGGACGGTTTGGTTCCAACAGGCAGTGACTACAGCATAGTGGGTTCAAATGATGATTATGAGGATGTTGTGCATGATGGTGAGATACCTGGTAGAGATGAGCAGACATCGAGCATTCATGACTTTGCTGAGAGAGAGTACCAGGCACAGTTAGATGCTTCGTCACATGAGGATGGTAGTACTTCACATGATTTGTCCAGCTAGCTGAAGGTGAGCGAAGACAGTATTGTGACTTCATTATCTCATCATGACAAGATGCAGGATATGATAGAGGATCACATCCGGATGATTCAGTTACAGGGTAGACACAAGGGAATTCAGGCGAAGTCTTCTTGTGTTGACTTACAGGCGATTAGGGAAGGAATGGGAACGATGAAGTTGAGTTATTTACATCTTCTATCAGATCGTGACCATCTTCTTAGACTTGTCAAAGACTATTCAGATGCCTTGAGGAAGGAGGAGGAAGTTGACAGGCTTTCTCGCGAGCTTGAGGACATTCGAGCTTCTTGGATGAATACTCCATTGGCATTACAGGACTGGGAGAGACATGGATATGAGCATGGCATGGAGCTGAGCTTAGTTTCATCTTGCACTCCTGATACTCAGTTTTCTGCGGCAGGCAAATCATATGTGGTCGTTGATAATGTTGTGAGTTCATCTTGCATTCACATTCAGGATACAGGGAAAATGTCAGACAGGTATGTTGAGTTAGTTGGTATTAGTCATCTTACTCAGGTGAGGAGTTTGCTTGAGTTACCAGCTGATTCTAGTTTACGGATATGGATTCGAGATTGTTATATTGGCATTTGGGATTCAGTCGACTGGAGATCTTTATCACTTTTTGGTAGTAGCGATTGTTTGGGTGATATCATGGATTTGATTAGCAGATTGCACAGTGTTGTATTTTCTTGTGCCAGTAGCTTGTCTGATGTTGGTATTAGTTTTTATACACCAGTGTTGGGCTTTGTTCATATATCCAATCGACCATTCTTGCTGGAATGTGTTGATGATGTTAGGAACCTGTGTGTTCCTTCTGTTTATTTTGTTAGAGTAGTGTTGTTGGACGCATATGCTTTGTAAGTCGTCCCATGAGTATATTTTATTATCCCACATGCATAGGTAGTATTACTTTTCTAGATCGTACCCAGTATATAAGAATAGGTTGAGGCCCTTGATGAGCACGGACAAATTTATTGTATTGAGCTTGCTCAAAGGAGGTTACCCCATCGAAGTGGCCTGCGATCAGTAGATTCATTCTGAGTTCTGCTATCACTTTGTATTCTGTTATTTCGAGCATTCTCACGATATTGCTATAAGGAGGTTCTTCACATCTGGTATCAGAGCACTCTCTTGGGCTCGCTGGGTGGAAATTACATCAAATTTTTTTTTTCTTCAGGTTCCTCTCACTTCTAATATCTCTTGTTATTGCAATAACTCTTTTCAGTTGTTATGTCTGTGAGTGAATTTTTCTAAGTCGACTGTTACAAAAAAAAAAAAAAGAGTAAAAATTTTTCTGTTTTTTAGTCGTAGCTTCCTTGTTTGCTTTCTGTTTCTGCTCATACTTCCGCAGAACGTCTGCAATATCATTTCGCATACTTCCTTCCTTGGTGACCCAACCCCAAATTTTACATATCAAAGCCCTAAATCCCTCATTTATCTAATTTTAGGGTTTGCCCTATCTTTTTCACCTCTCATCCAATCGCCACCAAACTGAGCCACAAGATTCAATTCCTCATTTTGCTCCCTTATCCCTCTTGGACTGTTCGCCTCATTTCGCCTCCCTACCCTTGAAACCCTCATTTTTGTGTTTCCCTTGTCCCCAGATAGTCTCCCACCACCCGTCGAACACCCATTTCCTATCTGAGTTTTACCCAAATCCAAGTTTGCCATAACTAAAAAAGTTTTTGTTTCTCATCTTCTACCCATTCCAAAAAAAAAAAAAAAAAAAAAAAAAAAAAAAAAAAAAAAAAAACCTTGCTTGCTTTATGGTTGTTACGCGTACAGGAGCAAAAATCATGGAAGAAGAAATGGCATCCCTCAAAACCAAACTTCAAGATCTGGATGACAAAATTCTGGGTCTTAACTTTCAGCAGTCAGCCATGAGCCGAAACCATTCAGGAGATACTGGGTCCTCTTCTGGCAATTTCCGTGGACCAAAGCTTGATTTTCCACGCTTCGATGGTTCTGATCCGACTGGATGGATCTATAGGGCCGAGCAGTATTTCAGCTTGCATAATACTTTGGATAACCACAAAGTCCCCCTTGCATCTTTTCATTTGGAACATGAAGCTCTTCAATGGTTCCGTTGGTACATCAAGGCTAATGTAGGCCCAACGTGGAGAGAATTGTGCACCCTCATTTTGGAGCGCTTTGGCCCTAGTTCCTTTGATGATTTCACAGGAGCACTCACTAAACTGCGTCAAACAGGCACTGTAAGAGAATACCAGACAGAGTTTGAAAAATTAGCTAATCACACAGAGGGCTTGTCTGATGAATTCTTCCGTAGTTGTTTTGTCAGTGGTCTGAAGGATGCACTTCGCTCAGAAGTCAAAATGTTTCGACCTACTACAATGATGGAAGCCCTTGGGTTGGCTAAGTTAGCGGAAGACAAGATTAGTGCTCTACAACGCTCCAGATCTACTTTTGTTCCATTCAGAAATACAGGTTCTCACAACCCTTCAGTCATACCAGCTCCCAGAACTACTCCGATCAAGCACTTGTCTGAAACAGAGATGCGAGTCAGGCGAGACAAAGGGCTTTGTTATAATTGTGATGAGAAATGGTCTCGGGGCCATAGATGTGTTCAGCAAAAGCTCTATCTCTTGGATGTGGATTCTCCACCGGAACTGGAAGAATATGTAGATGCTCAGGAAACAGTGGATGATGAGGTTGAGCCTCACCAGCCTGAACCTCCTTCACCAGAAGCTCCACCAGAGATATCTGTCCATGCTTTGGCAGGAGTCACTACTCCACAAACCATGCGGGTCCAGGGTTTCTTCAAGAAGATCCCTCTTACTATACTCATTGATTCTGGTAGCACTCATAACTTCATTGATCCACGAATAGCCAAACAGGCTGATTGCTTTATCCATCCCTGCTCTAGCTTTGAAGTCATGATTGCCAATGGGGGCACTTTACCTTGTAAAGGGAAATGTCGCAATGTGCGTCTCTCTATTGGCGATTATAACATGCGCTCTGACATGTTTGCCTTACCCTTAGGTGGCTGTGATGTGGTTTTGGGTGCCCAATGGTTACGCACTCTTGGCCCCATTCTCTGGGATTTTGCTGAACTTTGGATGCAGTTTTCAGCCGAGGGGCACCAACACACTTTGAAAGGCTTACAACCAGGGTCTCTCAGCATCATCAGTTCACACCGTATGGAAAAACTTCTTAAGAAGAATTCACATGGTGTCATCGCTCAGCTCCATTCCATTCAGATGCAGCCATCAGCAGTCTCTAGCACTCCTGCCGATCTCCAACACATTTTGGACAAGTATTCTGGTATATTTGCTGAACCTGTGGGATTACCTCCTTCTCGTCCAAAGGACCACCGTATTCAGCTCCTTCCTGGCAGTGTTCCGCCCAACATCAGGCCCTACCGCTACCCATTTCATCAGAAGACCGAAATCGAGATACTTGTCCGTGACTTACTGAAGCAAGGTATTATTCGCCCTAGTTACCAGTTCCTTTTCTTCTCCAGTTCTGCTTGTTCGCAAAAAAGATGGGTCATGGCGACTCTGCATTGATTTTCGAGCACTTAATCATCTCACTATAAAGGACAAGTTTCCCATTCCAGTTGTTGATGAACTTCTTGATGAACTTCATGGGGCTCATTTTTTCTCCAAGTTAGATCTTCGTTCTGGGTATCATCAAATTCGGGTTAATGAGGAGGATATACCTAAAACTGCCTTCCGCACACATGATGGTCACTATGAATTTTTAGTCATGCCCTTTGGCCTCACGAATGCTCCTTCAACATTTCAGGCAGTGATGAATAACATATTTCGACCATACCTCCGGAAATTCATTCTGGTCTTCTTTGATGATATCCTCATATATAGCAAAACTTGGGCTGAGCATCTCCATCATCTGGAGCTTGTCTTGCAACTTCTCTTTGATCATCAACTCTGTGCAAAACTATCTAAATGTGTGTTTGGCCAGGAGGAAGTGGAGTATCTCGGGCATATTGTTGCACACCATGGAGTGCGGGTGGATCCTACAAAAATAGATGCCATGAAAACTTGGCCGCATCCTAAAACTCTCAAGAGCCTTCGGGGTTTTTTGGGGTTGACTGGCTACTACCGCAAGTTTGTCAAAGATTACGGGAAAATTGCAGCACCATTGACAGCTCTGTTAAAAAAGGATGCCTTCTCCTGGACCCCTGTTGCTGAGACTGCATTTGAACAACTGAAACATGCTATGTGCAGTACACCTGTTCTCGCGATGCCAGATTTTTCCAAACCCTTCACTATTGAGAGTGATGCTTGCGGCAATGGATTGGGTGCTGTTCTCCTGCAAGATGACCATCCTATTGCGTTCACTAGCAAAGCCCTCTCTAGTAAGAATCTAGCCCTCTCTACTTATGAAAAAGAAATGATGGCTATTTTGCATGCTGTACAGAAGTGGCGGCCATACCTCTTAGGGAGTCATTTTTGCATCAGAACCGATCACCAAAGTCTGAAATACTTCCTGGAACAACGGGTATCCTCTCCTACACAACAGAAATGGGTCAGCAAACTCATGGGGTATGATTATGAGATCACCTACAAGAAGGGTAAGGAGAATATTGTGGCAGATGCTCTTTTTCGCACATTTGATAATCAAGCTTCCCTTTCCGCTATTTCTATGCCCATTCCCAATTGGTTAGCGTCTGTTCAGCAGGGCTATGACAGTGACTCTTCTTTATCTCAAATCATTCACCAGCTAGCCAATAATCCTTCTGCTATACCACATTACTCTTGGGATGGTGCTTCTCTTCGATACAAGGGTCGGCTAGTGCTTCCTCAGAACCCAGCTCTACATCAGGCTATTTTTTATGAACTCCATGCTTCTCCTTCAGCAGGGCACTCAGGCTTCCTCAAAACTTATGAGCGAGCAAGGAGAAACTTCTTTTGGAAAGGGATGAAACAGACGATTCAACAGATGGTGGCTGAATGTGATACTTGCCAACGCCACAAGGGTGAAACGACCCTCCTTCCTGGCTTGCTCGAACCATTGCCCATCCCTACACGGATTTGGACTGATATTTCTATGGATTTCATTGAAGGGCTTCCTAAATCCGGTGGCAAGACAGTGATCTTGGTTGTGGTTGATCGTCTCTCGAAATATAGTCATTTTTGTGCCCTCAGCCACCCCTATACTGCCTCCTCTGTTGCACAAATCTTCATGGACCAGATATTTCGTCTTCATGGACTCCCTTCTTCCATTGTCTCTGATCGTGATGCAACTTTTACCAGTCATTTTTGGACTCAATTGTTTCAGAAAACTGGCACCAAACTGAAGATGAGTTCGGGCTATCACCCACAAACTGATGGTCAAACTGAAATTGTCAATAAATGCTTGGAAACTTATCTTCGTTGCTTCACTTCCGAACAGCAACATCAGTGGGCCAAGTGGCTCCCTTTAGCTGAATGGTGGTACAATACCTCTTACCACACTGCCTCTAAAATGACTCCATATGAAGCAGTCTATGGTCAGGCACCTCCAGTGCTCCTTCCCTACACTCCCAACAGCTCACCAGTCCAGGCAGTTGACATAGTTCTCCGCAGCAGGGATCAGATTCTTCGTACCTTACAGGATAATCTTCACATGGCCCGTAATCGGATGAAACAGCAAGCAGATCAACACCGTTCTGAGCGCTCATTTCAAGTTGGGGATATGGTTTTTCTTCGTCTACAGCCATACAAACAATCCTCCCTAAAGCTGAAAGGGCGTCATAAGCTGGCCCCAAAATTTTATGGGCCTTATAAGGTTCTGCAGAAGATTGGTTCAGTTGCTTATAAACTGGAACTTCCTCCTTCTTCCCGCATTCATCCAGTCTTTCATGTTTCTTGTCTAAAGAAAGTTCTGGGTACCACTGTCAGAGCACAAACTACTCTCCCTGCAATGGATACGGAAGGATCCATTATCCTGGAGCCGGTGGCAATCATTGACCAGCGCACTCGCCAGCTTCGCTCTCGCTCCATCTTTGAGGTCTTGATTCAGTGGCATGGCATGCAACCAGAGGATGCTACCTGGGAACCCCTTCTTCAGATTCAACAACAATTTCCACACCTTAAGCTTTGAGGACAAAGCTTTTTTCTAAGGGAGAGGGGATGTTAGGAACCTGTGTGTTCCTTCTGTTTATTTTGTTAGAGTAGTGTTGTTGGACGCATATGCTTTGTAAGTCGTCCCATGAGTATATTTTATTATCCCACATGCATAGGTAGTATTACTTTTCTAGATCGTACCCAGTATATAAGAATAGGTTGAGGCCCTTGATGAGCACGAACGAATTTATTGTATTGAGCTTGCTCAAAGGAGGTTACCCCCTCGAAGTGGCCTGCGATCAGTAGATTCATTCTGAGTTCTGCTATCACTTTGTATTCTGTTATTTCGAGCATTCTCACGATATTGCTATAAGGAGGTTCTTCACAGATGATATTTCATATTTGGCAGTGTGTACAGATGAGTCCCAGGATCATATTGGCATTGATGACATCCGGGAGGATGCAGTGGGTAGTTTTGAAGACTTAGTTTCTTTGGCAGTTTCTTGTGGTACAGAGGAGTTGGACAACAGTGCTACAGTTTTTGATACTCTGTATGTTGATATGAGCTTTGGAGTTGATTCGCAGGATATGGATGGTAATACTCTAGAGACCAGTAACTTTGAGGATACTACTTTAGATAGTGCGTCAGAGGAGGTTTGTAGGAGACAGTCTAGCCAGTGTCATCATGTGTCCAGTCAGTTGAGAGTTAGTGAGCTAGACATTGCTATCGCTTGCCAGCATTTCGATGCTACTTGTCAGTTGTTAGCAGTTTATGGATGGGGTTCTCCTACTAGTGATGAGCAAGGAGGTAGTTATTTTTCCTTGACAGAGATCCACTCTTTATGGGAGGCTATTCGGATTCTGAGACAGAATTATATGCAGCTGGTAGCCGACAGAGATTATCTTATGGAGTGGGGGAGTACAGCATACGATGCATTATTGGCCAAGGAAGATGAGGTGAGTGAGCTTACTCAACAGCTCGAGGTGACTTTTGAGATTCTTGAGAGTACACAGTTGGCTTTCGAGGAGTCACAATTTCATTTGGCTAAGGTGACTGTGGAGTTAGAGCGACTGCAATCTCTACCAAATTCTGTATAGTCACAAGCTGTGGTGTCTAGTGATTCGAGGATGTCCATGGTCGAGATTGACAGTGGAGATGGGGATGCATCCATCCTTGATACTAACATTGGCATATCGGGTTCGTTCCCACTAGAGTCAGGTTCAGTTGAGTTGGGTGCTGTAGCAGATTGTTGTGGTATGCCTAACATGGTGGTGGCCTCTAGTACTGATGGCACGGAGACTAGAGATGTTGTATCAAAGATCATGTGTGATGTTGGTGAGCCGACAATTGGCATGGTTCCTGCTAGTAATACTACTCCCTTGGCGATGTCTTCAAAGGTAGTAGTCAGTTGTAGCTTGGTTAGTGATCGATTGCAGTCTGAGCCATTGACTGAGATTGGCGCATTCTATCAGCATTACACTGTGAGGTATGCTCATCAATTTACCTTTGATGACCATGTTGATGAGATGATGATACAGAGATGTACTTTGGTTCCTAGTGCTTGTCATCAGTTATGGAACAGTTTGATGCCTCGGGATGAGAGTTGTGATGGGCATGACATGGCGATAGGTTCTGCGGTTGACAGCTTGATAATACATGACTTAGAGCAGGAGTTTGGGAGTGATGCTTCAGCAGTTGTAGTTATTGATTCTACTCCTTTGGCTATGACATCTCCTGACTTAGCTGGTGATCAGTCACAATGGGTTGTATCACTTGTTTATGGTGAGCTGTTGACTGAGGTTGGTTCTTTTTATCAGCATTATACTGCAGGGTATGTACATCAGTTAGCCTTTGATCCTTGTGTTGAGGAGTTGATGGCAGGCAGATTTGGTTTGGGTTCCATTTCTTGTTGTTTATCTTGTGATGTCTTTTCGCCATCAGCAGTGCATGGGAGTTATGGTTATGAAACAGTGGCCATTGATCTGCAAAGTTGTGTTGACTGCAGGAGTTGTACAGTGTGTGGATTCTCCATACTTGGTACAGTTTCATTCGGGAGCGTTCACCATTGTTGCAGAGTTGGATTGTACATTCTGTATAGGCCAGTGGGATGCGTTGATGGTATTTATTGTGTTGGCAGTTTGATTTGTCCACTTTACTTGGGTTTTGATTTTCTAAGAGTTTGTGTCTCGTGGGTTTCTGACTATGGCAGTTGTGATTTTGGAGTTTGGTTGAGTTGTAATTGTCAGTTTGATTATGGATTCCTCTTGGTTATATTGCAAAGGATATTGCAGAAGCCTGTGCTGATTGATAGCAGTATAGTACATGACTACATTTGGAATCCAGGCGGATTGATTGGTTTATTGTTCAGCCATTGCTTGGGGACAAGCAATTTTAGGAAGGGCGGACTGTCATGTCCCCATTTTGGAGGCAATTTGATTTAATTAATTTAATTAATTAGGTTGTCCAAAATAATGAATATTTTATGAGGATGACTAATTAATTATTTTAATTAAATAAATAAGTGGTATTAAGTTAATTATTTATAAAGTTATCAAATAAAAAAATATTAAAAAGTAATTTTATATTGAATTAATTTAATAAAGTGACTTAAATTATAAAATATTTTATAAAGTCACTTAATAGATAAAATAAAATAATGTTCTAGAAGCTTCTGGAGAAAGTGGAGGAAAAAGAATAAATAGGCACCCCGGGCTTCATTCTAATCATCCAGATTTGTTGTTGTTGATGTTGATGTTTGTTGATGTGCATTGTAGAGCCTAGGGTTTCTGCAATAGTCACAACTGGCCATTGAGAACGAAAACTCTCAATTGGTACGCAATTTTGAGGGTGTGAAATATCACTTGAATTATTGCAGCTGGGAGGAAGATACTTTAGTCTTCTATTTGTGCTACATTGAGAAAAAATATTTGAGTACAAAAAGCAGGCCGAAAAAGCAACTCAAAAAAAGCCGGCCGAAAAAGCAATTCGAAAAAGCAAGCCGAAAAAGCAGTTCGAAAAAAACAGGCCGAAAAAGCAACTCCGAAAAAAGCAATCCGAAAAAGTAGTTCGAAAAAGCAAATTTGGAAAAAGCAAGTGGTAAAAGAAGAGCGGAAAAAAGCAAAGCAAAAGGGGCAGCATTGAAGGAAAATATTACAGCCATCCACAATCAGGTTCTTCACTTCTCATTTGGCATATTTTCTAAGAAATGTAGGTTTTCAGCTGAGTACAAAATATAGCTTCAGCACTCCATTATTTTACATTGTACTTGTCTTTGTTTGCCAATTGGCATTATTGGTATCAAAGGAAGGCTAGGATTTTGCAATTGAAAGAGCGTTGTAATTTAGACTATCTATATTGCAACTCTAGAGTTGATGATCAGCTTATTAGTTTGCATTCCAATTGTTTGACAAAATATCAATTGGCTGTAAGTTCTCTTTTTGGCATAAATAATGTTATAATTTTGCATACTAAGTGTTTATATCAATGCCACTTGGTTGTAAGTGCATTAATGCCATCCTAAGTTGCATCCAAAGTATTTGTCATAATTACTAATTGTTGTAGCTGCATTTTGCAAGTAGTTTAAGTCACATATATGTATTGAATATTGCCAAAATTAGTTGCACATTCATATTAGGTCATTGTTTAGACAATCTGGAGTCTTTTTGTAAGCATTCTCTTTGAGGCAAATCCAAACAAGAATCACTACAGCAATCTGAAAAGTTATTTCAGTCAGATGACCCTTGCTTGCAAAGTGTTTGACGAAATGTCAAACAACTGAAGTATAAGGAATTTTTGTGATTGAAGAAGTTATAACCTATTGGGGTTATTACATTTTCAAACATTGCAAGCAGATTTTACAAAATAGAAAGATTTTTGAAACTTCAGAGGCAAATACAAGAAACGGAAAGATTTTTGAAAACTTTCAAAAGCCACTGAAAAATGTTTTGGGGCATTACTGTAAAATGAGATAATGGGTTATTGAAAACTGAAACCGCACCTTAACTAACCAAAACACTTAACAATCTCTTACTATTGTTCTGTCTTCTGAGAACTCGCCTAGAGGGTTTGAATGCCGAGGGAAAACACAATTTTAGCTATTTAAAAAGCAAAAGAAAAAGTTTCCAAAAACCCAAATATGTGCAGAAAAGTTAAACCACCATTTCTTACAACCAAATTCGGCCAACGAAATAATATATGCTATATCCTACAGTTGGTGGCCTTTCCAATATACGAAATAATTAATTGATGTTTCACGCTTTCCGACATAGAGTAAATGCATTTCTATCCTTTGCTAAAGGCGGTAATCAATGCCTCTTCATGCCTGCCGACAAAATTCATTTCAATTTTAAAACTTGAAAAAGCCTGAAAACCCGACTAATTTTAGCTTCATCCAATCACAAATTAGGAATAACCATATCATATTTGTTTTTTTTAAATATTGTGTCTACGAACTTTATAATATGACACTGCACAAGCCAAAAAAAAATGAAAAAAAACAAAAAAGATTCATCGAAAACGAAAACATTAGATCCCAGACTTAAAAAGCGAGGGACTAACAAGTAAAACTTGTACTACACCTAGGGCCAATAAAATGAAAAAATTTAATTGAGAGACAAAATATCCCAAGAATATGACCAAATGAAAAATTGAAGTAAAAGGGTGAAGCCTTAAAATGCAATTACGACCTAGGGACTAAATTGGATAACATAAAAATAAAATTTTAAGTGCCAGGAATATATTTGAAATATATATGAATAAAAATACAATACATTGGTTTAGGATTCAAAAATTAATACATTCCCTGAACCAACTAATTGGTTACACTTGTTCTTTAAGGAAAATACTAAAATTCAATTCCCTGTGATAATATGAAGACTGACATTTCTACACTATTTATCTGTTAGCGTTATGTGTGATTCTTTTCATTTAAAAAAGGAAACAATCAATTCTGAATTGGTATCAATTTAATTACCACAAAAGAAAAATTCTAATTGATTATTATACTTTTTGTCTTTGTTACTAGTTCAAGTTCGATTCGAAATACAGGTTCGAAGATGATTTCTTATATAGATAACCAAGAGTTCATCCATGATGATTTGACTCATAAAAATATTTTGTTGAAGTTTGATAATAATGACTAATGAGTGAAAAATTCTGATTTATGTAACAAAAATTAGGTTCTGCAGTTCAAAGACTACAAAAAAACTTCCCCAAACTTCAACACATAAGCTCTCTACCTCCATATTTGAGGCGAAAAACCTTCCAAAATACAAGCAATCAAAATAAACTCAAACCTAGCATGATATTTGTGACAGCATTGCTATAGCCAACTCTTTGAAGTTAAAATTAAGTATCATTGATATGTAAATATTATAGTGATAAAACTTTAATATTAATCTGCATCTTCTTCCTCATCCTTAGCAATGTTGAAATATTGCAAATCATAGATATTGTGATTCTTATTGGATGCTATCACTCACGACCAATCCCTGACATTATGCTTTTTCATATACTTCTTTTTCAGGAACTTCAAATATCTGCAAATATGAGAAACATGAGAATCAATACCCCAGTTGAGATGCATAAATAGCTTGATATCTATAGATAGTCATGCCAATAAAAAACAAAGAATCAAGTCACGTGAGCTAAGGAACAAATTTAGATATGTCCTACCATATATGCATCCAAGATATAAACATAGCATTAAAATAAAGCAAATGATTCTTGAAAAATGTAATGTGCTCAAGAAACCTTCACAGTTGAGACTTGTGTTCAAATCCTGTAGAGATATGTTACATGTTTTTATGTACAAGTCGTGAATATTTAATCAGTAAAGCATAAATTAATTCTGGGTATGGAACAAGCCAATTAAAAAAATGGACCAAATGCAAGTCATGGGTGAATTGATACAAAGAGAAAGTCGAGATATGACATATAAAACAAATGGCACCCACAAAGGGCATTTACCAATCAATTTCAAAAGGCTTTGTTTTTTTTAATTAAAAGGCCAACGTCAAACCCATGATTAATGTGTGAAAGTGAGTAGTTATAAGATGTTTTCAAAGAGTTGATAATTTAAGCAATATTGGATACTGCAAGTGAATGAGTCATTTTCTTCATCTTTACTAGGCTTTTGAGCTGTCACAGTGCACAAAATGCATTGCAACAAGAAATGAATATAATACAGAACACAATTCAAACTGTAGCTTAATTGATGGAACCCAAGAAATCCGCACATGTAGGACCATAAATAAATTAATAATAAGAGTTTATTAACATCTTCATCCCAAGAGCAGGCACTGTCCGATGGTTTCATTATCCTCGACTGAGAAACCCCAAAGAAGACTGATTAATCAAGTAATGGTGAACAGTGAACACTGTAAGAAGCTTTTGAGGGCAGTCACTATAGGGAAAAGCCATGTATAAAGAACAGACATCAAAAACACAAAATTGAAACGCCTTGTCAACTTCATTGCTTATTCAATACTTCAAAAAAGAAGGCAAACAAAAAACAAGCGCAACATTATCACACAAGCCTTAAGTAATGCAAAGGCTAATCCAGCTGAAATACAATAGGTTGTGAGAATTTACGAGAGATTCCCAAATGATTGCATAGCAATGCAAAGGCATTGGACAGTACAAATTTAAATGCATTTCAGGCCAAGCCTATAATTTAACAGCCTCGAACAGATTCAATTTTAAGTTTTATGCTTAAACTCCAAAAAGCTATGTAACCAAGGCTGGATATAGAAGCAAATTTATTTTTGATAAACTACGCTGTATAATTAATAATTATAGAAAGAAAACGCAACAAGAGTAATGCCTCTATTAATACCTTTTAGAAAAGGTCCTCTCAGAAGCAACACTGAGTGAAGAACCTTTGCACTTTGGACACTTCAGAACTTGACTAGGCACTATGAAATACATTGAACATGTGTGACACCCAACAAGCTTCATGGCAGACTCAGTTTTAAATGCACTTTTAGGTCCAAGCAAAAAATTTATAAGGCCTCAAGAATATTCACCACAAGTTTTACACTTAGCCACAGACAAGGCAGGTGAGCCAACTTGCAAAATGCCATGTAGCCATCAATGAATGACACATGCCTACTAAAGGGAAACAAAACAAATTCCCCCATATTTTATCTAACCAAAACTATTTTTCCTAAATTTGAAACTGGAAAAAGTGGAAGAAGCTTCAGCTAAATAACACAAGCAAATCACAAAAATAGAACAAAGCAGAAGAAAATTAAACAATATAATGAAATTCCTAGTAGCCATAGGACAAAGTACAAACCACTACAAATCATTCTTGACGAGTGAACTGATTGCAAAAAAGTGCACTGAAAACATAAGTCTCCACCCATAGATAGGTGCAGGGGGGTATAAATCAGATAAAACATTGTGATGTCAACTTCTGTAAAAATAAACATATTGTAGTTTGTTTTCCATCAATCAAGCTTATATCAAGCTAGAAAGATTAATTTGAAATTATTGCTCTCTTGATTTTAATATGGTGTGTTCTAGCAAAACATAGCATTGGCAGTGGTTTACATCAATGATTTTGTCTTTTAATTTATTAAAATTATAATGTTTAAACTTTATACTGATGCAAATATTGATTGTCATTGATGGCAAATATTAAGTTTTTGCTCATTGAAGGTATTACAAAAGACAGCGTATCAGTAATTGCCATAATAATAGTGCTGACTGGATATGAAAATATAATTAGATCACATATACATACACCACAACTTTATAAGTACACAAAATAAAGGACTGCATCTGAATTATGGAAAGAAATATCAGATACAAGGACAACTGTGCAGAAGAAACAAGGCAGATAAATTAAAATATTGGCACAAAAACAAGATAAGCAGTGAAGCCTACTTGATAAGCGGGGATAACTTTAAGAAACCCCCCTTTGGAAGAATGTATAAAATTGTGGCAAATCAAACATTAGTTTAGGGGAATATAATTAATTTCTATTGGCAAATTAATTTTTTTGTATATGAAAAAATTTAATTTTGTTGGCAATAGTTTTTCAACTGTATAAAAATTCTATAAAATCCTGCCAAATCTTTCCTAATTGATTATCAAAGTTGGAAGGTTAAATTTATCCCACTTTTATGATTATAGTTTTCCTCCAAATTATTGAATGGTGGTATGCAGACAACATCCCTATTATTTATCATTGTTGGAGAATCTTAAATCAATGGTCTAAATCCTATTTCAGTCCAAACTTTTAAAAGGATACAAAGTTTTTTTAAAAGTCCCAAAAATAAAGGCACATGTTCCCAATCAAATCTATTATGGGCCAAAGTGAGAAAGGATAAGAAGTTTCATGGAAAGTCTCTATCTTAGAGACGCATGTTGAATCTACATACTTAACGTGTAACCTAACTTCAATTTTTACCAAATATTGGCTAATATGACACCAATTAAGATAAGAATTGGAAAATGTAGGCGAATATATATAATTTACCACGTGGAAAAAATAGATTACATTGGCAAAGTCATCACTAAAATAAAAATACTTTTGTATCATTATTGGCAATTGGCATAAGCATAGGACCCAATTTTTGTAAAGTTCAAGCAACATGGCCACCCCAAAAGTGCAAAAAAATTTGGCCAAATTTGGGGTCCCTAATAAGTGAGATTAGCCAATTGGCGAATATTAGCCACTAAAGTTATCTTTGTCAATAAGGTGGTTGTTTTGATAAAATCATATAGCAAAATCATGGCCAAAGATATGAAGGACACGACAGCAAATTTACATCTGGGAGTGCAACTGACAAACTATGATTAACATCTTTCACACATGTTTTACAGGAGATAATAATTATTAAGGAATAAATAATAAATATATATCTGCAGCTTATCACCAGAAATTCTCTTGAGTACAAGTTGTTCATTTACAGTTCAATGTCACTGCTGGATACATTTTTTTACCAGTTATGGATGGAAACTATTTGTCAACATGGAGTTGTTAGCGACAAAGAATAAATAAGGACAGTGATGATATGGAAGATTGAATGGGGAGGGAAAACAATAGCAGTCAATGATGAGATGGTAAGATAGAGCCATAAGCATGGATCTCAACAGGAAATACGATGGCCCACGTGTTAAGAAGAGTTGAACATAATGCGGAATATTAAATTCATCAGATGCAGCAATACAAAGTAACATGCACACAAAAGTGTCATCAGGGGTTGGAACTATTCGAATGCATACATCTGCAGGAGTTGCAGACAGATGGTTTGATGTTGACAGAAATACTAAATTAAATAGAATTCAAAATGAAGATGAACACATGCATACAATGACAGAACCAACACGTAAGAAATTAATAAGAAATGATGGTGCAATGCAAATGTCACATTATATCAACTAATGATGAACATACAGCAGCAGTTCTACATAGAGTAAGTCATCAGGGGATTTTAAGCATAAAGAGCTATTATGATATTGAGATTCCATTCATGCTTTCAATAGTGTTCATGGATTTCATTAAAAAAATTGTAGACAGAACATGTCGATAAGAGTAACCCTGATAAGAAGCTCGATAATCAGAAAAAAGATGATGGTGTGCATCTATAAAGTGTTATGATCATAAAAATAATAAACACGTTAAAGTGTAATTAAGATTTCATATAATTGTAGATCAGAGCGAAGATGCAAGAGCAAGAGGAGCAGATGGCAAGGGCATGAACATAGAAACCTGGCCTACAGCAGGATCTGTGATCCCCGTGCAAATGGCAGATTTGGTCAGGGAAGATGACTTCCATGGTATCCTCAGCGTGACAGAAATCATCAAGCGGCTGAAAATTCAAGAAAGGTGCTGCCTCAAGCTAATGAAACCCTAGCCAAAACCGCTGGGGTTATTCCCAGATCCTAACAGGATCTAAAGGTGGTTTCAAACCTTTGGAGGAAAAGGTTTGGAAAAAAAGATCCGAAAAGCAATTGCAGCCTCTCACAAAGGAGACTCTGTCAACCAACAACATCTGGATCATTGACATCGACATTGATCCAAAGGTATAGCGAGCCTCAATTCAATATCTGAAGGAGAAGACTTTTTTAATGAAACAGGGCAGTGGTTGCCTTCCTTTCAAAAAATCAGGGATGGGTAAACAAAAAAATGGGGTTCGCATGTATCCATTAAAACCAAGGTTGCACAGGGATGGGGGTACTTGGGGTACTTAGGGTACCGGTACGGGTACGGGTACAGCTATTTTTTATAATAGGAGACGGGGGTACTTGGGTATGTCAAACTTTATTTTTAATTATACTTTTATATTTATAGAAAACCTGAATTTATGAGTCATGACAATGATTTTTCAAATCAAGAACAGTGATAAAGTTTGCAAATGTAATGTATTGTTTTCAGTTTCAGATTTATTATATGTTTGTAATAATAATTTATGATAAATGTTTAGATGCATAACATAGAAGGCAGACTTTAAACATGAACAAGAAGATCATAAATCATATGACAATGACATATTGCAAATGATAAATTTCTGGCTTTAACAGTGATAAAGTTTATTGTTGATCAATATTGTATCAAAGTTCCAAACTGATTAGGTATTGAATTAAGCTTGATAAACAAATAACAGAGAAGGAAAACTTTAAACATGAACAAGATCATAAATCATATGACGATGACATATTGGAAATGATAAACTTATGCTTCAACAGTGATAAAGTTTATTGTTAATCAATATTCTATCAAAGTTTCAAACTAATTAGGTATTGAATTAAGTTTGATAAACAATGAGCTGATACACAAACCAAAAACCGAATAAAATAATAATCAGAAATCTCAATCAAGGTCCTTAGCTATGATGCTCTCCACCGAGTACCCGGTACTTGGGATATGTGTACTTGGTACTTGGGTACGTGGGTACGAGTACCAGGGGTGTGGGTACAAGTACCCATACAACCTTGATTAAAACCCCAACGAATGGTTTTTATCTGATCACTAGGGAATCACCTCAGAAAATAGATCAAGTCATGTACAACAGTCCCTTCATAATGAACGAGATTAGATTCTACATTAAGGATTGTATAACAAATTTCAACCTAAAAGGGGCCTCTATTGAAGAAGTACCCATTTGGATTCGGCTGTATAACATACCACATGAATATTGGAATGAGGAGACTTTGGGGAGACTTTCCAAGCAATTGGCAATAAATTGGGGAAATTTATTAAGGTTGATGAAGCGATTGTGAAGGAGAATTTTAGTATCTACGCTTGAATGTGTATCCTGTGGAATCCACACCCACCACTTTCTAAGGCCATCAAAATCCAGTCGCCAGAAGATTTTTGGTGGCAAGAACTACAAGTAAAAGAAATAATGGAAAAATGTAAGGCATGCAATGATTGGAGTCATACTGATTTGGACTATCTAACAGACAAAAAAGGCAAAGGTTTGGAAGCTTGTGCTATAAAGGATAAACTAGTAAATCTCTGAGAGGTGAAAGACAAAGGTGGTGACACAGATATCAACCCTATTGGTAGCATCCCCATTCCAAGCCTTGAAATTCCATCAAATGAATCCAACGGCCCTGTTGCAAAAACTGGTACAGATTCACTTAACCGATCTAGATTCACTCCTGATCCCTCTATACACAAAATAGATCCATTGTTGGATAACCAGAAGAGGACACATGTGGACGAGACCACCCTTGGTAATAAGTTGTTAATGGCCTTGATGATTGTTCGAGCTGGAGCTTCTTCCACCGAGGTGAGAGGTTCGGTTTGGACTCCTGAAGAGGCTAAAAAAGATGATTTCGATGAGGAGTCTGGGAATCTGGCTATTAGTGATTGGAGTAAGGAGTCTTCAAGGAGACTTACTAGTGTGGAGTTAGAATTGAATAGAACAGAGGTCTCAGCAGACGAGTCCAGAAATGAGGATGATCTGTTTGGGGTCAAGGAGGAAGTTGGCATTAAGGATTTTTGCTCAATCAAACAGACAAAGGCCAAATCATCCAACGTGAATTTGGAAGCTGACGTTCCTGAGGGAGGCATTCAATCCAACAACTTTTAGAAGATGCTGGGAACATGAAGGGGCAAACAAAGCTCAGATCCAGGAGAGATTTAATCTCTCCCAAACAGCACCTGACAAAAGGCACCTGATCAAAAGAAGTTTTGATCAAGCAAAAACAAATGTAGTTTGCATCCAGTAAACTAAAATGGCTACAGAGCATGCAGTTATTGTTTTCGGTGTGAAGTGGCAGTGATCTGGTTTTTTTGTGGAGACTAGATGCATCTGGTAGCTTGGGTACCCTTTGGAACCCAAGGGCAGTAAAGCTTGAACTGGTGTTGCAATCAAGGAATTTGCAACCGGTAAAATTCAGATCCTTAACTATCAACTTTGCTAGACACTTGATCAATGTTTATAGTGCCCATCAAATCAGATCAGAAGAAGCAAGTATGGGAGGAAATATCCCATGCTATGAGAGGGATTCTTCAGCAAACAGTTATTGTGGCAGGAGGCTTTCATTGATCGCAACCAATGAAGCTTGATTGCAGACCAGAAGATTAGTGCATAAGGCTGTTATCTAAATTTTTAAAATGACAAATTGCAAATTTGATGGCAGTTCATAGTTCTTTTGAAATGCTTGTTTATATTTAAGATGTTTATGAAGGATAGCAGCCAGCAACAGGCTTGTACGTGTCCTTGTGAGCCCAAGTACAATTACTCCTAACAATGCTATTCGACCCAAACCATGGATATGTAGCTACTGGTTTTATAGTAAGTAGGGCAATTTGTAAAATACTTCCAAAAGATCCCCATCAGCTGAGAAAATGCACTCCCGCATCAAAATATCAACCACCATTTGTCTTGTTACTACCTACTGTCAATCAACTGAATTTAATGTACACAATCTCAATCATTTTAATCACCAAAAACATAGTAAAGCTAACAAACAAGACTAAAGCAACTAAGCAATCAAATCAAGGCATGACAAATAAAATATCCAAATCAACAGCTATTCCTGGTGACTGATTTGAAGGTCTCAATGTGTAGAAAGAAACTAATATATTAATTTGTTCAGGCACCCAAACATGGTTACAGAAGATGTCAAAATGAAACATATCTTAACTAACATGAGTGAAACAAACTAAATAAGTGAAACTGGGAAGATTTCTGATTAATGTTGAGCTTGTAACTTTCGGAACTTAAGTAGATATTACCTATTGTTTCTACAACTATAGAACAGATGAATTACCTAAAGTATGTGCATATACTAAAGATCTTCATACGATACCTCAGTTATGGTTTCTGAAATTTCACCTTTGACTCAGTGTCACGGTCAGTGAGACCCTCTTCTCTACATTCATATTGCGTGGCGGCAACATCTTTATATTTATAAAGATAATCAAGTACATACGCATTCTTGTTACCACTTCTCAGCACATCTTTGAGGGTCGCAATTTCTTCTTCAGTAATGAAATTCTGAGAAATATCAAGACACCTGAAATAGGGCTTGTTTGCAACAGCTTCTGCAGCGGCCTTAGCCCCAATTCCAGTCATACCATTTAGACTGAAATCAAGTATTTCAAGCCGCTCATGACCTTCCGAAATGGCTTTGCATATGATAAGGGATCCATCATCTTTGAGTTTATTGTCTTCTGCGGAAAAGTTAGTCAGCAGGGTCTTTGCAGCAAGGCATTCTGCTAAAGCTGGAGCTGCTTTTGGAGTGATATCATTTCCTGCAACAGTAAGAGCTCTTAAATATGGAGCTGTATCCTTGAGGCAGCGGGCAATATCAATCACCCTTTCATCCTGAAATTTCATATTCATTAAGTTAACATTTGTAAGACTTAGATATCCGGAGACGACATATCTCAGAGCAAAACCGCACATGTTAGGCTCTAAATTAAGCATTCTTAAACTGCTGCCATCCCCCAAAGGTCCTTCTAAATCCGTACCATCCCACATGCCAATGTTTTTTAGTGAGAAATTGATATCCTCCAGATCAATGCATTTGTTGCTTTCTGAGAAATTGATATCCAGAGAAATGCATTTTTTAACAACCTCTGAAAGGGTCTCTGCTGAATCATTTCCTTTTTTATTGTAAATGAAATACAATTCGTCAATCGCTTCAATAGAGGGAAGAAGCTCAAATATGGCTCTGACGGTTTCTACGGAAATGTTGCTACTAATGAATTTCAGTTTTTCCAGCGTATCCTGAGATTTCAACAGTCGTGCAAAAACTTCGACGCCCTTCTCTCCCGTTTCCCCTAAATCAAGCGTCAAGGATGTCAGCATGCGCCCTTCTAGAGCAGATGAAAATTCTCGCATAACCTTAAGTGCCTCATCCACAGATCTTCCAAAGATAAAATGTACAAATTCCACATCTCGTAAAGTTTCCTGAACTTTCAAAAGGGCTTCTTTGGCAACACGGGCTGCCTCCACTCCAAAAATATGGTTGCGAAAACTTATCTTGGTACAAGAATCCTTGAGCGATTCCAATGGCTTTAAGAGCTCTATGGCTGAGTGTTCGTCAAGAAATACAAAATCCCCATCCTCATCTTTCGTTGATATATCAAAAACAACTGTTCCATTCCACATCGATCCCATGACTTTTGTCAAAGTAAGAGTGCTATGTTTCTCGCGTAAAATTCAATAAACCTGCAACCAAACTCAAAACGTTCTTCTGCCCCTATTTCCGAATTCAGTAATCCTATCGCCTGTCAAGCAAAAATAAGAATTCAGTAATCCTATCGCCTGTCAGTAATCCTATTTCCGAATTCAGTAATCCACAGGAAAAAACATCAACCCCCAAAACTGCATATACAATCACTACAACCAAAGTTCTTAAATAAAGAATTGAAACGGTTTGAAGCCGACACCTGATTATATATGTACCTACGCCTACATTTTATAAATAATATGGAGAATAAAATTTAAAAGTAATCTTGCAAAAGTAGTAAAAAATTAAAACAATAGGAAAGAATTTTTAAAAAAAATCTTATTGTTTTTATTGTAAGGTGGCTTGTACCATTAACATTACAATCAAAAAATCACAAGATGATTCCCTTTGCTTTGAAAATTTATTGAAATAGTATAAGTTTGATTAATTATTAATTTATGTTATAAATATTGAAAGATCAAAAATTTGTTATATTTTTTCATTATGTTTTAAATTGAAATTTAAAATAACTTGTTAGAAACAAAATATAGTTTGAATGTACTTGTTTTTCTAATATCTTAGAGGCAAATTATATTAGCTTGAATGTATTTGTTTTTCTAATATCAAATCTATATAAGTGATGATATTTATAGAAGATTTTATAATTTAAAAAGTTTATTTTTAAAAATAATTGTATAAACAATCATACAGTTAAAACTTTCAAAATTTATAATATTATAGAAGAAATAAAAACTTTTTAAAATTGTTGTATTTCATATATTGCTTTTTAATAATTTAAATTTTAAACATCAATATTTATATTTCAAAATTAATTTGTTTTAGTTATAAAATTTATATTTTTTTTAATAAACTTATAAAAAATGAGAAAAAAAATTCGGAATGGCCTAAAGAATAAGAAAAAACAAATTCTAATAAAGTGAGACAATATTTGTAGAGCAAAAGTGTAATGCCCCACATAACCCAAATGTTAGAATGTTTTTTGAGCTATTTTTTTTAAAAAAGTTTAAACAACATCAAGCTAACCATGATGCGGAAGCAAATTAAACATACACATAAAGTAGACATAAGCAATTACAAATACAATTTCAATTCCTCAATTGTTCCTTCAAGTTGAGAAGTTTATATTAATTAGTTTAAGTCTCAAGTAAAATGCCTCATGATCATAAAGAATTAACAAATACATCATCTCATAAACAAATGCATAAATACAACTAATACAATGAAATACATCAAATGAATAACATGCACTGCACATGTCATAAAATATGTGAGAACAGATACACTACATCAAAACACATGATAGCATATATACATCAATGGAATAGAAGTCTCCAAGATAGAAGTAAGAATGGTAAAGGTACAACTGCATTATTGATCATTCAATAGTTGGCAATGTGAGGGGGACCCAAATGGTAAGAAGAATGTACCTCCCAACCACGTGGTCACCTAGTTAGGCTTCCACTCCCACTGTGCAAGAAAGATAATGAATGATCCACAAACGGATAATCAATCATTAAAAAAACATAGGCAAGGAACCCTAATAGCCAAAAACTACCTCAAAGATAACACAAATTACTCAAGAAGAAAAGATAATCAAAATCGAAAGGACACTCAATCCAGTACCAACACCACATTTCAAATTCAACATATAGATTTCAAGTATAAATCGATAACCAAAAATATGAGATAAAGTTAACCAAAGATATCCACCTCAAGTCAAAACCACATGTCAAAAGTATAGTAACCACAATCACCAACCACCATCAATAAAAGTAAATAAAAACATTAAATACATCCAACAATAAGTACACCACCAAAGGTACAAAAAAATATATACGGAGGAGACTTGGGCTTCATTCTAGGGAGTGTCAATACATGATCAAACTTCTTAAGTTACATTGGACTGATCTCTCAATAGACCTTAGAACCTCAAGCATTGAGTTACCTTAGAACAATTACTCTAAACCCTGAACCCTCCACGTGACACATGCAGAACCAAAATACTCTCTCAAGAAGATGAGGCAAACCAGGCATACCTCTCATTAAGTATCATCACATTCTCATCCTTAGCTTGTAAAAGCACTCAAGTCATGGGAGGGGAAAATATCTCTAACTTATCTTTTTAGTGTGTTTTGCCAAAATATTTATTACTAGATTATCACTTATTACATAACTCATGGGTAAGAACACAAAGTTGGGTTGCAATTCCGCTGAAGTCAATTCTGCGGAATGAGACCTTTGGGAAAGGGGTATCCAATTTGTTTAGAATCAAGTACCCAATTTTAAAAACATGGTTCGGGCACTCGATCCATATTCAAAAAATTGGGTACCCGATATGTTTAAAATCAGGTACTCGATTGTGGAAAACTGCAAAAGCCATTTTTTGGAGTTTTCTTGTTCATTTTTACTATTTACAAGATGTGAGCCCAATTTTAGCATAGATATGGGAGCCTATTTTCAGATTTCTACTGACCCCCTATTCCTCTTTTTTGGCGTACCAAGTATTTTACTTTGTTTTCTACTATTTTATTTCATTGTTTTCAGTTTTACGCTTTATAATTCTGTCAATTTTTTTTTTTTCACTTTTAATATGTAAAATTGTAAATTTTCATTGTTAATAATATTATCTTTAGATTATTGTATCTGTTCATTTAAATAGTTTAGTATATTTTAATTTTTAAAATTTGTAGATGCTCATTTAAAAATTATTATTTTAGATGTTTCAATGTATTTAATAAAAATTACAATGTTGAATGATTATATAGATGTAAATTAGATTGTTTGAACATGTAATTCTATCATCTAATTTAGTTAGTGTAAAAGGAATACTAATACTATCAAAAGCATTCACAATAACCAAATAAGTAAACACTTATGATAGGATGAGGTTATTACCAAAAAGAAGTCAAACCAAGAATGGTAAGCTCCTTGGGCATAACCTATGATGACGAATTTATGTCCCTAATAGATTGTGGATGTATGCTCATGTTGTGCTCAAGATTCCAAAGGGTGGGGGGTTTTTACCAAGTGTGTATATGGGTGAGGGATTTAACAATGGAGGTATGGATGGATTTCAGCATTATGATGGTATTTTGGTAGTTTTTAAGTTCTCAAAATAGCATTATAAGTTTGCATAAAAGTGGGTTGATATTTGCAAGAGAGAAGGGCTTTATTTATAGGCTAAGTGGTAGAGAAATGAAGGGTAAGGATGCAAGGATGGAAGAATGGTGAGGGAGGGCTAAGATGCTCTAAAAAGGAAGCACATGGATTGTGCTTGTTTAGAGCCAATAGGGGAGTAACACTTGTCACAAGGAGGATGAGTGTGAGAGGATGGGATAATGGTTGGTCAAAGGGAGTAATGAGGGAGGATGAGTGTGTTAGAGGGATGTAAGAGTCATAAAGAGGGATGTAAGAGACATTAATGGCATGTAAGAGCTATTAATGCTCTTGGATAGGGATAGAAAAAGATAAGGGAGACTTGTTGACTTTGGCTTAGGTTAGCAAGTCTTAACCCTTGCTTAAAGTTGTGCACATGTTGAGGGGGATTAGACTTAGTTTAGAAAGAGGGTTAGGGGGCAAGTGGCTTAGCTTCGATGGGATGAGTTAGTTAGGTGGCTAAGTGAGGTTAGTATGGGTGAATGGGTTAGATTAGGGGTTAGGATAGGGTTTAGGGATGTTTGAAGGGTTAGCATAATTTATTAAATGATTTATTTAATAAAGAGGTGGATGTGGGATTAAATTAAATAGATTTGAGGATTTATTTAATTTAATAGAGGAATAGGGATTTAATTGATAAATTGATTTTGGGTTGTTTGATTTTATCAATTAGGCTATAGTTAATTTAATTAATTAATTAACTAGGGGATGACAATTAATTAATTAAATAATAAATATTTAATCAATAATGTCCTAGGAGATGACTAAATATGATTACCTATTTGTGTAATCAGATTTAAGTGTCTATAGTAATTACATTCAATATTCTATATTTATTCAGCTAAATAATAATTAATTATAAATTAGTTTGTAAACCATATTACAAAGAAAGTAAAACTAACTATATTCCTAAGTCTAACCTCAACCTAACCATAATTATACAATAATTTAATCTAAACCCTAAATATAAAACTAAGTATTTAGTGTAACGCCCCACCAAGGGATCCAAACATAAAATTAAGTATTTAATGATTTTACTTACTATATTCTACCTTGTTTCATGGATTGGAAAGAGATGATGTAATCTATTTTATAAATGTATATTCTTTCAACCTTTCATACCTTGTGACATGTACAGCGGATGATTGTGCATTCTGAATTAATGTCAAGTGGCATTCAGCACAAATCTATATCATTTAAATGGATTGAACTTGTAGCTATTATTTCATGTGGATGTGTTATTTATTTTACTTCTAGTATAATTATTTAAAAATTAAATGTGACTCAACATCTTGGAATCCTTAAGGAATGTAATCTCTTATATTTTCTTATGTATTATTGTATGTTATTTCTTAATTAGTGAAACTTTAGGTTTGTTCTTTAGATCCCTTGGTGGGGCATTACATAATGTGCTCCCTTACTTGAAAACCATATCTTTTTTAATAAAACTACACACTAGCCGTAAACATAGTATTAACCTTGATGTAAAATCTCACTCTAATCATAATTCTAAGCCTAACCTTAACACTAATTAAAATTTGAACCAAATTATATAATTAAATTTGATAAATTTAATTCCAAGTCTAACCCTAATCATTAATAAACTTAATCCTAAATGTTAAACCCTAATTCTAATTGTAACTTCAAATCTTAAACCTAACACTTGATCCCTAGCCAAGTAACCATAATAGTAGGTCCATAATGGAAAGTAATCTTAATCCTAGGTTTGAAAACTTTATTTAATGATTTTAAATTGGGTTGAAGAAATATTGAAATCTTAAATGATAAACTATAAAATAGTACTTCAAGAAAAACTTATTTTGTACACTTATAATCTAATTATATTAATATGTTAATATTCGTATTGATAATGATATTTAAATATGATTTATATTCTTTTAATTTCATCACACAATATGGAGGACTTAAATTTTCACCATAATTTATGTAGATTATATATTTCAAGCGATATGGATTTTATCTTTAGATGTGGGTTTGATTCTCTTAGCATGAGGTTTGTTGACATTGGACATAGCTAGAGTGTCATAAATTTGACAAAGAACCCAATCTTCCATAAGAAATAAAAACATATGGACATCAAATAATATCTTCCAACTAAGATCTTGTTATCACCCTAACTATTACTATGACATTTACACAAAACATAATTGTGATTTGGTAATTAAACATGAAGTTGCCTATAAGTAAACACCACTTTTTGATACACATTCTTGGTTACACAAATCTTCACTAAACATCTAAGGTCATGATCTACATGAGTCTCCAACTTAGCCTCTTTACTAAAATTTATACTCGAGGGAGAAACAATATTTTGATTACTTTTGATTACATCCTCCTCATGTTCACTAAAAAGACCTTCTGAAACCATTACTTTTGGGACCACCTTCTTCTATCATCCATTAATAGGTCCAAAAATTTATTAAAGAAAAGGGCACTAAATCTTACCACCATGGACACCTCTGTTCAATTCTTCATACATCACCTAGTTGAGAAGGGAAAAAAAATTCACCTCCTTTTATTGTTGGAATTCACAAGTAGGAAGATTTACTTCTGAGAGGGGGTAAGTGAATTAGAAGTACCAATATTTTAAGCTACAAAACTTTTTGAATGAAATCAATATATGCATCTAACATCTCTAATTAACAGTAAAGGCATGCATGAAAATAGATAACACAAGATTTGATCACCTAGAAACCCTCCAAAATGAGAAGGTAAAACTGGGGTGGGGATGACACCCACAACTTATTACTGCAACAATATGTAACTTGTCAAGGTTATAAAGTTTAGCCATCATCAATGGTCTGCCCTATGAAAGGCCTACCCTGTTAAAGGCTCTACACCCTGTTAAAAGTGACCTATCTAAAGGATTATTCACTTAGAATGTCACCTTGTTAAAGGATTTACAACATGGTTGTTAAACCAACCTATCTTCATAGGAATTTTATTCTCGTAATACAATGGCTAGAAAGTATAGTAGAATGTGTTGACCTAATGACTTACAATCTTCAATTACTAATTTTAGATCCTTGTCTTGTCCAATCTGATATGATCCTTCTTGATCTAATATGACTCTGTTCGAAGTGTTGATACTCTATTCTAATAACTTGATTTTGCAATGTTGTTCTTCTTCTAAGTTTTTACACCCCTTTAAACTTCATTAGCATTCTCTCCTTGCATTCCTATACCATTTCATACTAAATTATGGGGTTTCAACCTCCTTAAAAAGGTTTTAAGACTTAGGGTTAGGTATGAATCTATGATTGAGATTCATCCATCTTTCTCGCTCAAATCTTTTCATTTTTCCAATTGGTTGCAAATTCTTTCCATTTTTCTGATTGGTTGCATGCTAATTGCATAGGGAATGTAATAGATTTGATCTTATCTTTTAGATCCTTCGAGATTCATCTTGAGTCGGCTCAAAAATGGTTTACATCTAAGTTTGTGAGGGCACAAACACTTATGTTGATTCTGTGTTACTTGACACTTACTAATTGCTGATGCTTGACACACATAGGAATTATGTCTTGCTCAACACCAATAGGAAATATGTCTTGCTCGTCACCTATACTTTTCTTGGCACATATACTAGCTCAACATCACATGTCACTTGGTACTTAAAACTTGCTCGTCACTCTCTATTTGCTTGGCATCTAAATAACTTGGCACTTGTTGAATTTATGGCTCGACACATACTGTAGCTCAACATCTATATTATACTCGACATTAACTTAGAAATTTCTTAAGTGTGTTGACACTCAATTGTCAAAACCAATCTTTTGCCAACAATCTCCCCCTTTGACATGAATGTCAAAAGCACTTAACTAAACATTATGAATTCTGATCTCCATGAGTATAATATAAATCTTGTTTGGCATATGTACAAAACTTCAAAACTATTCAAAATTTTGTGAAGATACCTCAAAATTGTAACTCCCCCTAAGTTGATGTGCTATTTTTGTATCCAAAACTTGTCATGCTGAATTTGTCTCATGTTGATTATGCTTTGCCTTATCATTCTACCTTATCTATCCTGTTCTATCTACTCTATTTTTGCTCCCCCTTTTACACATCTTCCCTTGCAGTTTTTGTATCCTTTTGGCTTTATCTCCTTATCTCTCCCTTAGTTTTATGTTCTCAAAACTCACAATTTTATTATATCCCCCAATTTATTATATCTCCCCCTTTGGGTCTCCTAATTTATTATCTCCCTGCTTTTGATACTTATGTGAAAGGGTTTTATACATTAATTGAATACTTAGCCAAAAAGGATTTTTTTACCTCCATTATGATCTTCAAAGCAGCATCCCAATAGTCTAATGCAATTTCTAGTGCTTTAAGCTTGATGGTTGTCTCTATTGCAAGGTGTACTAAGCCTTCCAATGTAGAAAGATTGAGATCTTTCTTCAAGACATTCTCTACATAGGCTAGTTCTTTGTGCAAAACTTCCACGTGAGGGCTTATAGCAGACTGTATTTGTATTAACTTGGCCTTCATGTTAGCCTCATTTTCTATGAGCACAGCTAATTCCTTTTGTGCGTGAAGTGTAGTAGCAAAATGCTTCTCACAGTGATTTGGATCCTTGGGTAGCTGCATGCTTGATATTTTCAAGTTCCTCTCCAAGCTCATTATCCTTTGGCTAGTCTCTTCTATGAAAATTGATGGATCACACAATTTGGAGTACAATGAGAATATGTTCTCAAGTACTAAGTTTACCTTTTCAACCTTCTTTTCCAGCTCCACTTGAGACAATGTTATCTCACTTGATATTCATTCATTTACTTTCATTTGGAACTTCTTTTCAAACCATTCTAGCAATTTTGCATTTGTGTCTAGGTCTTCATTTTGTACCTAGTCCACTATACTAGCTAGTTGCTCCATTATGGGCTTGGTCTCATCAGGTACTTGTAAGCTGAATGCATATACAAAGATGTCTTTAATTTCAATTAAAGCTTGCCTTTTTTTATACTCATTTATGAGTATCTCTTGTTTCTTCTTCTTCTCTAGTGCCTCTTGCATTTCATTAATCTGGTCTATGTTCATAGTTTTATAGTCATACCTTGGAATGACTATCTCCTCATCAAGAGCAAGGTCTCCATAGTGAAGTATCCTTGCAACCTTAGTAGAGCTCAAGCCTGGAGCTGATATTTGAAGTGGTATTGAATCAGTGCTTGATTATTGAGTTGTTCCTATAGGAGTCCTTGTCGTAGGCAAGTTTATCAATGTTTGAATTGCCTCTTGTTCTTTCTCTTTAGGGCTCTCCTTGTCCTGTTCAGTTCTACCTTGATTGATAATTGTGATCTGAGGGGTTACACCTTGTTCTTGTGTTGTAATGACATAGGTATCCTTTTGTCATGTTTGATCCTTTCCTTGCAGCTCGACAATAGTTGTGACTATAATTGTGGAATCAACCCTAGCTGATGCATCTTGTGTTGCTTGCTCTTGTGGTTGTCCACTTGTAGCTATTGGAGTATGTGAAGGTGGTTCTTGTGGATTCACCTTCTCCTTTGTAATCTCAGCTATAGCTTTCTGAAGTTCCTCCACACTCACCAAGACTGGATTGGTACATAGTTATGATTGTAAAGTAATATGGTGAAGGATCTTTCTAAGATCCTTTATAGTCATTGGGTTTATGTTCTAACCATAAATGTCAAGAACATCCTTTATAATTACTATTTCTGTAGGTGTGGGAGTTACATCCGGAGGACTTGGTGGTGGCAATTGTGTGTCTTGCACACTCTGTTCTTGTTGCTACTCCTCAACAGTAGCCATATCAACCTTTTGTGTTTCCTTCTCCACTGTAACATTTTCCTTTTCTTTTTCTCCTTCTTATTCCCTATCATTTTCCTCTTCTTCTTCATCATTGTTCTTCCCTCAAAGGGATCTTCTTGTCCTTCCTTTACAGTTGTGAGGCCATAAATTACTTTTCACATTAGAGTAGACTTCTTCACATCCTTAATTTTATTCTGCAATATGTTGAAGGCTCTATACTTGGGTGCAAATTTTCTTCCATGCTTCTTATTAGCCTTGCTTATTTGGCCTTTTATTAGTTTAGGCATCACACGAGCCAATGTTGACTCTCTTATTTCCTTTTCCATGTTTAGGCAATAATGCCGTTTATTTTCTACAATAGAGTATAAATCCTTAGGTGTTGTATTATCAAGTTCAAGTGGAATGTTCTTGAACTTGGTCATCATAGTGTAAACTAATTCTTCCACTATGTTTTGTTCTTCTCTAGTCAACTTATTAAAATCAATACTTTTTGACCTAGACAAGTCTACATTATCTCTTATATTGTCACATATATTCTCTAGATTAGGCTTAGTGGTGTGACTTACCACTCTAAATTATCCATTGTTATCAGACTCTATCCTCTTCTCATCTGATTCAGGAGGTGCCACATAATTTCTTCTTTTCTTTTTCTCTACTAGTCCTCCCTACTCTGTGGCTTTCTTCTTTTCTTGTTCCTTGACCATCTTTGTTGTAGCCCTTGTATCTGCCCTAGTGGTAGGTTTTGTCGATCTTAGCTTAGCTTTCTTCTTGCCTTTAGGTTGAGCAGCAGGTTGTTTCTATGCTTTCCTCTTCTTAGGCTTTGCCTTAGGTGCTTCCTCTTCTTCCTTGGCACCTTCTTGTTCTTCAGCATCTTCACCCATGCCTTGGGTTAGTGCTAGTGGCTCCTGGCCCTATTCTTCTTCTTCCTCTACTTCTGCAGCTCCTTCTCCAAATTTCCTTAAGCTTCTTCACTAATTTGTCCTTTTTCTTCAGTGTTGAAGCAATTTTCAATTCCATATCCACTTTAGATCTTACAACATCATAAGTCATAAAGGGTTGGGCACTTTTATCAATTTCCTCTGCTAGCAATGTTGTTATTGCTACTAATACCTCATCAATATTCATCTCATAACCAAGTGGCCTTAGCCATCTCACCCTTGGTATTGCTGCTTGGATGTAGGTGTAATCAATATCAACAAGAAAACATATTTCATTAATGTGCTATTCAACTAATGAAATAGGTATCCTCAATCTCTATTTCATAGACTTCTTGAAGTCTTCAAAGTAGCTAGTCATAATAGTCTCAAAATTGGCTCCCATTTGTTCCATGTATTCATTCACTTGGACTACTATAGACTTATTTGTCTTCCAGCTTACATTTCCAAAAGAGGGGAATTCATTCTAAACATAGAAAATGTGCATATCAAAATTGCTCCAAATTTACATTGAGCTCCCTTTATTCTTCGTATAGCTCCCAAATTCTCCATAATCTATTGTAATTGCAATTCAACTAGATCATAAGTATGATCCTCTTTGAAAAGTTTGTAACCAACATCCACTATAATATAGGGAACACTATTGAGTCGACTTGATTGGTAAAATTTGTGGGATATGGCTTTGACTGCAAAATCAACAAGAGGATCCTTAATGGTATCAATGGTCATGCCTCTCTTGTTCCACTTAGCTCTAGTATTCATCTCAATTGCTTCTTTTGAATCACTCCTTAATGTTTTGGGTCATTCTAGGGTTGGATACCCAATCACCCTATGAATAATTCTTTTTGAGATTTTGGCTGGTCCATCTTCCAACCACAAACTACCATCATGTATCCTACTTAACACAATTATGATCCATTCGGTCTTAAACACCATGGGAAAATCTAGGGCATGGGTTAAGCCCTTCTTTTCAATGATTTGGAACTCTTCTTTCAAGATCTCATTTTCACATAATTTATTGTATGCCTCCCTGATTTCCATGTCTCCAATAGCACCTATTTTGTAGTTGTAACATCTCCTAACATCTTGCACCATTACCACTTTAGGAGGAATAATGGATAGGGCTCTGGCAAGTTCATTTTTGTATGCAACTTCGAGAATAGATCAAAAATTGGGCTATTTGACTTCATTTGATACTAACTAGACTTCAAATGACTCTTTTTCATGGGGTTTTCTAGAGTTGGAGGCCATTTGTGCAATCTAGGGTTTCAATACAAAGAAATTTCAAAACTGCATAGCTCAGCACAAGTAAAATACCTTGAATCATTGAAATTGTGTTGAATCTATGTTGAAATCTGCTCAAATGCTTGATTCTCTACTTTGAAATCCTTTTTGCACTTTTCTCATTCTTTCTTTTTGCTCATGATGGTGAAAAATGATTCAAAATACGATCATGTACTCTTGTTTCATAACATTTAATGGTTAATGTATTTACAACTGTCCACTCAGCTCCTTAAGAGATTTTACTTTACTCAGCTTCCACTAATTTCCAATTACTCAGCATACACTAGAGTTTCACTTAATTAGCTTCAATACAAATTTTCGTTCACTCAACATCCACTACTAACTCAACTGCAACTAATCACTTGGCTTCTACTGAATTTGGCAAACAACTCGACACACACTAGGATTTTACTTGACATCTGAGGACAACTTTTCTTACTCGACAACACTTGTGAAATTTTGAAGTTTTAACTTTGCATCTTTATTCATGTTGATCTATCCTTTTTAATACTTACTTGTCTTGGAATTGATGTATGATAAAGCATTTAAATTATCAATGCCACATACCTTCTTTTTCTTAGTTGGTTGAAGTGTGACCACTTGACCTTTTGGGTGAAGTGATCCCTCCATTGGATGTGCTACTTCCATCTTTCTTCTTCCATGTTTTATTCATCTCTCCTCTGATGTGTTCAACATCTACCTTCCCTTTTCCTTTGTTGAACTCTGAGTTGGGTGCCTTTGACCTTGTTGGACAGTTCTTGCTAATATGTCCTATCTTCAAATAACTAAAGCATGTAGTTTGGCTCAATGATCTACTGTAGCTTCCACTAAAATGTGTTCTTATGCAATTTTCATGGATGTGTCCATACTCTTGATAGTAGTGATAGTTTTGCCTAGTGTTGTAGTCCCAATTGAAGTGATGTCCATGATTATTTGACCTTGCTGGTTGATTAGGTGTCCACATAGGATTTGATTTGCACTCAAATGCTTTATGTCCATACTTCTTGCAATTGTAGCAATGACCTTCAAATCTTGGTGTTCTGATGGTTCTAGTCCTGCAGTCATGTGCCTGATGTCCTTGCTTGTTGCACTTGTGATAATGACTCATGTCTTTAGGTTTGTCATGCTAATTGGCATTCTTGCTCCTACACACATTAGAGGTATGTCCTTTTTTACCACAAAAATGACAAGTGGATTTAGTATTCTTACCTTTGTCACTTCTTTCTTTTGTAGTCTTGGATGACTCTTCTTTTTTAGTGGTGGTGTATCCTAATTCTAAAGTTCCATTACTAGATCTTGGTGATTTCAAAAGTTGTTCAAAGTACTTGATGGCTTCATTAGGTTTGTTGAAGCTCTCTGCAATTTCCTTCTCTCTTCTCAAGTCATTTTGCAGTTGTTCATTTTGCATCTTTAGTGTGGAGATCTCAATGTCCTTAACATTCAACTCATGATGTGGATTCATCATCTGGCTTAGGATGTGTCTAGCTACATGTTGGAAATTCTTGCAAGCTCAATTGACTTTACCTCCAATCTATTGGCAAGGTTTCTCTTGTCATCTTCTATCATAGCCTTATCTTCAATGGCTCTTTTCTTCTATTCAGTCACTTCACAAAGCATCATGGCTTGTGATTCTTGTTCAATCTTGAGAGTTCTAATTTCTTCTACTTGAGTTGTATTGTTCTCCATCAGGTCTACAATTGCTGCATCAAACTCCTTGGAAACTCCATTAGCAAACACTTTTGAGGTGTCAATCTCCTTGTATTGTGTATCATTTTCAACTATGGCAATCTCTCTTCTTCTCTTTAGGGATTTCCTCAATTCTTCCCTAGCTTCTTCCAAAGAATGTAGAATGAGATGTATCCCAATCTCTTCATTTTCTATGATCTTCCCAAATTTGTAGACTTCCATTTCTAGATCTTTTTCTCCAAGTTGTAAGGCTTCTCCTTAGAAGAACTTGGCTCTGATACCAATTGTTGGAATTCACAAGTAGGAAGATTTACTTATGGGGGGTGGGGGGGGGTGTGAATCAGAAGTACCAATATTTCAAGCTATAAAACGCTTTTACTGAAATCAATACATGCATCTAACATCTCTAATTAATAGTAAAGGCATGCATGAAAATAGATAACACAAGATTTGATCACCCAGAAACCTTCCAAAATTAGAAGGTAAAATTGGGGTGGGGATGACACCCACTTCTTATCACTGTAGCAATATGTAACTTGTCAAGGTTACAAAGTTTGACCATCATCAATGGTCTGCCCTGTGAAAGGCCTTCCTTGTTAAGGGCTTTATACCCTGTTAAAAGTGACTTATCTAAAGGATTTACAAACATTCACTTGGAATGTCACCCTATTAAAGGATTTACAACATGGTTGTGATCTGATTAGGATCTAGGACTATTACAGATGAATGCTAATTGATTACATAGAATTAATTTAAAACTTTTAATGAATCAAATTAACATAAATGAAATAAGAGAACAACAAAAATAAGCTAATAATAGAGAAATTGAGAGAAAGAAGACACAAACAATTTGATCTCAGAGTTCGTCCACATGGACTACGTCTCCGGGTCCTGCTCCAATAGGGGGACTGATCTGATTATCTCCAAAAATTAGGTACAAATGTTTACAAAGTCACTCCTTTGAAGTATAATAGCATCACGTTGTTTCAAAGTACAGGAATGAGCACTTCAAAAATCTCCCTTACTCTCAGCACTTGGACGTTCTCTCCTTTTTCTCGAATGCCTCCAAGAGTCTCCTAAACCCCCTTTTTATACATGAAATTAGCCAAAATAAGGCTCTAACAAAATGATATAATATTAGACCCTTCAATTAATTCCTCCCTTCGAATTAACCTTTAGCCATTTTAAACAGATTTGGCTCATGTCAATTTTGGGGTAAGAAAATAACAAATAACCTTAATTTGCTAAGGTTGGCGAGTTTATGGTCAAAGGTTAAATAAAAACTTGTGCATCAAAATTTTTAAGCGCTGAAATAGCGCAATGGCAAAAGTTATTTTGGGGCAACCGTCGGTCGAGGGTTCCAACCCCACCGATGGCCTCCTTTGTTTAAAATTGGCGCTAGCCAATGTTTAAAAGAAAGTTGCCATCCATTAATTTTGAAATCAATGCTTGGTCAAGTGGTTATGTAATTATTTTTGGAGGCAATGGGTCAAGAGTTCAAATCTGACCATGAGCTCATTTTTTTGGAAAAACAAACCTTCCTTTGAGATGCCACTTGTCAAATATTGATAACTTGAAGCTGCCTTGTCACTTTGCTGATGTCATAATGACACCATCAATATTCATCTCTTACTCTGAACTTTAAAATGGCATAACTTCCACGTATGGGCTCTATTTTTGATGAAACAAACACCGTCAGAAAGCTCTCGACGAGCTCTTTATTTTGAAATCCATTGTTAACCACTTTGGAGATGATTATTTTTTCACCTTTTTTGATGACCTTCATTCTTGATTTGACCAACCTTTGACTGACCATAACTTTTGCATATGGACTCCATTTTTGTCCATTCAAATTGCTTTGGATTTAGAATTTCAAGGAGTTTAATCTGATGTTGATTGTTGGATTTTTGGAGATACTTGAATTTTTGACAAAAATATCCCCCCAGATCAGGTTGTTAAACCAACCTATCTTCATAGGATTTTTATTCTCCTAATACAATGGCTAGAAAGTATAGTAGAATGTGTTGTCCTGATGACTTACAATCTTCAATTGTTAATTTTAGATCCTTGTCTTGTCCAATTTGATCTAATCCTTCTTGATCTGATATGATGCTATCCAAAGTGCTGATACTCTATTCTGATAACTTGATTATGCAATGTTGTCCTTCTTCTTCTAAGTCTTTACACCCCTTTAAACTTCGCTAGCATTCTCTCCTTGCATTCTTGTATCATTCCATACTGAATTATGGGGTTTCTACCTCCTTAAAAAGGTTTTGAGACTTAGGGTTAGGGTTGAATCTACAATTGAGATTCATCCATCTTTCTTGCTCAAATCTTTCCAATTTTTTGATTGGTTGCATGTTCTTTCCATTTTTTTGATTGGTTGCATGTTGATTGCATAGGGAATGTAATAGATTCAATCTTATCTTTTAGATCCTTGAAGATTCATCTTGAGTTGGCTCAAAAATGGTTTACATTTGAGTTCGTGAGGGCACAAACACTTATGTTGATTCTATGTTACTTGGCACTTACTGATTGTTGATGCCTGACACACATAGGAATTCTCTCTTGCTCGACACCTATAGGAAATATGCCTTGCTTAACACCTATACTTTACTTGGTACATATACTGGCTCGACATCAATTGTCACTTAGCACTTAAAACTTACTTAGCACTTTCTATCTGCTCGACATCTAAATAACTTAGCACCTATTGAATTTCTGGCTTGGCACATACTATAGCTCGACATCTATATTATACTTGGCATTAACTTAGAAATTTCTTAGGTGTGTTGACACTCAATTGTCAAAACCAATCTGAGACCAACATTTATTTTCTACATATCACTTGATAGTTCTTTAGAAACCTCTTGAGAAACCCTTTTGAATATTTTAATTCATAGAGCACATTTCATTTCCTTTGGTTTACTAAGATCCGATAGGAATACAAAAAATGTGGCAATGATAGTGTTCACATGCATTGTATGTAAATTACTAGGTCATGTCCTAAAATCAACCTCTTTAATGTACTCATTTTCCAAAGGAAGACAGGAAGACAGGGTACTCATTTTCCTTACCCACTTTAAGAATGCTTGCTTCTCTGCTCTGTTTGCTTGCAATGGAAACACAACACCATCTTTTCAATGCTTGAGCAAAAGAAACCACTAGAAAATCCAAGCATTTTGGTGGACGTCTCACCATAAATAACCCTTATGATTTTAATAAATAATATTTTTATTCTAAACAAGATCATTCATTGCATTTTAAAGGTAACTTTTTCAATTATAGGTGGAATATATAATTAATAAATTTAAATTATATCTTAATGTGAAACATGTTTTATAATAATTAGTGTATGTGGAAATACTAATCTATAAGTTATATTATATCTTTGTTAATAATTAATATTAACTAATAATATAAATTGAATTAATGTAAATAATATATTATACAATTATTCAATAAATTAATATCTAAATAATATTGTTTTTATATTAAATTAGTTAAAATAAAGGGGCTTGGTGCATAACAAAATAATGATTAAACTATTGGGCACTTTCACATCCTTTTCCTTAATATCAAAAACATGTTCCCTTGAACTTGAATAGACAAAACAAGTTCATATATAACATAGAAACTAGATTTCTAGTTCCTCCTTATGACAAAGACACATAGATAGAGATGTACCATCTACATAGATACTTAAAACATAACTACTTAAAGAGTTATTTATTCAATTCTTGGTAACCAACACATTTCCGTATAGATGTCACCATCTGAAAGGCTAATTATGTGTGATATTATAGTATGTTCAATCCTAAACCAAACCACAATCTTATTTATATGTTCAATTCTAAATTTTTTAATATTGATCCTTAATCGTACAAATTTGCTAAGGCATAATCATTAACATATTTATATAAGATATTTTTAAAATTCAAATTTAAGTTGATTTATTAATATAATTTTTTGAAGTATTATTTTATGATTAGGCTTAAATTTGGTGTAATGTTCAATCAGCCTTAACATTAAAGTTTACTTAAGTATTTAACTTTATTTATTTAATTGATATGGTTTTAAAGATCTGTGCATTTATATAATTGATATTTTAGATTTATTTTATTAAATAGTAATTTTGTGATTTTTTATGTTGTTTAAACATATATGTAGATTATATTTGATGGACCCACCCCCACCCCTCCCCCTCCCCCTCCCCCACCCCTGCCTTCGCCCCCTCCATCTGCACTTCCACCTCCACCCCCACCTCCATGACCAACTGGTCCTCCTCCAACACCTACCATAGAGGATCTGTGGGAGAGCATGAGGTGTAATCTTAGTGACCTCATGTGAGATATTGAGACTATTAGGAACAAGGCCCAACCCCCTCCTCACTTACTACGCCTTGCAGATAGCATACAAGGCGTCGTTCACTCTATACAACATTTGGATTCTAATATTGATATCTTTAGATTATGGAGGCAAAAGATGCGTGTCTTTTATTCTGATGGCCTATCCTTTAGAGAGGTCCATAAGCTCAAAATAGTTAAACAACATTTTACTAGATATTTTGTAAACCCTAAGATGGGTGAGGAGATTAGTGAGAAGAAGCCTCATATTTCTATTAGATTGTGCACACATCCACATATATTAGCACACTTTTGGGAGTGGTGGTGGTGGTATTTGACCATCCACCACACTCAAATCAAGAGGTGCCCATGTACTTCCTTAGGAAGCTATGGGCTGAATTTGAATTGGGTTTGAAACCCAATTATTTTGATATTAAACCACTTCAGGGGGTTAGTGGAGGGATGCCTCAAGATACGCCTAGGGCAAAGCTAAGTGATAGAACGAGAAATCACATATGAACTCAACCTCTTGTACCTCTTCCTACACCATATGTCCTAGCACCACACCATCATTGAGAAATGTCATCTACTCTTACCTCATTGAGTGCCCTTTCAAGCAATTTAGTAGAGCAGTAGATGCAGGTGAGAGATATTTGTCCACTTGTACACATTTGTACTAGTTGTGGAGATATATGTAGAGTCCCCTAGAGTAATGTTGATGTGGCACATGATGACCATTATGATTTTGATGATGACACATATGTTGCCCATGGTGATGGTAGTGATGATATTGATATGTCATCATTTGTTGACCTCATGCAGGGAGAGTCTAGAGATAGTTAGGAGTAGCAGCTAAAATTTTAATTAAAATGTAAATATAAAGTACATAATTATTTACTTTCTAATACATTTGTAATTTTATTAACCATATTAATGTATGTTGATTTTGAAATAATAGAGGATGGATGATACTGTTCCTCCTAGGAGGCAGTATAGTCTTTTTTCGAAACCTACAAATGTTGGCATCCCTCATACAATATGCACTTTGAATTACACTACAAAAATGTACATTTGAACTCAAATTTAATAACATGTGCTCATATGTTCTTTTTATCTAATTTTGTTGGGATTTTTGGCTGCTACACAGTTTGATGTCAGTACAGGTCTTGATCCATTGACCACTGAGGCACAACCTCAAATACCTATGGTATGAACTTTTGACTCAAGATAAATAATTTGTACTATTTTAATGTATGTACATTATTATTAACTTGTAATCTTCAACTTTGATTCATGTGTATAATTTTATGTGTTTTGATTGTATGAACATGAGATGGATCATACTTATCCATATCTAGCCTCAGTATAGTTTATTTTTGACTCTATCTTTTGATCATGTGAGACATGCTGATGATTATCATGCTAGTATATCTTTAGACACATCTATGATATTGGCTACTACTCAGGTATGATATACATATACATGTTTTATAGTTTATAAAAATGTAGTGTACAAATTATGTGCTTTTTATTTTATGTACTTTGTAATTCATGTATATATAATTTTGACTCAATGTTTATGTATCCATAATTTTAGGACTATGTTGCCATGAGTGTCGCTGAGAGTACAAGACAAAGCTAGATGGAGGTACTTACATCATCCTTTGAGTTTAGTAATGTGATTTATGTACATACAAAGTTCATTGTGCTCTTTATCAAATTTTAAAAATGTATGTATTGTAAATTACAGGACCTCATCGCTGCCACATTTGGTAGCTTTCACAGTGCACCTCCTCTCATTATAGAGGGACACCCATCTCATGTGGTATTATTTTTATTATGTAGTGAATATTTAATTTATTTGCAAGCTAGATTTTGAAACCCATTTCAATTAAGCATGTAAATGATAAGACACATCATGTTACACAGGATGATCCATTTGCCTCATAGGGTGTCCCACATGATTAGACAAATCATGTTACATAGGATGATCCATCCAAGTCTTCTTCACATGGACTAAAGAGGACTATAGATCAAATAGATTAGGTCTTTTTGGCACCTTTAGATTGTGTTTTTATGACACATATTGTTTATTTTGATACACTTTGTATTAGGATAGTTAATTGTATTATATGCATTTTTTGACTTCATAGATCATGTTATGACATGTTAAACCATGTGCTTTTTTTACGACTTCTTATCATGCTAGCGTATGTAGTATATATTATTATGTTATCATGTTGTAAGTGTGAACCATTTTCTTTATTGCGAGATATTTTATTCATGTTATGACACATTTTGTAAGTATATGGTACATGAACAATAATTTTAACTATTTATATACAAACATTAATTTAAACATGTTTGAATGTAAAAGTAATGGAAAAAATAGGAGGTCGTTACTTGAATTGACAATTAAGCTATAATATCAAGTGCACACCTTTAGCTTTCAAATAGAAGTAAACTCCTATTTTTAAATGTTTACAACATGTTTCACAATATATGTAAGACAATGTCAATGACTTATTTATAGAAGTGAACTCGAAATATAAAACTGGTTCAACACATTTCTTCAAATGAGGTCCTATAAAATAAAATTGTAAAACAAAAACACATGATAACAAAAGCATAAATTAATATGAGCTATCTAAGCTATGTAAATATGTGTAATTTGTATGTACTCACTATGTGTAATTGCACAAGATGTTGATGTTTGATCCACCTTAACATTTAAATTTGCATAAATTGTAATTGAGACCCGAATAAGATTTATATATAAGTTCTCTAATTTTCTATTGACAACACATACATTGTAATTAAATTATATAAGTACATATATAAAAATAGCACAATAAAGAAAAAACTTACATGTGTTTGATTTAAATGTAGTCTTCCCACTATACCATCTACTTCCTCTCTCTTTTGCAACACATCTATGATTGTCTTATGCTCATCCATTGAAATTTTCCATAATACCTTATTGGCGGGTCTCCTTTTGTATCTTTCTAATTTGATATTCATTGCCACAACCAAATGAGAATAGTGTAAAATCTTCTTTTTGGATTGGTAGTCTTCAAATGCTAGTAAACCATTTCTTCTTAGGTATTTATGTAGCCAGGTGCTAGCTACAACGACAGACCCAATTGGATGCTCAAAACCATCATCATCTACTTAATGACATATCAATTTTTTCTTAGGTTCCACACATCTAGCTAGCCAATACTCAGTCTGTTCATCATTATCATTAGGTGCAATAACAACATAAACATGCCCTACAAGATAAGATAAAGTACATAAACACTTTAATCACATGCGTACATAAATAAATAATATATTAAAGACATGTACTTGAACTATATTAATGATATGTACATAAACAAATAATATAAATTGAAGCATGATCACAACAAAATCTAATTTTATTGTGCATACCAGGTTATATGAGGTTTGAAATATGACCATAGTCTTGTGATGCAAAAGTAACATTCTGGCCTTCATTTACTATTTCATCTTGAAAATGTGTGTCAATAGGTGCTAATGATTTTTGTTGCTAATCTTCAACCCATTCTGTATTCTCACATTCTTCCCATTCACCTGCAAGGAAAAACTGACAAAAACAAGCAAGCTCCCTGGGCCATATAGTCCAAGTGTTAGAATATGATCTCCTAAATGAATGTCATTTAGCTAACCCGCTAATTGTATCACAATCATATCTTGAAAGGATATTCTTCTCTTCAACTAGGTAGAAGAAACATTTGATTGTAGAGTTTCGACTTGATCCTATGTATAAATATTTGTTACACCATTTGATAATCTCATGTGCATTTTTTAATTTGGCTTTTCCTCAAATTTTAATTGCTCTCTACTAAGGGCTCTCTTCACACATGCACCAACACCATCATGTTCTCCTTTACCATGTCCAACCTCAAAAAAGCTCCACACATGTTGGATATTAGTTTTCCTATGTGTCCTACTCAACCAATAGAACATTCTAGCATTCTTGAATTGTTCTATACAATTACCTGACCATATCCAATATTGTGTCATTTGAATTTTTATCTCTTTTAAATATCGTAAAAGACCTTGAAAAAATATTGGACAAACTCAGATGAATGAAGTTTATTATCACTCATATAGAAATGGTACTCTCTCAATATTTTTCGATCATCCTCTGTACTATTAAGTGCATGCCTATAAACTATATGAACATATATTGTTACTTGCACTAAATCATAATATTGTGGTTGTACCTCATCTTGCAGTGCAAGTGTGTAGTTCTTTGCAAACTCAACAAGTGAAAGTATAGTACTAATTGGAAATGTATGTTTACATATGCAAAATCATCCATCAAGTCATCTAGCATATTGAGAGTGTTTAACATATTTTGGTATGATCACACTCTTAAACTCATCCATAAATTCATGACAACTAACTTTTTCTATAACTCGATCACATCTTCTTACAATTTTCCTATCCTTCAATGGATATTCAATAGTTTTGAATCTTTTTATGTCAACTAATTGTTGTCCAAAAGTAGTCAAAGCATTTTCATGCAAACATTCATCTAACAAAGAAAGATTGCTACACATATCACATGTACCAAAAAGACATGCATTGAAAAGAAAGTATTGATCGTTAGGTGGCTTACAAAATAAACTTGATATGAAATCCTTTATAGTTTGAGGTGGTATTTTTATATCACACTCTTGCAACATTTTTTTACTATACATGGTACCACGTATAGATTGAAATGCATCATAATGGTAATGAAATTGAACATGAGTTTTACAAAAACATGTGATTATTTCCTTGTTAATCCTTACATACCATGATTTACACTTTTTAAAAGATCTTTGACTAATGGTAATAGTTATAACCTTACCATCTACAAATTTTCTAAACAATTCAGTTTGAGTCATGTCCAAAAGGTGTTTAGGATGTGGATCACATATTTTTGACCCAACTCTTAATTTGAGAACATCTCTTGAATTAGGTGATACTCTTGTATTATCATGTCAAAAAAATTAAACAAACTTTTGACTTCACTAGTAAGTTTCATATCACATCTTAGGGGTCTACAACTAGAAGTCCACAAAATATTTGCTGGATCATATTCAAAGTTAACCCTTCTCTTTACAACTCTTTCTAGAGTCTTAAAATTCACAATAAGATATCCCCTTATGTTGCTAATCAATCTTTTGTCAGTTGTTGATTTGTTAACTAAAGCTATTGTTATTACTTGTCATGTTGCATTCTTATCTTTAGAGCGAATTCTCTTTTTGATAACATCAAAGGCACTAGCAATAGTGGATACAAATTTTTTAAAGACTCATTTTTATTCTTTGGTTTTGCATACATTCCTAACCTTTTCATTACTTTTTGCATTTTAGACATTTTAACTAGTTGCAACATCAATTGACATTGAAAACCAAATTTCTTATTATAAAAAAATATCTATATAATCTATTAGCACGTGTCCTAATTTGTCTCCATGAAACCAATACCTCAATATTATCTAGCACATCATTAGGAAAATAAAAATTATGTTCAAGCACTTTAGTATCATTCTAACATGTTTGTTCAGTAATTGGTGTTTCTATGTCTACATTCATACAATTGTTGTTTTCAATTAGCATTTCATTTTCATTGTTATTTAGGATTTGAATCTCATTTTCAATTTTTCTTGGTATTTCTTTTGGGGTATGCATTTCTATTGGAGTTTGTTGTGTATGATCGTTGGACAATCTATTCTCATGAAGAAATTCTAAATTGTTTAAATCGTAACTTGATTCTAAAAAATTACTAATTTTATCATAAGAAAAAATTCAAGGGTTTGGAGACACACTTGTATTGAATATTTGATTAGAATGTGCACCTGAATCTCCTTGTATTGGGTTCTCTTCTTCAGCCTCTTCATCCATTGTGGCATCCTCAATGTCTTTCTCCTTTGAAACATTGCTCAATTCTCTAATTCTTGTCTTCTCTCTTGTTGACATTATGCTTCATTCTCTTTATTTGTTGCAATCTCCTCATTTGTCAGAATTTTAATTTTCTTCTTTCTTTGTTGTTTTGATCCCATGTTTCTGCCAGTTTTGAATTCAAATCAACAACTTGCAAATTATAGAAGAAGACAAGAAAATATAACAACTATGATAAAATTCATTGGTATAGATCGAAACTATTATTCAATCATTATAATCATTGAAAATTGGTCTATGGGGCATCTTTTGGGGCCCAATAGGTAAATTAGAATTGAGTACCCAATTGTTTAAAAATTAGGTGCTCGATTCATAATTGGGCACCCAATTTTTAAATAATCAAGTGCCCATTTTTGTTAATGGCTAAAATCATATTGGGCACCCAATTTTTGAATTACAAATCGGGTGCCCAATTCTAGTTGACATAATTGGGAATTTGGAATTACTACAAATTTGCATGGAGTTTTTCCTTGGGGAAAGGCATGGCATAGGCTTGGTCCCACCAAGCCTATGCCTTTATGAACCATTTTTTTCTAAGGCATTTAATCAACAATTTTAGGGATTGTCATAATTTTTATATGGTTGTCCCCATTGAATTTTTTGATGAAACAAAAACCCATTATAGGTCTTACTATTCTAATTTCAAAATTGTAAATTTTATAGTGTTATGAGTTCATTTGCTATTTTTTCATTATTTATTAATCAAAAGTATCTCTTCAACGTTAAATAGTGACATTCACTAAAATTTTAATAACTTTTAAAAATTTTCATAGTTTGTAAATTAATTTACATGTCATCAATAATCAATTCTCACACAATTCTTTTAAAGTTTAATTTAAAAAAAATTAAAAATTAATTAAATTATGGCATCCATACATGAGATGTTTTAGAAATTAGCTTAATCATCAATTAAAAATTAATTTAAAAAAATTCATTAAAAATTCAAGAAAATTATTCTCATCAATCTTTGGTGTGTCAAGTAACTTGGTTTGAAATGATTCACAAAAATTTATTTAGTTGTGTCAAATTATGGTGTCTGTACATGATCGGGGTATGGTCCTAAATAAAACATTTTGAAAAAGTGATTTTTAAAGATCCATACAAAAAAAAAAAATTCTATCATATGGGTATACAAATAAAATACATATTCAAAAAGAAGATCCTAGGCACTACAATTTTTATTTTTGAAGTTTTTTTTATATTTAATCTCTAAATGGCTCAAATTTTGGCATTACTTGACAATATATTTCAAAAATAGGAAAAACACTTCCACTTTTTGGCCAAAAGTGAGACCCAACTTCTTGCACTGCCCTTACAATAGGTTACTGTGGCACTGACCACTTTGGGTCTTGGACCCCTATAACAAGCCACTCCCAAAGACATGCACCTACACAACCTCTCTTGAGCATGCAATCATTGTTGTGTCCCATACCACAACACCCAAATAATAATCAAACTCAGTTCCTTAACAGGCAACCCACAAACAAGTTAATTCTCCCAACTCAAGTAAACATAAATGCACCAAAAGTAAATTTCATAAATACAATTTTCAAATTGTAACACAAGCTCATTGTGACATTCAAAATAGAGAAACATCATAAAAGAAAACACAATGAAAATCCTCTGGTGTACACCCTAGTTGGCCATTCTAAAAAACTCGCATAAAAGAACACAATAAAGATCAAAATAAGACTACAAGTAAATACCAAAAGAAAAAAATAGATAAATAAGTCACATGGTTATAAGTCATTTGTTATGAGAAATCTAGTTCAGCCAAAAGAACATCTTTTAATTCACCAAGTCATCTATATAAGATTTCTAGATTAAATAACATCTCTATGAACTCAAACATTTAAAACAATTATAGTCACTTTCCAAGACACAAGAAAATATTACAAGACAAAAGAATCTATCATGATTAAACTGATATATCTAGATATCAAACTTCATTGGAAATAATGATAATTAGATTTCACTATTCTCTAAAAATGTGATATGCATTTTGTAAGAATTTGGTATAGCTATGATACCATGAAAGAATTTGCCTTAGGGAAAAATGAAGCCAAGATCAAGAAGCACAAGACTAGCACAATATGGACCAAATAATGTATTCAATCATAATAATATGAGAATAAATATATGATTATCTTTGGATATCAGATTATTCAATGATAGATAATTGATGTTGTACAAGTACACTAGGAGTGTTTGAATATAAAGGCCTTTAAATTACTTCTAGAATGTTTAGGAGTTAGCAATATGATAAGCATCACAACTAAGCACATATCCACCAAGAGTGGATTATCCTCCATTGAGCACAGGAGTTAATGCAATAATGAGAGGATAATACTACAAAGGTGTGTCATGTAAAATTATGTTGTAAACACCATGTGCTTAATGAGGGTGTGAAGAACTGTGTTGTCTACATGACAACTCACTTAATTATACAAACTCTAGTGTTGTAGACACCATGTGCTTAAATAGAGCTGCTAACTCTTGTCTTGTCAACATGACAACTCATATGAATACACAAAATCCTAGGTGTCTAACCTAATAAGTAATAAAATAATGCATTTAACCTAAGTAAACTTAAGTAAAGTGTAAATAGTAATTATTTACACTAACACCCCTCCTAAGTGCAACTTAGGGGAATGCACTTAAGCTCACAAAAGCTATGATGAAATGCATAATGGGTCCCAACTACTAGGCCATGTTAGGTACCCATGTACAAATGCAATCTCTTTGAAAATGGAGAAAGAGGGAAAACCTCATGGGAAAAACCCTCCCCCAAAAAGAGAGATAAGCGCAATAAAGAAAGATGCATGTATGTATGGAGTAATCAAGACCCCCCCCATTATGACATACATCATGCATATACAATAGAGAATCCCTCCATGAAATCCCCCCCTTAGTTAAGGATCTCATAATGATAAGTGTTTGAAGACAAAATAAAATCTAATGCTGACAAACAACATTTCTCCTTTTAGGAAGAAGATGCACCAAGTATAGGTGCAAGTATGATTCCCTCTATGGATAGAAAGATGGAAGAGGGATCCAAATGTAGTATGGTGTGGATGTTGCCTTTGAAGTTTGCTCATATTTTGAAAAGTCCTTGAGGAATGTAGATTCCACGAACTAATTTGGTGAACACCCAAAAGAAGGTGGCAAACAAGGTAGCATGTCCATGTATGAAACTAAATCAACCTCCAAAGAAAATGAAGCATCCTAATAGGAAGATATGAGAAGAGAAGTAATGTAGCCTCTCCTCAAGGATGAATGCACACCCATGAAAGAATCTCCTTGATGGCTGAAGAAGCAGCACCATGAAAGCTGAATGATGTTCCTCCTTGTCGGAAGAAATGGTGCTATATGTGTAATAGAGAATGCTCCCCAATTAGTAGGAATAATCCTCAGAAGATATGATGTCTAAGGAATATAGAATAAAATCTCCAAAGGCTAATGTGTCTCCTTTAAAGTGAAAGAGTCCTTCTCCAATTGTTGTAAAGAAATGTCCACAATTAAGTCAGTCTAGAAAGAAAGCTCAAGTGGTTGAGGGTTAGAGTGTGCCCTTCCAATAAGTGAAGAAGAAGTCTCCTCAACAAAGAGAAGATGGATGTCATCGATGATGTCTCCCACATCTTGAATGTGAGACTCCATAAACAGCCATACAATATTTGGAAGGAAGTCATCCCATGAAGTTGAAGTAGGAAGACATGGTATATCCTGTTGTATTGAATTAGGAGCATCTGTTGTGAGAACTAGATCAGTAGAAGCAACAAGAGCATCAAGAGGTAGGATCTCAACTAGAGTTGAAGGTACTATAAATGGAGTTACTAAATATAGAGTGTCCTCTAGAAATGGAGGAACTATAGGATCTCCATATGCTTTCCAAAGATGCATCCAAACATCATAAGGTTCAATTTCCTTTCCAATGAAAACTAAACCATCAACATTGAGACTGAAAAAAATGACATCTAAAATTATTTTAATAGGTGGTAGATCAATGAAAGAGGAAATACTTCTTTGAAACATAGATAAGGAAATACTTCCTTATGCTCTCTTCTTAGATGATCAATGATTAAAACACCCCATTTCTATTAGTTCCTCTTTCTCAACCTCAGTCTAACACCAAATTGACATGTGAAACAAAATTCCATGAGAACATAGATAAGGAAAGTAGTTCTTTGGAACATAGATAAGGAAATACTTCCTTATGCTCTCTTCTTAGATGATCAATGATTAAAGCACCCCATTTCTAATAGTTCCTCTTTGTCAACCTCGGTCTAACACCAAATTGACATGTGAAACAAAATTCCATGAGGTCAATAAATGTATGCACCCCCCAAAATGCAAAAATAATCAATCAACACCCCCTAATGCATGATTCGGCACTTTATATGTAGTGCATTTACAATAGGCCACTTTTTCAAAATGGACTTAGTGGACTTTTGATTTTGCTATGTAAAAGTCTTGAATATTACAATGTAGCTTAGAAATACATCAATTTTGAAGCAATACAATACAAAGAAAGGACCTATTTTTTAAAGTGGTATTTCTATCTACACAATCCTATAATGTGATTGCAGATCTAGAAAGTAGACGAAAAATTATGCACTTTTAAAAGAATAGAACCTGATTATGTGTCTAGATGAGTCGTACTAAGCCTTTAAGGTTGTAAAGATTGAGATTTGTGATTTGTGGAAAAATTCAAGAATAGAGATCTTAAACATCTTGCACCAATGTGTAGATCACAAAATTCTATCCCAAAACAAAAAAAAAATTGCTTGAAAAAAGGAGTCCATATGAGGGAGATATCATTGTCTGAAAAAATCACCTCTGTAATTATTTTTCTTGAATCACCATTGTCGTACCTCCAAAAATCAATTGACTCTAGATTTCACCTCAGATGTCTAATTATGATGAAACAAAAGTTGATTTGGGGGTTTTTTGACCTTCTAAATATGATGCCAATATCTAATTTACACTAGCAAGCTCCAATCTTCACCTGCAAAAAATCTCTCCTACTGGCCTAATGGCCAAAATGTTTCTAGAAAATAATGCAAATCCAAAAAATTGCAGAGATGCAAATAAAAAATGTAGATCTAAAAATCAATTGCACAAATCTGATGAGATCATACCAATTTTGCAAATTAGGCCTTCAGGTTCTGGTTTGCAAATTATTTTTTACCTCAAATTTGATTATAGGCTAGGTTAGGTGAATTTATAGTCAAAATTCACCGAATTGATGCTCCAGACACAATGGTGAGGTCCATTTTGGCTTTAGACACTTGCAATGATTGCAAACATCTTTGGATTTGAATTGAGGTCCTTGGAGAGGTGAAACAAAATGGTCTCTAATGGCTATGTGATGGCACTCCTATTGCTCTGATACCATGTAAGAATTTGGTATAGCTATAATACTATGAAAGAATTTTCCTCAGGAAAAAATGAAGCCAAGATCAAGAAGCACAAGACTAGCACAATATGGACCAAATAATGTATGATCATAACAATATGAGAATGAATATCTGATTATCTTTGGATATCATATTATTCAATGATAGATAATTGATTTTGTACAAGTACACTATGAGTGCCTGAATATAAAGGCCTCTAGAATGCTTCTAGAATGTCTAGGAGTTAGTAATATGATAAGCCTCACAACTGAGCACATGTCCACCAAAAGTGGATTATCCTCCATTGAGCACAGGAGTTAGTATGATGATGAGAGGATAAGCCTACAAAGGTGTGTCATGTAAAATTATGTTGTAGACATCATGTGCTTAATGAGAGTGTGTACAATTGTGTTGTCTACATGACAACTAAGTTAATTATGAAAACTCTAGTATTGTAGACACCATGTGCTAAAATAGAGTTGCTAACTCTTGTGTTGTCAACACGACAACTCATATGAGTACACAAACTTCTAGGTGTCTAACCTAATAAATAATAAAATAATGTATTTAACCTAAGTAAACTTAAGTAAAGTATAAATAATAATTATTTACACTAACACATTTAAAAATAATAATAATTAGATGTATTATAATAGATTTCTATTGCTAAACAAAATCCAATTTAGAGAAACTCAAAATATAATCCAACCACCTATAAATTACAAAATAATATCATTACTATATTATTATTATTATTTTATAACAACTTAATTAACTACAAATCAATTTAATAAAATATTAATTTATTTAAATTTTTTTTTAATAAAAAAACTAATTACTAATAATATAAGATTTCATAAAAAAATTAATTAGAATAATTTTTTTAATAAAAAGCAATATCATTTTTTTAAAAACTAAGCCCTAACCACTAATAAAGGGGTGTGGTTGTGTAATGCCCCACTGAAAGATCCTTAGAACAAAGATTCAAAACAAGCCAAGATAATTTCTTTTAAAACAAGTATGGATGTACACGACACTTAGCATATGAGAATCACAAGATTGTAATGGAAGACTCAAACACAATCTTGACAACCAATGAATCTCCAAATGCCACTACTGACCAAAATGACCAACCACAGAATGATGCAAATGATTTCGAATCCTTGATATCTTGAAATCAAAATGCAATTCCAAGGGATTGAAGAACACCCTAGAGGTAGTCAAATCACCTCTCAAAAACTTCTGGACAATCTGAAAAGTGCCTACTGACTGCCCGGACAAATTTTTCCAAGAACCTAGGTGATACTTTAATGCAACACTAAACGATACTTTCCAGTATCATATGATACTTCTAAAGAAGCCATGCAATAATTTTAGGGTTTGGGTGACACTTCTTGTGAAGTCATGCGATACTTTACTAGTATTGTATGATAAACATTTATATGGTAGTGTGATACTTTCCTGTATCACATGGTAGTTCTTCCTTGGGAGTATGATACTTTCTAGTATCGTGTGATAGTTCTTCTTTGGACGTGTGATGCTTTAAAGTATTACTCCATGTTGACCCATGGTCACCAAGGAAAAGCAAGAAAATGCTCAAGGATAAATAAGGAAATAAATAAGAAGTTAAAACCTCCACAACAAGTAGTACCGAATCCATAATCAAGGCATAGAGAGTCAAAACAAATAACTATGAGACAAAACTACATCTAACCATCTAACATGGTAGTAAAGGGAAAGAACTAAAAGCATCATTGCAATGTACTAAAACAACATCACAATGAATTGAATAACCAAACTAAGTACATGGTTCACACCAACCATAATAACATCATGAGACCCTAAAGGTCCTAGCTATCCCCTATGCATAACATCCCAAACTACCAACTAGACCATCGGAGCTATCTTATGAGGATCTCACTACTAAAATGTACAATAACATAAGAATAAGGAAATATAACATGCTAACAAGTAAAGCATAAGATAATCCTGCAAATTGACTCATCATCTAACACATTCTAAATATTATAATATAGGAATGCATCAATAAAATAACATCATCTAACATGATATCAAAGCATTCCAATGAAAGCATAAAATAGAAGATAACATATTTTGAAACCTGAAGTACCAAGTGTAACAACAAGCAATGGTCGTACTGGATTAAAGAACCATCTCTGTACACCAGTCCCCAATAGTGGTAAAGGTAGCTATGCCTCCCAACCATGTGGAACCTATAGGCCCACTCCCACCATGCTAATGGATATAATGATCCAACCACAAACATCCATGGCTATCACTCATGCCAGATGGTAATGATGATTGAAACCAAGACCATGCAACAATGCAAGTACAATAGGTCCTAGTCAGACGCTCTATGGGTAACTATGTAGGTACTCTTGGTTGGAGAGTTGGTAACATGCTAACCAACTATTCCCCTTGGTATTTCCTTAGGAGGTTGACATGCTTCGTCTATGGCTTAACTGCATGGACTATGTATCATTCACCATTCCCCTTAGCACCACCCTCGAGAGGCCGACTCTAGTAGTCTTACTTTGTTTAATTTTTTAATAATTTTCCATTATTTATCACTTAATTAGAAACTTCCTAATGCCAACTTGGACTATACCATCATGGATGCATTAGAAGCCCCTCCACTGACCTTACCCTACATACCCATACTCATCACATGCTGAGTACCTATAGACATGCATATTTCCAACCCAACCACAAATGAACATAGCTCCACCAAAATACAAATGAGAGATTGGGCCTTGCAAGTCACCGACAAAGGCATGCACACGTGCTCATGTGTGGTACACCACCATCATGAAGATCAAAACACAAGGGCTAGATGAGAACACAAGTAGAAATCACATTCAACTGAATAACAACTTGGGAGGATCGATGTGGCATGCATCCCAATGCAACATAAAAAGTACAACAATTATTTGATTGACATCCTATAGATGCTTCAAGTCCACGATCAATAACATGCCATGAAAACCTGAGAAAACTAGGTGGCACACAAACTGAGTTAAAAACACCAAAACTTGAAAACATAAAAAATAAAACTCATTTGGTCTATGGGCACAAAAGCTACAAAAATTCAATAAAATTTAAGTCAGACACCACATACAAAAATGGCTAGCATAATGGCTCAAAATCCCAACCCCCATCCCAAAAATAGGGAAAAAATTCATACTCGACCAACCAGGTAGAACCAACAAATAGAAATAGAGGGGAACACTAGTTTTCAATCTCCAAACCAATAGCTATAAAAAATAGATGTAGAATCTAAGCTAAAACAAGAAAATAGGAAAGCCCTACCTGACAGCCAAAAGGGCTAAAATGGAAAATAGTCAGGGAAAATAAATAACTTGCAGATATAGCTAAAAATGATGGCAAAGCAAGGTCTCCCTAAGTTTGATTTAACAAGTTCATCCTTGCAAAGATCCCATGCCCATTGCTCTTACAACAAACAAAAAACCAATCCTTCAGAAAAACATTTCAAAAAAAGCTCTCCAGTTTCTAAATTGCAAAAGTGAAAAGTGAGGAATTAAATTCCTCTTTCAATACTTATTCACTTTTCAAGTGAATATCTGATTAGGGTAAATAACTAGTTAAACTAGTTATACACAGAATCAAGCCAAATGAAAATAGGTTATTCTTAGAATTAGGGATTAACCTAAGGAAAAGCTATCAGAAATTACATCTGATAAAAATGTAAACCCAACAACACATAAATTACCTTAACAAACTTCATAACAATGTGAACCACTAAATGCACAAACACTTTCACTAGTCTAGTCACATAATACAAATGATTTTGGATTTTATCAAATCACTACAAGGTTTAATTAAACAATAAAATATGGATACATTGACCATACAGGGATGACATTGCTAAAATGAATAGTTGAATCACAATCTCCATGTACCACTACCAAGGATATAATTCCTTTACATTAAAACACATGATCAAGTGCAATTGCATATAAGAACATAGTTGAAGCAATAAATGCATTAAATACCTAATTTAATCATTTACATCACTCAAGTTTGTATAAGGCATAAAGAAGCAAGAATGAAGTAAATATCCATAGAATGAAATCCATCACATAATAGAATCATAGATATGTCCAAAAAACTAGATAACCAGATATCATCATAGAACTATTGTCATCTCAAAATGACATCAACATGCAAATATGATAAATTGAACAACATAGTAGTATAGCATCTATGGTATTGAAATTAGAGTAAAACATTTGACCCTTACGTCATCTCAAATTCAAAAATAATAACAAGAGTATCAAGTATCTCTTGAATCAAAATATGAAAAGGTACAGACTACAAACATGAGAGGCACTACATCCTCCCCCACTAGCATAGGCTTACTCTTGGAAGCCAATAAACAGATAGGGTACAATCCTCTCAATCATGTATAATCCTCCCAAGTCGCAAAAGTCTCATCGCTTAGGTCCCACTAGACCCTTACCTGCCTGATGTCTTGACCTCTCAAAATCAACCTTTGATGCTAAAGGATACATATGGGCTCCAAAGAATGTTTCCCATCTTCTACCTACAAAGCATCCCAATCCAACACATGGGCCACATCAAGAATATACTATCTCAACAAAGAAACATGAAAAACATCGTGGATGCATGGTAGGCTAGGTGAAAATGCTAGTCAATAAGCAATAGGACCAATCCTCTCAAGGATCTCAAATGGTTCAACAAAATGTAGCACCAACTTAGAGTCTTTCCCATAATGGATGAGGCTATTCTTTGGATGCACTCGCAAAAACACCCTGTCACCAATAGAAAAGTGATGATCCAACCTATGGGCATCTACATACTTATTCTACCTATCCTAAGTAGTAACCAAATGCTCTCTAATCTGAATGACCTACTGCTCCATATCCACAAGCATCTCTAGATCCAAAATAACTTTATCCTCCAAACGATCCCAACTCAAAGGGGTATGGCATGGTCTACTATACAAGGCTTGAAAAGGTGACATGCCAAGAGAACTATGATACCCATTGTTGTATGCAAACTCAACAAGGTATAAATGGTCCTCCCACTTCACTTGCCTATACATCACATACATGTGAAGCATATCCTCTAGAACCTAGTTCACTCTCTCTGTCAGGCCATTGGTCTTTGGGTGATAAGCTGAACTGAAATTGAGTTGCATACTGCAAGCAAGTTGGAGAGACATCGACAATGTAGAAGTAAACACTGGATCTTTATTTGAAATAACTTGATGAGGGATCCCATGCAAATGAACAATATCCTCCAAGAAAACATGTGCTATAGATGAAGCTATGTAGGATGCTCTCATGGGTGAAAAATGTGCTACTTTGGAGAACTTTTCCACTGTTACCATGATACAATCATGTCTCTATGATGACATAGGCAACCCCATGATAAAATCAATAGATATCATATCCCACTTTTTCTCTAGAATGATATGCAGCTACAAAAGATCCATTGGATGCTGATGCTCTACCTTCACTCTCTAGCACTCAAAACATCAAGCAACAAAATTGGAAACATCATGCCTCATCCCTACTTAAAAGTACATCTTCTTAAGATCAACATACATCTTCTTGACTCTAGGATGTGCGATATACAGTGCATGATGCACTTCTAAAAAAACCAAGGTATGAAGATCACCAAACATTGGTACATATATACACCCCAAGTGTTGTAGTAATCCATTGAACTCAAGCAAATAACCTAAAAATGTCCCCTCAAGGGTACACCCAGACTTGATCTCTATCCTCACTTCCTGATACCAAGTGCCACTAGGCAAAGCCTCCAATATATGGCCTCATAAATCCACTCCCAATGACAACACTAATATCTCATGCCACCTCCTACTCAAGGAATTTGTGTCAACATTCTCCTTCCTTTTAATGTCATGAACATCAAAGTCATATTCACACAATAACTCCATCTAGCAATGTTGTCGTGCATTCAAGTTTGGTTGAGTAAAGATATACTACAAGCTCCTATGATTGCTATGCAACTCAAACTTATGTCCCAAAAGAAAATGCCTCCAATGGACAAGTGCATGCACTATAGTCATGAGTTCTAAATCATGATTGGGATAGTTAAGCTCATGGTCCATGAGTTTTCTAGACTCATATGCAATCACTTGACCATCCTACATCAACACCACACCCATACCTTCCAATGAAGCATCTGTGCAAACCATGAAATCACCTATAGGATTAGGCATTGCAAGGAATAGTGCATAGGTCAAACACTCCTTAAGAGCATTAAATGTTGCCTCACATTGATATGATGAAACAAACTTCTTCCCTTTCCTCTAAAGAGAAGTGATGGGATGAGCTACTTGTGAGAAATCCTTCACAAAGTGATAGTAATAACTCACCAATCCCATGAAACTATGAACTTTTGAGACATTAGTGTGTGTTGGCCAATGTATGATAGCATGAATTTTCTCCAAATTCATTGTAATACCATCACAAGTGATGATGTGTCCCAAATACTTCACCTCTAACTAGAGGAATCCACATTTACTCAAGTTTCTATACAACTAATGGTCTCTCAAGAACTATAATACCTAACATAAATAGACCTCATGTTCCTTACTAGTCTTCAAATAGATAAATATTTAATACAAGAACACAATGACACACTAATCAAGGTATGTGCAAAATACTCCATTCATCAAACTCATCAACATTGATTACACATTGATCAACCCAAAGGGTAGAACCATGAACTCATAATGCCCATACCATGTACGAAAATTTGTTTGATAAATGTCAGCCTCCTAAATATGAAGTTGATGCTATCCCAACTTCATATCAATCTTCAAGAGTGCTCGTGCTCCCTTCATATGATTGAACAATTCATCTATCCTTGGCAAAGGACATTAGTTCTTCATTGTCACCTTATTCAACTATCGACAGTCAATGAACAAACACAAAGAACCATGATTCTTCTTCATGAAGATGACTGGTGCACCCCAAAAGGATACACTAGGATGAATGTGGCCCTTGTCCAAAATTTACTCCAACTTCAATTTGAGCTCACTCAACTCTTGAGTTGCTATGCAATAAGGAGCTACTAAAATTGGCTCTGCTCCTGGTACAAGATCAATCCAAAAATCAATGTCATGTTGCAATGGCATACTAGGTATCTCCTTAGGAAACACATATACATACTCATGACGGAGTGGGTGATCATCAAGTGTCATCATACGACTCTCAAATTTCTCAAGATGATTGATAGAAATACAAACAACTGATAACCCTTCCACACACTCTGCTTTAGTTGATTAGCTGAGATCATCTGATGTGAGACTAGTCTATGAACCGCTACAAGTTCTACCTGCTCACTGGTGTCATCAACACATTGTATCATCTTATGGTGGTAATCTATATTTGCTTGATGTGCTGCTAACCAATCCATGCCTAACAAAATATTGTACAATCCTAGAGGTAGAGTATGAAGATCCAATATGGTGGTGAAGGTACCCAAATTCAAAACACAACCTCTGATAAAGGAGTCTACAACCACTTTAGATCCTATAGCTCACTCAACCCACCACCTATCAACCTAACATGTTGCCACTAGCCTACATTTCTAAATAAGAGATGGTGAAATAAAAGAATCTAAAGCACCAAATTCAAACAAAACTAAAATTGAAATGTCATGTAACATACCTATAGCCTCGATTATGATACCGTGATGCTCAGCTTGATGATTATCAATTGCCACAAAGACTTGATGACTCCTACTAGTATCTCCCACCATAGGCTCTATTCTAGCCACATCCTTACTAGGTCCTATGGATGGTGTGATAGAACACTAATAATGGTTGGATAACTGATTCACCTACCCTCTTAGTTATATCAGTGGACTATATATTCTAACAATTGGTATTAGATCATCAGGTCCTTGAAGGAAAAGTCTTAACAACTTTGGGAGATCAATGGAAAATATGTTCAAGAAGGATAGTTCAAGATTTTATGGGGCCAACTATAATAGTTGGAAGGAAAAGAAGAAGACTCATTTGTTGTGCATGGGTCTAGGATATTGGCTTTTGATGAAAGCTAAAAAGATAATTGTTGATGAAGGAAAGCTAGAGGAATGTAGTAAGGGAGAAAGAGATATTTTCATGTGTGACATGAGAGCCAGAGAATCCCTATTGTCAGCTCTTCTAGAGAATGAATACAATTAAGTAAAAAAAATTCAAACTTCTTATGAAATTTGGAAAGCATTAGAAGTTACTTTTGAAGGTGATGATTGTGTAAAAAGAATGCAATTGCAAAATTGGATTTGTGCATTTCAAGATGCTAAGATGATGGAAGATGAATCTATGAGAAGTTATGTAGGTAGAATATCATAAATTAGTGCAGGAATTTGTTCTCTTGGTGGAACTAAAGAAGATGATGAAGTTATATGGAATATCTTGAAAATTTTGACACCACCTTTCAAGAAAACAACATAGATGATTTAGCTAGTTATGCCTTGCACCAAAGATTTCACAAAGGAAACATTGCTTAGAAGATTAGAGTCTATAGAACTAAGACAATTTGGAGAGCTAGCTAGAGTTGAGATAGCTTTCAGTGCTCTAACATTCAACCTAATCTATCAAGAAGTGCAAGGACAAGAGGATATTTTGCTAGAAGTAAAAGATCTGAGGAAGATAAGAAGATTGAGGAAGGAATGGCAATTTTGATAAGAAGAGAGAAAGATGGTAAGAATATCTTTAAGTGTTGGACTTGTGATGAATTTGGTCATTATGCATCTAAGTGTCCTAAAAGACAAAAAAAAGTTTAAGGGAAAGTTTAAGTTAGAAGAGATAAAGATTAAAATTGTTTATATGTTAATGATGATGAAGAATTTGATGAAAGAGGCCAGAGTGAAAGTGATGATGAATAATGATTTGTGGCTATCAAGGAAGATGATCTAGATAGAGAAAATAGAGAAGAAAGAGCTTTAGTTTTCTAGGTTGAAAAGAAGTTAGATTGGATAATTGACAATGGTTGTTCACATCACATGAGTGGTGATATGAATAAATTTTTTAAATTTAGAAATTATGATAGAGGTATTGTTAGGGTTGGTAACAATGCATCTTGTCACATTATAGGGACTAGATCCATCACATTAGATGGAAGGACTAACATTTACAATGTTTATTTTGTTGAGTCTATCCTCTAATACGGTCTTAACATCGGTATGAAGCTTATCGCTCTCTGTATCCCACCAAATGGAATCATGTTACCTAAACTATGTGATCACAAAATAAGCCTTCACATTTCTCCCATAAAGTAGTAAGGAGAAGCAATGCCCCATATCTAGCAACTAGGTCTTAGCCTTGAGTCCTATCCACTAGCCATCAAACAATAATGGTTTGGACCTCTAAAGTTCTCGTATCATTTCAACCTAAGTGAAGTCATTGTTGTCATTATGACCATGACCTCTCCATTGGTGCCTTCTACCATTAGGTGGTGTATGAGAAAATTCCTATTCATGCTCCTCCTCTCTATGCTTTGACTAATGGGAATCTCCATGATGAGATCCCTCTTCTTGATTATGATCATATCAGTGTTCCTCTACACAAGAGCCCAACTAAGCAAGAATCTCCTGAAGCACTAACATCAATGCCTCCATGTGATTCTAATTATTGTTAACCTATTGTCCCACATCATCCTATCATTCCTCCTTGTGGTTTTCTTCCTCTTGAACCACTTGTTGGTTACTGCCTTGACCACTAGACCTAAGTGCAAGAGGCATTACTATGGAAGCAATAGTATAAAGTTAGAAACATCCATCACAAACATAAGAGATGAAAAACATGAACCATTTAGATAACACAATAGAAAACATATAATAGCAATACACAACAGAAACACAAACATAGTGGAAACATAACACAAAGATCCCAATGTTACAACATGGGCTCTGATACCAAATGTAATGCCCTGCCTAGAGATCCTTGGAACAAGGATTCAAAACAAGCCAAGATAAAAAAAAAAAAGTATGGATGTACACGAAACTCAACATATGATCATAATGGAAGACTCAAACACAATTTTGGCAACCAACGAATCTCCAAACACCACTACTAACTAAAATGACCAATCACAGAATGACGTAAATGATTTTGAATCTAAAACATCTCAAAATAAAAATACAATTCCAAGGTATTGAAGAACACCCTAGAGGTTAGTCAAATCACCTCTCAAAAACTTCCAAACAATCTAAAAAGTATTTATTCTCCACCTAGATATGTTTTTCCAAGAACTTAGGCAATACTTTAATGCAACACTATACGATACTTTCTAGTATCATACAATACTTCTAAAGAAGTCATGCAATACTTTCAGGGTTTGGGTGAAACTTCTCTTGAATCTATACAATACTTTACTAGTATCATACAATAAACATTTCTATGGTTGTGCAATACTTTCTAGTATCACATGATAACTCTTCCTTGGGAGTGCGATGCTTTCTAGTATCGTGCAATAATTCTTCTTTGGGCATGCAATATTTTAAAGTATCACTCCATGCTGACCCATGGTTGCCTAGAAAAAGAAAGAAAATGCTCAAGGAAAAACAAGAGGAAACACAAGAAGTGAAAACCTCCACACTGGGGAGTACCAGATCCATAGTCAAGGCATAGACACTGAAAACCATAACTACAAAATAGAGTTTCATCTAACCATCTAATGTAGCAGTGAAGGGAAAGAATTGAAAGTAATATCACAATGTACTAAAACAATATCACAATGAATTGAACAACCAAACTAAGTATGTGGTTCCTCCCAACTGTAATAACATCATGAGACCCCAAAGGTCCTAGCCATCTCCTACTCATAACGTCCCAAACTACCAACTAGATTGTTAGAGCTATCTTATGAGGACATCACTACTAAAACATACAACAACATAAGAATAAGGAAATCTAACATGCTAACAAGTAAAGCATAAGATAATATTGCAAATCAACTCATCATCTAACATATGCTAAATATCATAAGATAGGAATGTGTCAATAAAATAACATCATCTAACATGATATCCAAGCATTCCAATGAAAGCATAAAATATAAGATAACATACTCTAAAACCCAAAGTACCAAGTGTAACAACAAGAAATAGTCATATTGGAATAAAGAATCATCTATGTACACTGGTCCCTAGTAGTGGTGAAGGTAGCTATGCCTCCCAACCATGTAGATCCTATAGGTCCACTTATATCATGCTGATGGAGATAATGATCCAACCACAAAAACACAAAGAAAACATCCATGTCTCTCACTCATGCTAGATAGTAATGATGACTGAAACCAAGACCATGCAACAATGCAAATACAACAGGTCCTAGTCAAATGCTCCATGAGTAACTATATAGGGACTCTTGGTGGAAAGTTGGTAACATGCTAATAAACCATTCCCCTTGATATTCCATTGGGAGGCTAACATGCTTCATTCATGGCTTAACCTCATGGACTAGGTATCACTAACCATTCCCGTTAGCACCACCCTTGGGAGGCCGACTCTAGTAATCTTATCTTGTTTATTTTTCTAAAAAAATTTCATTAATTATCACGTAATTAGAAACTTCCTAATGCCAACTTGGTCTATGCCACCATGGATGCGTTAGAAGCCCCTCCACTGACCTTACCCTACATACCCATACTCATCACATGATGAGTACCTGCAGGCATTCATATTCCCAACTCAACCCCAAATGAACATAGATCCAAACGGGAGATTGGGCCTTGCAAGTCACCTGACAAAGGCATGGACACATGCTCATGTGTGGCACACCACCATCATGAAGATCGAAACACAAGGGCTGGATGGAAAGACAAGTAAAAATCACACTTAATCAAATAACAACTTGGGAGGACACATGTGGCACACATCCCAATGCAACATAAAAAGTAAAACAATAATTTGTCTGACATCCTACAGATGCTCCAAGTCCATGATCAATAACATGCCAAGAAAACTTGAGAAAACTAGGTGGCACACAAACTAAGATAAAAACCCCAAGACTCAAAAACATTGAAAATAAAACTCATTTGGTCTATGGGCACAAAATCCACAAAAATCCAATAAAATTTGAATTCAGACATCATATGCAAAAACAACTAGCATAATGGTTTGAAATCCCAAATCCCCATCCCAAAAATAGGGAAAACATTCATACTTGACCAATCAGGCAAAACCAACAAATAGAAATGGAGGGGAACACTAGTTCTTAGCCTCCAAACCAATAGCTATCAAAAGCAAATGCAAAATCTAAGCTTAAACAAGAAAACATGAAAGCCTTACCTAACAACCAAAAGGGCTAAAACAAAAAATAGACAAGAAAAATAAAAATTAAATCATAGATAAAGCCAAAAATGATGGCAAAGCAAGTTCTCCCCAAGTTGGATGCAACAAGTCCATTCTCGCGAAGAGCCCATGCCCATAGCTCTCACAATGAACAAAAAACCAATCCTTCAAAAAACTTAGATTTTTGAAAAAGCTCTCCAATTTCTAAATTGCAAAAGTGAAAAATGACGAATTAGATTCCTCTTTCAATACTTATTCTCTTTTCAAGTGAATATTTAACTAGGGTAAATAACCAATTAAACTTGTTATACAATGAATCGACTCAAACGAAAACAAGCTATTCCTAAAATTAGGAATTCACCTAAGGCAAAGCTACCAAAAATTAAGTCCGACAAAAACTTAAACTAGGAAACCCAAAAACACATAAATTACCTTAACAAACTTCTTGACAAAGCGAACCACTAAATGCACAGACACGTTCATTGGTCTAGTCACATAATGCAAATGATTCTAGATTTTATCAAATCATTGAAAGGTTTAATTAAATAATTAAATAAGGATATGTTGACCATATAGGGATGACATTGGTAAAATGAACAGATTAATCACTATCTCCATGTGCCACTATTAGGGATATAGTTCATGTGCACTAAAACACATGATCAAGTGTAATTGCATATAATAACATAGCTGGAGCAATAAATGCATTAAATACCTAATCTAATCATTTACATCACTCACATTTGCATAAAGCACAAGCAAGAATGAAGTAAATATCCATAGCATAAAATCCATCACATAAAAAAATTAGAGATATGTCCAACATACCAGATAACCATATATCATCATAGACCTACTATTATCTCAAAATGGCATCAACATGAAAATATGAGAAACTAAATGACATAGCAGTATAGCATTTATGGTACTGAAATCAAAGTAAAACATTCAAACCTTAGGTCATCTCAAATGCATAAATAATAACAAGAGTATCAAGTATATCTCAAGTCAAAATATGACAAGATACAAATTGCAAACACGAGACGCACTATAGGTTGTTCTAGGTAGTCACAGACTGGCTTAGGAAGTCATTAGCTACTTTGGGCAGTCACGTGCGTACTTGGGGGTTGTTCTGAGGGGGGATCTCACCCTTAAAAAAATACTTTTTTTAATATATGTTTTTATATTAAAAACTATTTATTATATTTTTTAATTTTATTTTTTTTTGCAAAATCTATAGGTACAAGCCTAGAAGTTGGAATTTTCTAGCAATCTCTTTAATTTAAACAAAATAAATTTGAAGATATTTAGATCAAATTCACACTTCAATCTATTTTAAAATCTAAATCAAACCCTAGCCACATGAATTCATTTTTTCTATCTAATTTTCCTTCTATAAACAAATAAAAAACTAACTTCATCCGATCAAATTTGGAAAACAATGAAGATGATAGACAATATTTTAAATACTCAATCAAGCACAGAGCAAACTGATCTTTTCCAAATTGGTAATACATTCTTGGGATTTCAAACTTATACCTCATACTGATGCTAAAAGAAAGACTGTTCAAGCCACAAAAATTCCTTTCTTTTCTAAAGCCCAAAGTTGCTCTCCAAAACCTGTGTGTGCACCCAAAAAGACTCTAGTTAGCTTTTTAGGGTTTATGTCTCCACAAGCTCTAAAATTACAATTATTTAATTTAATTATTTCTTTCATGCACGATTAATTCTCTTATTAATTAAAATATTCTTTTGTTGTTCTTTTATTATTTATCTACTTTTCTTTTAAAGAAATTTCATAAAAAATATATATTTATTATTTAATTAATAAAGAAAACTTAAGTGCATTATTTGAATGCCACTAATTTTAACTTTGTATTAATTAAATAATAATGCTACACCATAATTAAAGTTTAATATTTAATACTTGATTTTAAATTCTTTTAATGTAGTTTTATGTAAGAATTTGGCTTAGGAAAAAATTCACCCAAGATCAAGGAACTCAAGCATAAACACAATAGTAAACCAAAAAGAGTATGATCAAAATATCGATATGTATTCGATTCAATATGAAAGTACACTAGGAGTGCCTGTATATAAAGGCCTTTAAAATGCTTAAGAATCAGCAACATGATAAGTCATACAACTAGGCACGTGTCCACTAGATGTGGATTATCCTCCATTAAGCATAGGAGTAAGTGCAATGATGAGAGGATAAGCCTACAAAGGTTTAGCATGCAAACTAATGTTGTAGACACCATGTGCTAAATTAGAGTTGCTTACTCCAGTGTTGTCAACATAACAACTCATAAGAGTACATAAACTCCTAAGTGTCTCACCAAATAAATAATGAAAAAATGCATTGACCTAAGTAAACTTAAGTAAATTGTAAATAGTAAATACGTATTTACACCAACAACCCCCCTTAAGTGCAACTTAGGGGAATGCACTTAAGCTTATGAAAACTAGGATGAAATGCATAATGGGTCCTGGCTACTAGGCCATGTTAGATACCCATGTACATAATGAAATGGAATCTCTCATAAAGCAGAGAAAGAGGGAAAAGCTCATAGGAAAAACCCTCCCCTAAAAAGGGAGATTAAAAGACAAGATGCATGGATGGATGGAGTAATCAAGATCCCCCCATTATGACATACATCAAGTATATAAAAAAGAGAAGTATGAGAAGGACAAAACCCCATAAGAGGAAAAAATCTCCCCCATAAGAAAGAAGAGGAAGAGAGACAAGGTAGTGCCCCCCTAGTGTAGAGTGCCTATTAGTGATAGCTGCTCTAATGTAGAAGCTAATCCATGACCATTGAATAATGTTCCTCCCCTTTGGAAGAAACAATGTCATAGGTACATTGAGATGTTTCCCCTATGTCTAGAAAGAATCCTGAAGATAAATGATGCCTTTGAAACTTGCTCAACTGTCCATGTGTCGATACTAATTTTTGCCCCTTCCAACATTGCAAAAATGAACATGTGTAGATCAAGCAAGGATGGATGTAGAACCTATCTCAAAGAACATACTATCTCCTCAAATGATAAAGAGACCTCCTGCAACTATTGTTCATAAGTATCCACAATCACATCAACCTGAGAAGATTGACCATGTAGAGAATGGACTTGAGAGTCAGAGTGAGCCCTTGCAACAATTGAAGAAGGATATTCTCCATCAAAGAGAAGATGGATATCATCAATGATGTCTTCCAAATCTGCCATGTATGCCTCCAAAAACAAACTTGAAATGTCTATCAAGAAGTCATTTGTAGATGCTGGAGCTAGAAGACAAAGTGTACCCTATTGTGTTGAAGTACATGAATCGATCACTATGACAATGGATGAAGTATTTGACTCAACAAAGAGAAGACGAATACCATTGATGATGTCTTCCACATCTTCAATGTGAGACTCCATGAACAAACCTATAATGTCTAGAAGGAAGTCATCCCATGACGTTGAAGTAAGAAGACATGGTTTTTCCTGATGCACTAAATCAAAAGCATCTATGGCTAAAACTGGATTAGTAGTCACAATAGGAGCATCAAGAGGTGCAATCTCATCTAGAGAGGATGCAACTGGAACTGGAGGTAAATGATCTTTTGGGAATGGAGGAATGCGTGGATCTCCATACAATGCCCAAAGATGAATCCAAATATCATATAAATTAGATGACCTCATGTAATCAAGTGAATCCATAACCTCCATATCCATATAGAAAAAGAGTGTATGACAAATGAGGGAACTAGTGTCACTATCATATGAAAGTCCTTTAGTATATGGTAGTGCATTATGATGGCTAAGATAAGTGATAACCAATTGGCTCCACTACTTATAGTTTTGTGTTGTCATGGTAATTAAATCTTCCTCATCCATGATGTACTAATAAATGTACCCCCCAAAATGCAAAAAAGCAATCAAAGAAATCCCCCTAATGTATGATTCAGACACTTTATAAGTAGTGCAATTATAATGGGCAATTTAGGACCTATTTCTGAAAGCAATATCTCTATCCACAAAACCTATAATCTAATTGCAGATCTAGAAAGTAGATGAAAAAAATTCACTTTCAAAAAAATGGAACCTGATTATGTGTCTAGATGAACCCATACTAAGCATTTGAAGTGGCAAAAATTGGGATTTGCGAGTTGCAAAAAAATTCAAGAACAGAGATCTCAAACCACCTACACCAATGTGTAGATCATGAAATTCTACCCCAAAACAAAAAAATTCTCACAAAAAGGAGTTCGTATGAGGGAGATATCATTGTTTGAAAATCAGTACTGTAATTATTTTTCTTGAATTACTGCCGCGGTGCCTCCAAAAATCAAATGGCTCTAGATTTTGCCTCAAATGTTTAATTTGGATGGAACAAAATCTGATTTGGGAGTTTTTTGACCTTCTGAATGTGATTTAAATATTTGATTTGCATCAATAACCTTCAATATTCACCTACAAAAATATCTCCCACTGGCTTGATGGCCAAATTTTTTTGAAAAATAATGTAGATCTAAAAAAAATTGTAGAGATGCAGATGAAAAAAAGTAGATCTAAAAATTAAATGTACAGATCTAAAATGATCATACCAATTCTACAAATCGGGCCTTTGGGTTGCTGTTTGCAAAAAAAAATGCCTTAGATTTGACTATGGCCCAACATAGGAAAATTTATAGTCAAATTTCTCTAAATTGATGTTTTGGACACAATGACAAGGTCTGCTTTGGTTCCAGACACTCCCAATAACTATGATACTCCAGATCTGGGTTGAGGTGCTAAAGAAAGAATGGTCTTGAATGACTATGTGAAGAGAAATTCTCCAAGCTCTAATACCATGTAATAATTTGGTATAACTCTGATACCATGCAAGAATTTTCCATTGGGAAAAATTCACCCAAGATTAAGGAACTCAAGCACAAGCACAACAATAGACAAAAAGGAGTATGATCAGAATATTGATATGTACTTGATTCAATGTGAAAGTACACTAGGAGTGCTTGTATATAAAGGCCTTTGGAATGCTTAGGAATTAGAAACATGATAAGTCATACAACTAGGCACATGTCCACCAAATGTAGATTATCCTCCATTAAGCACAGGAGTAAGTGTGATGATGAGAGGATAAGCCTACAAAGTTGTAGCATGTAAAATAATATTGTAGACACCATGAGCTAAATTAGAGTTGCTTACTCCATTGTTGTCAACATGACAACTCATAAGAGTACACAAACTCCTAAGTGTCTCACCAAATAAATAATAAACTAATGCATTGACCTAAGTAAACTTAAGTAAAGTGTAAATAGTAAATATGTATTTACACCAACATTTTCTAAAATAGGACTTTAAATAACCCTTTTAATTTAACTAAATATCTAATAATACCAATAGTTCCAAAAATGAAAAATTGTCCTATTTTTACATTTTTACATTTAAAAAAAATTAAGTAACATTTGATAATATGATATCAATGGTTAATCCAATAATCATAAACAACTAGTCTATTAGGAAAATCACCAAGTCAAACCTCAAGCAATGCATAAAGAAAATCAACCAAAGCAAGAATCAAACCACATACATACAAAAGAATCACATGTTTAAAAATGGTAGATAGTCAATTATGAGTCCTCCTTGCAGGACAAGTATTTAGGTTATGGATGGGATTGGACTTGATCATTATCTTTCCATTCTCACTATTTGAGTATTGTAGTCGGGCACACATCCTAGAAATTCAAGATATTGATGCTCGATACCTGCATCCTACATAAAAGATTAGCATGTACATATATAAATATATCTAAACTAAATAGGAAATGATAGGGAGTGGTACATGATGTTGATCCTAACTAGTAGGTGACTATGACTCTCTCCCTTAACCACATCAAATACATCAAACAAAAAGATAAAATGAACACACATACCATACACATGCAAGTATGGGGTCAGTATCATAATTATCACAAGTTAAACATTGAATGCTTAGATATAACAATCCATCATTACAAATGTAAAATAATCATCATTGAAATATCATTTGACATCTTTATGACATAGATCAGATTTATTAACTACCAATCATTTGAAACATCATTAATGCTCAAGAAATCAAAAACACTAATTACACATGAAATTAGGTCAACAAATCAATCATCACTAATGTATATCTATTCCAAGTCATAAAATAATATCATATAACAATAAATCAAATATCTCTAAAAATAACAAATGCATGAAATAGGCCTCAAAGAGTTTTGAAAATCAGAGCAATGATGCAAACTACAAGTGGTCATTACATCCACCCCCCCCCATTAGCATGTACATATATAAATATATCTAAACTAAATATGAAATGATAGGGAGTGGTACATCATGTTGATCCTGACTAGCAGGTGACTATGACTTCCTCCCTTAACCACATCAAATACATCAAACAGAAAGATAAAATGAACACACATACCATACACATGCAAGTATGGGGTAAGTATCATAATTATCACAAGTTAAACATTGAATGCTTAGATATAACAATGCATCATTGTGAATATAAAATAATCATCATTGAAATATCATTTGACATCATAATGACATAAATCACATTTATTAACTACAAAACATTTGAAAAATCATTAATGCTCAAGAAATAAAAACACTAATAACATGTGAAATTAGTTCAACAAATCAATCATCACTAATATATATCTAATCCAAGTCATGAAATAATATCATATAACAATAAATCAAATATTTCTAAAACTAATAAATGATGAAATAGGCCTCAAAGAGTTTGGAAAATCATAACAACGATGTAAACTATGAGTGATCGGTACATCCACTCCCTTGCCCCCCCACCCCCAAAAAAAATAAAATAAAAAAAATTAGGCTTACTCTTGGAATCCTACTAAAAAGACACTAACTCAAAAATCAAAACTCAATTTGCGGGTCCTTTCATCCCATAACTCCTGGAATCCTACTAAAAAGACACTAACTCAAAAATCAAAACTCAATTTGTGGGTCCTTTCCCCCCATAGGAGGATGAGAACCTACTGAAAACACCCTCTAAGATCTACTTGTTATCTCAATTGTAGGCTTCGAAGCTATAGACCTCTGACTTGAAAATTGAGTGCATGTTTGGGACAGTTGGTCACTTTATAACCACATTTCCCACAAGAATAGCAATCTTCATTGAAGCCTCCCTAAGCTCTAGGTGCATGTGACTAATGTAAATAACTAATACTAACATCCTAATATTGACCTTGAGAAGCTCAATCCAATCTATTATGTATACTACAATGTCAGTTGTGATAGTTCCCGAGCTATGAACCACCATTGTTACCATGGAAGAACTTTCTTCCCTACTACTCCTGATTACCTTTAGAGAAGTTAAGAAGATTCTTAGAACTTCCATCTCCCTGAGACTAGTTTCCCTTAGGTAGTCCTGAATAAGATGATCCTTTAGCCTAAACACCTTGTAAACCACCTTGACCTAAAGCCACACTTGCCTAAAGTAGAGTAGCTTTTAGAATTGCATCCTTAAGGTTTTTGGGTTAGAAAACCTTAACACCCCTAATGGTGTTGTCATTAGGTCCTCTAATGAAATGTTGGACCATCAATGGTGAGCTATCACTGATTCCTACATAAGGCATAAGCTCACAAAACTTACACTTATACTCCACAATGGTCATGGTACCTTGTCTCAAGTCATGAAACTCATCTTCCCTCTATTGTTGCCATTACTTTGATAGGAATATCTCATGGAAGTGCTCAAGGAACAACTCCCATGTGATAGCCTGCATATTTATCACAAGTTTCTTCTTTTTTGTATTCTACCAAACTACTATGAAGACCTCTTAGTGGGTGATGACATATCTCTTTTTGACATTGGAGTCAAAATCTTGCATGGAAAAGCACCTGTCCAGTGCAATCAACCAGTTCTCAACATCATATTTGGCACATTCTTCACTAAATGGTTTGACTTTGAACCATAGTAGGTCCTTCATCTGGCTAGACCAAATGGAATTCCTTCTTTTCTCTAGATTTCTCGCTTTAGGACTCCTTGACCCATCTCTCTCTCCATGCTCTGAATGATGAGATCTTTTTTGCAAAGGTAAGTGCTCTAGGATCTCATTGAGCAAGTCTATAGTAAGGTTCTTGTAACTCAACATCTTGCTCAACATTATCATCCCCTCAAGGATCTTCCTAAATAGGGTTCTCTGGATGAACCAAGGGAGGGCTACAAAGACTACCTCTCCCACAACCTCTACCATGTCCTAAGCTATGATCCGTAGCAATGAGTCTAGAACCAGAAGTCATCTCTCCTACAACACACAAACACAAGAATGACAACACATAATCCATCAAAAAATATGAGAGCTGACCCATAGATGTGAAGTAAGAATAAAGAATGAAAATGGTGTGAGTTTTTCTATTTCCATTTTCAAAAATTCTATCATTTTAGAGTTTTTTTAAAAAAAATGTTTGGTCTCAAAATTGATTTCAATATAAGTTTGAGGTTTAATAAAGTTACAGGTGTACTAATCACTCAAGTGATGGCACACAATATTCCCAAAGTTCCTAGTGTTGAAACTCAGGCTCTGATACCATATGTAATGCCTCATTTGGGAACCTAGGAGAAATAAACCTATTATGTTACAATGTTTACTAAACTAATATTTTTTTTTGTTTAAACAACATCAAGGTAACCATGATGCAGAATAAAATTAAACATACACATCAAGTACACATAAGCAATTATAAATAGAATTGCAATTCGTTAAGGGTTCCCTCACATTGAGTCACCATGAGAAGTTTATATTAATTAGTTTAGTGTCAAGTATAATGTCTCATGATCATAAAGAATTAACAGATACATCATCTCATAAACAAATGCATAAATACAAGTGATACAATGAAATACATCAAATGAATAACATCCATTGCACATGCCACATGGTATATGAGAATAGATACATTGCATCAAAATACATGATAACATATATAAATTAACACAATAGAAGTTTCTAAGATAAAAGTAAGAATGATAAAGGTACAACTACATCAATGATCATCCAATAACTAGAAATGTGAGGGGGACCCAAATGGTAAGAAGACACTACCTTCTGATCACATGGTCACCTAATTAGGCTTCCACTCCCATTGTGTAGGGAAGATAATGAATGATCTACCAACGAATAATGAATCATAAAAAATTCCTAGGAAAGGAATCCTAATAGCCAAAAGCTACCTAAAGGATAACACAAACTATTCAAGAAGAAAAGCTAATCAAATTGAAAGGACACTCAATCCAATACCAACACCACATTCCAAAGTCAACATATGAATTCCAAGTATGAATTGAGTACCAAAAACATGAGATAAAGTCAACCAAAGATATCCACCTCAAGTCAAAATCACATGTCAAAAGTACATTAACCACAAATCACCAATATCATCAATGATAGTAAATAATAAAATTAAATACATAAAACAATAATTACACCACTAGAGGTACAAAAAAAATCTATGGAGGAGACTTGGACTACATTCTAGGGAGTGTCATCACATGGTGAAGCTATTTGAGTTACCCTAGACTAATCTCTTAATAGACCTGTTAAGTTTCAGGATTTGCACCCTACTGAACTAGTAATGTTTAGTAACCCTTAATTAACATGCGAGTAATTTCACTATGTGAGACTGACTAATGAAATGAAACCTCTGGGTTCTAGGCCGGCTCCTATTGAATCTTTCAATGATAACCTCTAAAGCTTAATAAAACTTTGAGGGAAAAGGAAGAAAATGCTGGAAGTAAACCTAAAACTTAAAGCTTAACTAAGAAGAGGAGGTGATACACCAAAGTGATTATGAAGACGTAACCCACATGACAAAGAGGGTTATATAGCTTATGTGAAATGCAAATAAAACACAACTTCTTGTAAATACTTGCACGCATGATTTATGATAAGGTTTTAGTACTAAAATGACAAAAGGAGGAAAAAATGACATCTCACTTTGATCAATTTCACCTATAAACATGTATCATAACCTACAAATAAACTTACTTTTCTACAAACAGGCGCCGGAATGAGACAGAAAAAAAAAGGAATAAGAAAAATTCTCAAGTTATTCTCTCAAATCATTCATAAAATGCACATAGGCATTGCAGAAAGAAAGAAGGTTTTTAACACTTAACATAAAATAACATCATCACACTACTATCATTTGTATTATGTCCCCAAAAAATGAATTATAGACTGTGCAATAAAGCTTAGGACTCTGAAAATGAGTCTCCAAAAACTCCTCATAAAATCCAAACTCTTGAAAAATAGTTCACAAACTCTAATAAGTACAATTTCAACCCCTGGGTTGAAAGCAGAAATCAAGCCTCCAAAAAGGGAGTCAAAACTTATCAAGAAGATGAGTCACTTCCTAATAACTGCACTAAGTCATAATGAGACCCATGACTTATGTCAAAATTCCTCAAAAATGCTCTAACTAGCCATAAAGATCTCCAAAATACTTGGTCAAAGTCTAAATTCGACCCAAATTGAAATCCCTACAATCCCTTCTTATGGTTCAAAATATTTGAAATACCAAATCTTTAGTGAATATTTCTCCTCTTTCTCCTCTTTTAAACATAGGTCACACTTATCCACCTATTCCCAATGCTAAAGATAGAAAACAAAGGAAAACATGTTTAAAAAGGTTTGCAATTTTAAATAAAAATATAAAATAGTTTATAAAGTCACTATTACATATTTTTATTTTTATTGATTTGTAACAAAAGTAAGTGTTTAAAAAAAACACTTATAACCCATGTCAATATACAAACTTTGTGAAAAAATAAAAATGGGAAATAAACCCATTTAAATCCCCACGGACTCCAAAATTCATGAAATGGAGAAAGGGACTCTTGATATATTGTTTTGCAACCCTAAAGTTGCTCATTCGTGTTTCATGTTGGCTAGAGATAATATGAGAAGGAGTCGGCTAGGGTTTGTTGGAGGAGATTTTATCAATTTTTCATGAAAATGATTGTTGAAGCATTCGAATCAAATTATTATGCATGTTGTCAACTGTGATTTAGTGTTGGAAGCACGTTTTTAGCTGCTTTTATCATGTTGTAGCTGAAAATTGCCATTTTGGAGTCACCATTGTTGAGGATTGTGTATTCTGCATTTTTCCTGTTCTACCATGAGTTGGAAACACATTTTTTGGTATAGCTGCCATAATTGGAGATCATATTGGCGATTCTACTCTTGCTGTTTCATCAGTTTCAAGCCACCAGAGGTAATATATTTGATTTTTATCTCATTTGACAATGTTGACGGCTTTTGCACTTGATATGACATTTCTATTTGCTAGAATTTGTATGGGTCCCAATTGTTTTTCCAAAAAATTCGTGCATTCTGGAAACATTTTTTTTGCTGTAAATTTGTTCTTTCCCTGCGAAAATCTTCCAGTTGAACAAATTTCTCCTTTAATGCAAAACAAAAAATTCTTCTTCTGAGTTTTAGAGACATGTCGCCATTGTATTTTAAGAAGGATTTTCCATGAGAGAATGCTTTATTATGCTATGAAATGCTGATATGAGTTTTAATGTTTCATGATTTCATCTATCCATTCCATGTGCAAAATTTTAAAAAACTCTTGCTGTTACTTCTTGTTATCATTGTGATTTTTTCATGTCTCAAGATATATGTTGTTATGGCTGCATATTTACTGGTTGTCTGGAAAGAGTGCTCCATTATTTTTCAAAACTCGAATAGGGTTTCACTATAAATTACAACATACAACTATTTCTTCCTTGTTGTGTCTTCTAACCCTTATACTGCCATTGTTTGTATTTGCTGTGGGTTTCTTTTATGAGGTCTGTATCAAGACTATTCTTTTGAAAATTTCATAGGCCATGGGTAGAGCAAAGGATATCTTCACTGGTTCTTGAGCCAAACAGACATATATCTTACCACCTTGATCTGAACAACTTTTAAGGCTGAATGCCTAAAGTAGTTATTGATATGAACTTCATTGTATAAGTTTAAATCAACCATTTTCTCACAAATTCTGAATGGTGTTTCTTTAATTAGATATAAGAATTTTTACAACCTTCATTCTCATTCACAATTTTGGACACAGACTTTGCATCATCAATAAACTACCAAGCTGGTGTAAAATTAAGTCAAAGGATTTATAGATCCTCCCCACATGGTCATATATTCATGTACCAAACTTAGCTCTAGCAATCCACTATTTCTTTGATCCTTTTTGTCTTACTGGGAGTGAACCTGAAGGTTCATCATGACTATAATGAGATTTGTTCTTTTAAAATTTTAAGCAACTTTTGCTTCATCACAGTTTTCAAGCAAGGCTTGATCAACTAGAGGCAAATATCTTCGAACTTCCTTCTTGCACAAATCTTAAAACATTATATGAGGATCATTGGCAGTTGATGCTTCTAAATACTGCGTATATGAGTTTTCCCTTTTAACAAGCTATAGCTATTAATGCTCCTTCTGTGACTTTATCAAGTTGTTCACATATAGGTACTGGAAAGTATACTAAACCAAATTCCATGGCTTCTTTACTTGCGGGCTCCAAAACATAAGATGATACTTATTATATCAGCTAGCTTCTATAGTCACATTGTTGATTAAGGAAGATACTCTGGAACACTTAAATAACCAACATACTTTGAGAAATTTGTTATTATTTACAATTTCAGTGTTACCAATAATAAATACTATTTGCTTTCACATGTTACAACCACTTTCATTGTGCCATTTTCATCATTTTTCATTCTTCTTTTCTCTATATCACACTCACCTGTATCTATCAAAATTAAGGTGGGTTTTATTGAAGATGCTTGATATTGAATTGTAAGCATGCCATTACTTCATTTCCACACAAATCTAGAAAGCCATGCAAATAGTGCTCTGTGGTATCTCCGTACTAATCTTTAAGAAGTTTCTATGAGAAATTTTGCTGCTTGTCTTATTTATTCAGAAATTTTTTTACTCACTGTATGTAGTCATAATCTGTAGCTATTGTCTCCACCATGAGTTCTTTGTAATTTGACTTTCTCTCTGACTTTTGAGTTACCTCTATGTTATAGATGTTGATGGATCTCTGTTTTACATATCTCATCTGAATCCTCTCTATCTTTGCATGCTGAAATGATGCTTTCCTAACTGTTAGGATACTTTTGATTTTATGTGATATTTAGGCTATCTTTCATAAGGTTCAAGTATGGGCTCATGACACTCATAAATGATTTTATTTCCTTTAGCACCAAATTTCAATATCATTACTTACTTTTCTTTCATGACGAAATGCATAGACAGATAGAGTATGTAGTCATAGAGATAGGTAGTCATTGCTTAGATCCTTCGAGATCTAACATCAATTGTTTTCATGTTTTTTGCAGCTGCTAGAGATCACAAAGCTTGGAGCTGGATTCTGCTACACTAGGGAAAGAGTGCATAACCAGTCAAAGCAATAGGCAATGACTGGTTATCTCTCTCTTTATTTCTTTCATTCATAGATATCTATTTATGTATTTCCTTATGAAATAAATTTAGAGCATTGAGTTATGCTCATGATTTGTGTGAGATTTCTTTTTGTTCAACATATCATTTCATTTCATTGTTTAAAAAAAAACATCAATGTATATTTGAAAATAAATAAATACAAAGACATTTCTATTGCTTAAATGAAATGAAAAGCACTTTTATTGCATGTATACTTAAATTTTTTACACATGTGCAAAATTTTAGTAACAAGACCCTCAACCCTCAAGCATTGAGTTACCCTAGATCAATTAGACAAGGAAAACTACTCATACCTCTCATTAGGTATCATCCCATTCCCATCCTTAGTCTAGACAAGCAAGGCATCAATGGGACAAATATCTCTAACTTATCTTTTCAGTGTGTTTCCCCAAAATATTAATTCATAGATTATCACTTATTACACAGCTTACAATAGGTTACCCTGGAACTGACCACTTTGCATCTTGGACCCCTACTACAAGCCACTCCCAAAGACATGCACCTAGACAACCTCTCTTAAGCATACAATCATCATTGTGTCCCATACCACAAACCCAAAATTATAATCAAACTTAGTTCCTTAACAAGCAACCCACAAACAAGTTAGTTCTCCCAACCCAAGTAAAGATAAATGCACCACAAAGTAAATTTCATAAATACAAATTTCAAATTGTAACATAAGCTTATTGTGATATTCAAAATAGAGAAACATCATAAAATAAAACACAATGACAATCTCTAATGTATGCCCTAGTTTTCATTCTAAACAACTTGCATAAGTTGACCTTCATAAATATCAAAATCAAACTACAAGTAAATACTAGAAGAATAAAAAAGATAAACAAGTCACATGGTTATAAGTCATTTGTTATCATAAATTTGATTAAGCTAAAAGAACATATTCTAATCTAGCAAGTCATATATTTACAGTTTTTAAATTAAATAACATCTCTATGAACTCAAACATTTAAAACAACAATAGTCACATTCCTAAACACGAGAAAATATTACAAGAAAAAAGAATCTATCATGGTTAAAGGAATATATTTAGATACCAAACTTCATTGGAAACAATGATAATTAGATTTCACTAAATGTGATATGCATTTTAAAAATAATAATAATTAGATTTATTATAATAGATTTCCATTGTTGAACAAATTTCAATTTAGAGCAATTCAAAATATAATCCAACAACCTCTAAATTATAAATTAACATCATCACTATATTATTATTATTTTATAATAATAATTAACTATAAACTAATTTAATAAAATATTAATTCATTTTTTATAAAAATAATTACTAATAATATAAAATTTAATTAAATAAATCAATATATATTTCAAAACTAATCCCAAACCCCTAATAAAGGGGTGCAACTACTCTAGGCAGCTACAGGCTGCTTAGGCAACTACAAGCTGCTTTGGGTAGCCATGTGTGTGCCTAAGGGCTGCTAGAGGTGTAGGGGTGGGGGGTAAAACCCCACCCTTAAAAATATACTTTTTGTTATATATATATATATATATGTATGTATGTATGTATTATATAAAAATTTTATTTATTATAATTTTTTAAATATATATTATATATAAAAATTATTTATTATATATTTTTTAATATATATATATATATACAAAATCTGCAAGTACATGCCTAGAGGTTGAACTTTTCTAGCAAGCTCTTTTTTAAAAAACAAAATGAATTTAAAGATATTTAGATCAAATTAACAATTCAATCTAATTTAAAATCTCAGTCAAACCCTAGCTAGAAAAAATTATTTTTTTCTATCCAAATTTTCCTTTGTAAATAAATAAGTTGAATCTAACTTCATCCAATCAAATCTGGAAAACAATTAGGATGACAAACATAATCTTAATCACTCAATCAAGAACAAAGAAAACAAATCTTTTCCAAATTGATAATAAATTCATGGGAATTCAAACCCTACTTCATGGTAATGCTAAAATTTGATAGGCAGTGAAATTTCGATTGCAATAGAGATCCTTCAAACCACAAAATGGCATGCCCACAATTTGGACAAGACACAAACACACACTTACATAACTATTCAATATAACTTTTGGAATACTTTAAGAATTCAAATATTTGTAGGTAATTCAAATACATTTAATCTTATTCCAGAAACATTTGAAAAGAAATGTATTCACAATATTGAAATTTTCTCTTCTAATATGATAATCACTTTTGAATTTTTACAACAATTAGAATTACATACATGGATCTACATTTAATCTTTACATTTCATAACTTGAAAGAGTCCTATTGAAACCAATAAATAGGAACCTGCTTGCCACTCACACCAGAATAGATAAAGTTTTCCAAAAAAACCTACTAATGGAGGAATCCCTCCTAGAGATAGCAGACATAAAGATAAAGATAAAGCTGAAAAAGGTCTTTCGTGTATAATCTCACATAATTCTGAATGTTATCTATTCCTGTACGTAGACTGAATAATATAATACAAGCAAAAGTTCCTAAATTCATAAAAATATAGAGCAACATATAAGTTATCACACTTGCATATCCGTTATTTGGGTCTTTATCAATTATTCCAATAAGGATATATCCAATTTGACCTATTGATGAATATGCAAGCATACATTTTATACTTGTTTGAGTAATAGCAATTAAATTTCCTAATATCATGCTAAGAATAACTGATATTTCCAAAAGAAGATGCCATTTGTTCAATGAAAAATAAAAAATAATATCAAAAATTCTAGTGACTAAAGCTGAAGCAGCTACTTTTGAAATAATAGAAATAAAAGCAAGAACTAGAGTGGGGGAGTTAGAGTCAAAAAGAGGAATTCTCCCTTCTCTCATTTAGAACCGTGCATTTACAATATAAACCTTTTACAATAAAAATCTGTCACAAATGTTCATAATAACTTCATTCTTGAAAACTCCAACAAGGATAAAATCTCCCAAGCTTTATTTCTAAACAAATCCATATGAAACCTATACAAAATAACACAAAAACCATGGAGAGCTCACCTCCCAGCCTAGGTCTCTATGAGACTACCCCCAAGCTAGGAGAACCAAGACCAACTAGACAACAATCAATCACAACCACTTAAACAAGATTTACGTGAAAAAACATTTAACACCCTTTTGAGCTTACACAACAAGTTATCATAACAATCAAAAGAATGGGTGAAGGTGTGCCTAAACTGAGAGGAGAAGCCACATACAAAAAGTATTATTTGCCTTCACAAAGCATACCAATCAATATTCAAAATACAATTTTCCTTCACAAGGCATACAAGTCAATACAAAATCTCTCATAATTTCTCTCCTTATCACCCCCAAATGTAATATAGTGTATTGATACATGTAGCCCATACTACATGCTTATCCCTCTTCTACATAGGGAAGAGACTCTATACTCAAGGAAAGTTCCATTTAACCCCTTTAACCAAAGGCCACTTCTTCCCTCTCAAGGGTGAGTGATGTCTTTCCACACCCATGAACAATCCCCTAAGAAATAAAGTAAAACAAGCTTGAAAACACCATTTTCGAACCCTTTACAAATACAATACAATAATATAGTAAAATGCATGAAACACATGAACAAGATCTTCTAATACACAATTAAGAACATGCTTGGAGAGAGAAAACCAACCTTGATGAAAAGATATGGCATATTGTTAGCATGAATGTTGATGATACTACATTGGGGGAGTATCCTAAGCATTGGATAGTATTGATATGTTGCATTCATGACTGTGTTTTTAATTGATGTCAACATAACAGTGTTTCTATGAACACAAAGAGAACAATAGTTAGAGATAGTACTAGTACACAAAATGGTTTGATTTTCTAGTGATGTGTAGTTAAGGAAATGTTCCAAACTATGTCTTGATGACATGGTTAAGTGTATAGAGTCTAAGTCGATGGCATATGGAAGTTACACCTAATTAACTAAGAGCTATGCAGAAACATATCATGAGAAAATAATGTTTTGATAATTGATTAATATCTTTAATCTAAGATGTGATGAATAGATGCACAATCACATAGTGATAGAGGGTAGTCATGTGGTGATTTCACCAAGTGCACAAGCCCTAATATGGCACATGTGAATTTTTGTATAGATTGTGAGCCGATAATGCTATTATAATTGTGAATTAATTAATTATCTTATTTTAATTAATTGGGAAACCCTCAAGGCTAACTCAAGGAATTATTATGAAGATATGGTATAAAGGAAAGATGTTTTCCTTGATTGTAAGAGTATTAGAGAATATCCAAGTGTGAAGATAATCACTAAGAAGTGGGAAAAAGAGTAGAGCATTTGGAGGATGTCAGTAAGTGATCCAAGGGATTATTGGATGTGTAGTATGAAAACTAGTTATAAGATCTGAAGGAGCAGAAGTCTAGTTGACAAGATAGAGATAGAGGAAGGAAGTAAATTTCAATTCTATTATTCTACAAGGAATAATATAGAGATCATTTGGATAGTGGATTCGTTGGTCTTAATCTTGAAGCTATTTGGGCAGTGGATCCAACAATCTTCCACAACTCCTAACAGGGTTGGAATCTCCTAACATGGACTCATATGTATTGAAAGTTGTAACAGAATCCTAATAGGGTCTATCCATTAATAATGAATATTTATATTAATACATCATCTTGTGGGTACCATCCCCATTGGGGTTTTCCCTTTGATCAAGAGTTTCTCTAGTTAACATATCTGGTGTTAATTGTGTGTGAGTATCTTGTTGTGGTTTCAGTTTATATTACTCATATGGTTAAGTTTGTTTAAGGTTGATGATTCTAATAATGGTTAGATAACTGATTCACCCATCCTCTTAGTTATATTAGTGGACTATATATTGTAACAAATGGTATTAGAGCATCGGGTCCTTGAAGGAAAAGTCTTAACAACTTTGGGAGATCAATGGAAAATATGTTCAAGAAGGATAGTTCAAGATTTGATGGGCCCAACTATAATAGTTGGAAGGAAAAGAAGAAGACTCATTTGTTGTGCATGGGTCTAAGATATTGGCTTTTGATGAAAGCTAAAAAGCTAATTGTTGATGAAGGAAAGCTAGAGGAATGTAGTAAGGGAGAAAGAGATATGTTCATGTGTGACATGAGAGCCAGAGAAACCCTACTATCAGCTCTTCTAGAGAATGAATACAATTAAGTAAAAAAATTCAAAGTTCTTATGAAATTTGGAAAGCATTAGAAGTTACTTTTGAAGGTGATGATCGTGTAAAAAGAATGCGATTGAAAAATTGGATTTGTGCATTTCAAGATGCTAAGATGATGGAAGATGAATCTATGAGAAGTTATGTAGGTAGAATATCATAAATTAGTGCAGGAATCTAGTCTCTTGGTGGAACTAAAGAAGATGATGAAGTTATATGGAATATCTTGAAAATTTTGACACCACCTTTCAAGAAAATAACATAGATTATTTAGCTAGTTATGCCTTGCACCAAAGATTTCACAAAGGAAACATTTCTTAGAAGATTAGAGTCTACAGAAATGAGATAATTTGGAGAGCTAGATAGAGTTGAGATAGCTTTTAGTGCTCTTAACACTCAACCTAATCTATCAAGAAGTGCAAGGACAAGAGGATATTTTGCTAGAAGCAACAGATCTGAGGAAGATAAGAAGATTGAGGAAGGAATGGCCCTTTTGATAAGAAGAGAGAAAGATGGTAAGAATATCTTAAATTGTTAGACTTGTGATGAATTTGGTCATTATGTATCTAAGTGTCCTAAAAGAGAGAAAAAAAGTTTAAGGGAAAGTTTAAGTCTAGAAGAGATAAAGATTAAAATTATTTATATATTAACAATGATGAAGAATCTAATGAAAGAGGTTAGAGTGAAAGTGATGATGAATAATGATTTGTTGCTATCAAGGAAGATGATCTAGATGGATAAATTAGAGAAGAAAGAGCTTTAGTTTTCTAGGTTGAAAAGAAGTTAGATTGGATAATTGACAATGGTTGTTCACATCACATGAGTGGTGATATGAATAAATTTGTGAAATTTAGAAATTATGATAGATTTATTGTTAGGGTTGGTAACAATGCAACCTATCACATTATAGGGACTAGATCCATCACATTAGATGGAAGGACTAACATTTACAATGTTTATTTTGTTGAGTCTATCCTCTTATAGGGTCTATCCTCTAACAAGGGATATTTATATTATCACATCATCTTGTGGGTACCATCCCCACCGGGGTTTTCCCTCTAATCAAGGGTTTCCCTAGTGAACATAGGTGGTGTTAATTGTGTATGAGTATCTACATGGTTAAGTTTGTTTAAGGTTAATGATTGTGATAATAGTTGGATAACTAATTCATCCCCCTCTCAGTTATATTAGTGGACTATATATTCTAACATGATCTTGTAGCTATGTAGCTACTCCATGAGGCTCCCACTCGATCAAACCACCCTAGACTCTATTGTTCTTTTATTATGTTCAGTCTAGAAGACCAGCCAAAATTGAAGAGGTGTTCCACTTCTCCCTTGTCACTACCTTTATAAACATATCTATTGGATTGTCATCTATATGTATCTTGTCTAGTTTTAACTGTCTATCATCCAAAATTGACCAAATGAAGTTATAGCACAACTATATCTAATTTTTCTTTGAATGTAGAGGAAAATTCTATGCAAGATGAATGTCACTCTGAATATAGGTAAACAAATAATTATCCTTCTAAGGGTGTCCCTATTCTTCCAAGAAGAACTAAAGCCATATCATCTTGTTGGTTGACTCTATATAAGAAACATACTTTATCTCTGTAGTGGATAAAGTGTTCACCTTCTATAACCTAGAAACTCAACTCATTGCTACCTCACCAATAGTAAATACAAAACCTATAGAAATCCTCTTGGTATCAATATCCCCTACCAAATCTGAGTCAACATATCCCTATAAATCAGTAGTAGAGCCCCCAAAATGTAGACACATACTAGATATTCCTCTAAAATATCCGAGAATCCATTTAACTGCATTCCAATGCTCAAAACTTGGAGGAATCACATACCTACTAACAACTCCCATTGCATGTGCAATATTTGGCTTGGTACATACCATAGCATACATCAAGCTTCTTATAGCTAGAGCATAAGGTACCTTGGACATCTTATCCTCTTCTTCTTGTGTCTTTGGACACATCTCCTTAGTCAACTCTAAGTGACCAGGTAAAGTTGTGCTAACAACTTTAGCATTCTCCATAGAGAAACCTTGCAACACCATTGCAATATAATCAGCCTGAGATAATATCAATTTCATGTTCTTCTTCTCTCTACAAATCTTCATACCAAGGATTTGTTTTGTTACCTCTAAATCCTCTCATAGAAAATGCATGTTTTAATTAGCATTTTAGCTCCTTAATGTGATCCATATTAGACCCAACTACAAGCATATCATCAACATATAAACATAAAATAATATACCTTTCATCATCCAACTTCTTAAAATAAACACAATGATCTGAATGATGCTTACTATATCCATGCTCATGCATAAAACTGTCAAATTTCAGATACCATTGCTGAGGTGCTTGCCTCAAGCCATATAAATGTTTCTTCAATTTGCACACTAAGTTCTCCTTACCTTTGACCTCAAATCTTTATGGTTGTGCCATATATATTTCTTCATCCAAATCACCATGAAGAAAGGTTGTTTTAACATCAAGCTACTCCAAATGCAAATTTTTAGTAGCCACAATACTTAAAATAGTATGAATAGAAGTCATTTTAACAATAGGAGAGAATATCTCACCAAAATCAATGCCCTTTTTCTGTTCAATTCCTTTGACAACTAACCTAGCTTTAACTTTTTTCTTACCTCTACCCTCTTCTTTCAACCTATGAACCCATTTATTCTATAAAGCCCATTTACCTACAAAGAACTTGCATAAATCCTAAGTTTTATTTTCCAGAAAGGAATCCATTTCATCTACCATTGTAGACTCCCATTGAATCTTAATATCCACCTGCAAAGCTTCATCATAACATTTAGGTTCACCAACATTAGATAGTAAAATAGAGTACAAAGAGGGAGAAAATATTTATGGAGGTCTACTTAGCCTTGTTGATCATCTAACATTCACTGGGGTGTGTGGTATTCATTATTTTAGTTATTGGATCATTAAGAATTTCTGGAACATCATCTTTTGGAGTATCATACAATAGTACATAATCATCTTCTTTCTTCTCATTATGCTGCAATAGATCTTTATACAATACTTTCTCATTGAAGATGACATCCTTGCTTCTTACAATTTTATGATTTTTAAAATCCCAAAGCTTATAACCAAATTCATCAATGTCATATCCAAAAAATATACATTTCTTTGACTTAGCTTCTAGCTTGGTTCTATTTTTTGAATCTATATAAGCAAATACTTCACAATCAAAAGATTTGAGAAAAGAATAACTCACCTTCTTACCACTCCATAATTCTTCTAGAATACCACAACCCAAAGGAGTAAAGGGACCTCTATTAATCAAATATACAATAGTATTGATAGCCTCTACCCACATGTTCAAAGGCATCCCTGCATGCAACCTCATGTTCCTTGCACACTCCATTATAGTCCCATTCATGCATTCAACCACTCCATTTTCTGGTGGAGTCCTTGGAACAATTTTCTAGTCTATAAATACCATTAGCAGAGAAATAATCTTCAAATTCACAACTACAATACTTACCTCCAATATCAGATCTATGACATTTTAATTTCTTAGTAGTCTCATTTTCAACCAAGAATTTCTATTTCTTAAAAGTTTGAAATACATCAGATTTCTATCTAAGAAAATAAGCCCATACATTTCTAGTTGCATCAACAATAAATGTAACATAGTAATGAGAGCCACCAAGGGAAGGTACCTGAGCTGGTCCCCATACATTTATATGCACAAGCTCTAATTTCTCACTTTTATTTTCTTTCTCAGTCTTCACAAAACTCTCTCTCTTTTGTTTTCCATATACACAACTTTCATAAAAACCCATATGCAACATTTTAGACTTGGTAAAACTTTCTTTGAATGAAGTAATTTCATACATTTCTTACTTGTGTGCCCAAGTCTATTGTGCCAGAGCACTATATCAAATTCTACAACAACTATTTGTTCTTCCTACTCAATTGCAACAACTATTCCTAAACATTTGTTTTTCTCTAAAATAATCAAAGTAGAAGGAACAGTGTGACCTGTAGAAATATATAAGGTGCCTAATTTCACACCTTTTTCTACTATAAGGGAACCTTCTAATTTTTATCATTAAAAATAACTACACAACCCTCATCACCAAGTTTCTTTGCTGAAATTAAATTCTTACTTAGCCTTAGAATATGTCTTACCTCATGTAGTAGCCAATGATTCCCATTATGCAACTTAATCTTAACTTTTCCCTTTTCAAAAATCTAATAGGGTTCATTATCCCCCAAATAAACAAGTCCACAATCCCCTTGGACATAATCAATTAAATAACCTCTATGGGGTGTAGCATGAAATGAAGCATCATAATCTAAAACCCATGAATCATCAACACTTTCTAAAGAAAGAAGCAAAGCATCCTCTTTGGATTTGTTACTTACCACATTTGCCTCCTTGTTCCCTTTTCATTTATCTCCTTCATTCTTCTTTTGAGTCCAAAAATCTTTTTTCCTATGCCCTAGTTTACTACATTACTAGCAATCTCTCGATCCTCTGGATTGAAACCTCTTTCCCTTCGACTTTCCTCTTGATTTCTCACAATTTTTAGAATTATTTCCTCTCTCAATCATTTTGCCTCTGCTTTGTGCATTCAAAGAACTTCCTAATGTAGATCTACTTGAGGTTTTCCTCTGAGTTTCCTCACTCAAAATAACACCAATTACATCATCATATTTTAGGGTATTAGATCCAGAAATAGAATTACTCACAACCATTCCAACTTTTAGGAAAAAACACAAAATCAAGAGAGCTCTAATTTCTTCATCAAAATTAATACCCACAGAAGATAACTTACTAGTAATAATATTAAACTCATTTAAATGATCCACAACAAATCCACCTTTTGCCATCTTCATACTAAACAACCGTGAGACTCCCACTCAATCGTGAGACTTTCCTACAGAGGATAATTGAAAAACAACCTTTCTCTGATACCACTTGTGAGATTTAAACTATAGAAAAAAATAAAAATTACATGCAAATATAAACAATATCAATGAATAATAAATTGCACAAAAAAGAACACAAGACACCAATATTTAACATGGTTCACCCAATCACTGGGCTACGATCTAGTGATTACAATCTAATTACAATCCATAATCCCTTACAACTCAATATCGCTACATGAAACAATTTTTGCATCACACATTATGAAAATCTCTAACCCTAAGCCTTTTTATACCAGTATTTTTTCTACTTTAGGGTTAAAATTAGTTACAACATGTCAGCCATAACATGCCAATAAAATAGAAAGATTTAACTACCAATAAATTATGGAGTATGTACAGTACTTCCCTAATCAGTCACCACAAACTAACAATCTCCCACTTGGAGACTGATCAAGCTCCACACTAAATAACATTTCCAATAGAAAAATCCTCAATATATAAACTTAAATCTAAAAGTGCAAATAATTTATTCAATAACTTAGAATTCAAATGTGGCCAAATAGAAAACCTTCAAAATATAGGCATGTCCCTTAGGTAATGAGACCTTTAAAACAAAAACTTATTACAATAAGACAAAAGAAATAATGTGCAAGAAAGAACCCAACAATAATTTACATGAAATACAAACAATTTCACATTTACAAACATGGTATGGTCATACTAGGGTTACCGAGGAACATGATGCGACTGATAATTTCCTAACCATTATAGTATTTAGAGGTGGACATTGATCAACAATTAGATAGAGATAGAATTTCTATTTAACTAAAAAAATTATTTTGCATATTAAGAATGAAAAATTATTGATGTCATCACACTTACAAAATTTTGAATGGCCCAAGGTAACTGTTCAAGAGACAAGATGTGATGGATTTTATAGTGATAGTATTCTTCTGACACTTCAACACTCATAAGTAAACTTTTTAGTTCAAATTAACAACACTTCCTAATGTTGGATTGGATCAAGTTAACACTATAAAGATTTGATTGGAACTTCAATGGTTGAAAGATAGAATATTAGTTGATTTTAACAGTCATATTTAAAAAAATGGTAAAGTCATTTTGACATTCGTATAACATGTGTACAAAAGAAAATCACTTATCAACTAAATAGGTAACTTCACCTACTCTCAATTTCTTTGCATGGGCAGCTATAATGGGTCAAGTTATAAGATGTGAGGTGACCTATAATGGTAATATTTGTCAATTATTCTTATAAATAAGTAAGTGTAATCTAAGAACCAATTCATAGTGCATCGGGGTTATTGACAAGTATGAGAGAGATTTTATTTTTGAAGGAATAGCTAGTGAGAGAGTATTAGCCATGGCTAGTTCACAAGGTTAGGAAAAATAAGTGTTGGTGTAAATAAGTATTTACTTATTACACTTACTTAAGTTTACTTAGGCTAATGTATTATTTAATTATTATTTTAGGTGAAGACATTTAGGAGTTTGTGTACTCTCATTGAGTTACACAACTCTAATTTTGCACATGGTGTCTACAACATAGGAGTATGTATCATTCACTAAATTGTCATATTGACAACACAGTTATCCAAACTCCTCATTTAGCACATGTTGTCTACACCACTAATTTGTGTGCTACACCATTGTAGGCTTATCCTCACATCATTGCACTTAATTCCATGCTTAATGGAGGATAACCCATATCTGGTGGACATGTGCTTGGTTGTATGACATATCATGATGCTGACTTCTATGCATTCTAGAAGCTCTCTTGAGGCCTTTATATACAGACACTCCCAGTGTACTCTCAAGTTGGCATATTGAATGAATATTTTCATTCTAATCATACTCTATCTATTTTGGTCTACTGTGTGCTTGTGTTGAGTTCTTTAATTCTTGGGTGAATTCTAGCCTAAGCCAAATTCTTACATGGTATTAGAGTTGAGGGAGATTCTCTACATATAGCCATTCGAGATCGTTCATGCTTCAACACCTCAACACAAATTCGAAGGATCCATAGAAATTGAGAGCATCTAGAGCCAGATCTAACCTCACTGTTGTGTTCGAAGCATCAGTTCAATGAAGATCAACTATAAATTTGCCTATCTTGGGTGAAAGTTGATTGTGAGGAATTTTTTTTTTGGAAATTGAAACTCAGAGGCTTCAATTTGTAGTTCGGGTATGATTGTTTCCTGATTTGATTATTAATTTTTGGATCTATTATTTCTCTATAATTTTTGGAATTATTTTTCAAGTTCATTCCTAGGTAGAGAAATTTTTTTTGCTGAACCGAGTAGTGACACCTTGGCTCAACTCTATATATTTTTGGTGGTATTGGTGGTATTTCAAAATTATTTGTAGGGAATTATTATATTTAGCAAGCTATTAATCTAGCCGTACTACTCAACAAATCAAAAATTTAATTATTTCGCAGACTGGAATAGACAGAAGAACAATAATATTTTCCTACTACCACACAAACTAATCCGACTGACCATCCAACACTAGTCAATAGCCATGCCCAAAACACAACAAACTTCCTCTTTTCTCATCATCTTGCAAGAGTTTGTATTTAAAAAGTGCAATAAGTGCTAATCCCACCAATGTGGGATTTTACTTTGTAAAATCCATATACGTTTGAAGAATATTCAGGCTTAAAAAAGGAATCGCTAGCACAAAAATAAATCACACCCCCAACACCCATTTTAAATTGTAGTAGCTAAACCAAAACTCTGGCACAAAAGTCTTGACTCAGGTGATCGCTATTATGATTCTGGCAATGCAAATTCAAACCCCGATAGCGCAATCAACATACCAATAGTTGCAATGAATATACTGCAAACAGGTTTTAATTCTGGCTATTGATAATAGAAAACTTCCCTCTACCCACCACGAGTTAAAAACTTGGCACCTCCAGTGCACAGACTTTGACAGAGGACACATGGTGATAACTCTAACCTCCATGCGAAATGATCAGTGCCTGCCATGTATGCTCCACCACAATCCCCTTCACCACACCAGCTATTAACAAGTTAGTGCATGTGTCATCATCCACATAGGCATTCATACACCCAACTCTGCAAGGCCACATTTTTTTCCATATGGATCCGTATAGTACGAAATGACAACTCACTACCACATTATTCAAGGTACAATTTTTCATTGATGTCATCTCTTTAATGAGCTTAAATTTGACACCAATCTGAACATCATTTTAGGGCATATTAAAATTGCAATGATGATTGTATGACCATCAAATTTAACCCCCTCATTTTTTGATGCAACCCCTGTCTAGATTGATTTTGGTTTTTACGGTTTAACTTCGAGAGGCCATAACTCACACATGCGGACTCCAATCAGGTGCAATTTTTTTAAAAATTGGGTAGAATTTTCCAAATATTTCAGTGGTGTAGCTAGTTTCTAGTTTTGGTGCAAGGATTGTTTAGAAATTGCATTTTTTGGTGACTATACCTATATAATCCTACATTTTGCAACTTCAAATGCTCCGTCCGGGCACATTTGGAGTAAAAAACAAGTTTCATTTTTTTTGAAAGTGTGTTATTTTTTATCTACTTTCCAAATTTTCCATTAGATTATAGGGTTGTGTGGACAAAATTTTCACTTTCAGAAATAGGGCCTTTCTTTGTATTGTAATGCTTCATAATTGTAGCACATTGTAAAGTTTTAGATTTGTAATCATTTTAGAAGTTGTAACAAGAAAAATCAAAAGTCCACAAAGGCCAAAATTGGCTAGTGGCCCATTGTAATTGTACTATAGATAAAGTGCCCTAAGAATCTATTTTGGGGGGGTTTCTTGATCTAGTGAAAAGGGGGGGTGTTCTTGGTGTTGTGTTCTCTCTTTTCTGCACTTTTTAAAAAATTTTCTGCATTATGAGAAACTTTAAGTTTTCTAAATTAACTCCTCATAATTATGCTTCATGGTCAATCAAAATGTTGTATCACATAATGCATAATGGAGTTTCATAATATGTAGATGGTACTCTTTCTAAACTAGTAGGTGATAATGTTTCAGCAAGTGATATTTTAGATTGGGTAGCCATGGATAGGAAATTCCTAGGTGATATATGTTTGGGGGTTGATGATAAGATCATGTATCAAATCAAGAAATGTAATACATCCAAGGAAGCTTGAGATACCCTCAAAAGCCTTTATGGTAAAGTGTCTAAAGAGGATGTGCTCAAAATTGAAGATGAGCTTGTTTCCTTAGATCCTAAGTCATATGATTCAATATAGGATTTCATCATCAAGGTGAATGAACTAAGGACAAAGCTTACTGATTGTGGGAGTTCTAAAACATGACAGACTGATATATCTCATCCATAACAAGCTGCCATCAGAGTATTCCACATTTGTATCTTCTTTTAACACCTCAAAGACTACCTTAGGGTTTGCCTACAAGAAAGTCACTTTTGATGAATATGCTAAACTATTGGATGACGAAGAAAAGAAGTTGAAATCAATGGGGATTCTCAAATCACCTCAGTCTAAAGCATTGGTGGCCAACAATGAGAGTTCTCATAATTTAGCTAGATAGTCTTCAAATAAAGGAAAGGGTAAGAAGAAGTGGAAGAAAGACAAAATAGAGGATGACGAAAAGACATAACCACAATCAAATCAACAAGGCAAGTCCTCAAATTCTAACAACAAGAAGGGGGACAACAATAAGGAGAAGAATAAGTGCACTTATTGCAAGAAATTGGGTCATGAAGAGCATGAGGGTTATCTCAAGAAGATTGATGAATTGACCAACATAATGAAGAAACATAATGTTCCATTGCCTAATGCTTACAAAGATAAAGGGTCTTCTTTAGATTCAAAGGGAAAAGAGCAAGCACTCATGGCTAATTTGAACTCTTCAAAGGAATGGATATTTGACTCAGGTGGATCATATCATATGGGTTCTTCAAAGGAGGATTTTTCTTCAAGGAAGCAATCAAGGGTACCACACATCTTCATGGGAAATGATAGCAACATGGAAGTTGAAGGAAAAGGAAATGTGGAGATGGACAATGGAGAGTTTCAAAATGTTCTCTATGTTCCAAACCTAAGTTCAAATCTCCTACCAATCTACCAAATCACTCACCTTGGAGATGGACATAGAGTTGAGTTCCTTCCTGACTCGGTTCAGGTGCATAGTGTATATGCTACTTTAGTATGTTAAAAACACTAAATTAAAACAATCAAAAAACATTTGCATACTAAATTAACATAATTTCATGAGAGACAAAGTGAAGTCCTCAAATGAGAATATGAGCCATGGATAGGCTCTCTCAATGAAGATGATCACTTGATGTAGAGGTGTGTCTAATAGCTAAGATGGCTTGATTATGTATGTATGCTCAAATACTCAAATTTGGCTTCAATGGAGGATTTTTGATAGATTTTGGTGAATGGATTTATGTAAAAATGGCTTCTCAAAATGGAATTATGGCTTTACTTTCTAGATTGTGTTAAAATGGCTTTGGAGAGGATTCCTTAAATGTGCTTTCTTAAAGCCAATCAGGGAGTGACACATGTCACAGGGTCATTGGTTAGAGAAAGAGGGGTTGAGGGGTCAACAAAGGAGGCTCAAAGCTCATAAAGACCCTCATAATGGCTTGTAAGAGCAATGAATGGGCTTGTAAGAGTCATTTATGACTTTGTGGGCTTCATAAAGTTTTATGATTGGGATATTTGTGAGAGAGTTGAGATATTTTGACTTGGGTTGGATTAAGAAAGTCTTAAGCTTGACTTAGGAATGTGCAAATGATTAAGGCTTGGATTAGGCTTGGGTTAAGATTAGATTAGGCTTGTTAGAGATGGACAAGTGGATGACAATAAATGAGGGTGGGCGAAGGAGGAGATATTTGTTAACTTTGGCTTGGGTTAGCAAGTCTTAACCCATGTTTAGGGAATGTGACAAGGTTAGGAGGGGATAAGAATTAGGATTAAAGATAAGGATTGACATCTTCTAGAAGAGTCTAGGCTTTGGATGAGGATGAAGACTTTCTAGAAGAGTCTAGAACTTCCTAGGATGAGGATAAAAAAGGTTTTTTAAAAAATAAATAAAATTTTATTTATTTCAAGAGTTTTGGTTGAGGAGATATTTATTAAAACATTTTTAATAAACATGAGGATTACTATTTAATCTTAATTAAATAATTTGAGTTGGGATTAGGGGTAGGAAATGATGGGATTAGCCTTTAATCAAAATTAAAGAAGGATTAGAAGATTTTGGAAGAGGTTAGTGGTCTTAAGGAAATTGGCCAAGTTTTGGGCAAAAAATAAATAAATAATTTATTTTGAGATTTTTGGTCAATTTATTAATTAAATAATTAATAAAAAAAAATGTTTAAATAAGATTTAAACATTTTTATGAGGGATTCCTTAATTAAATATTTTTAATTAAGATAAAGGGATTTAATTGCATAAAAAATTAATTAATTAAATAAATAATTAATAAATGATGATGTCATCAAGGACTTTTTCAGAAAATAAAAATACTTTATTTTTTAAAGAATTTTTAGTTGTCTACATTTTGTCCCTCTTTGACATAGTGTTGAAAAAACACTATTTCAAAGAAGTTCAAATATAAACGACATGGAGATGACTTTATGGAGCAACACAGTTGCCCCAGTCTCAGGTAGAAGAGAGAGAATGGACTGCATGATGCCCCCTCAAGAAGGCAGTGGGGAGAGAAAATGAGGCTCAACAGTTTCTTGAAAAATACAAGAATCCAAAATGAGCAAAGAGACTCAGATTGGCAAAGAGAAGGGGCTGAATTGGCTCAAACTCTCACTATGGGAGAATGATAAAGGAGAATCAGATGTACAAGAGGAAGCAAGCTTAAGACTTTAGGGAAGGTGGAGGATGAAGGAGCAGAGCACTATTAAAAGGAATCCAGGATAAGGGAAGGGATGATGGGATGAGATAAAGTTGAGGCAATAGGATTTCAAAGAGTCAGATTGATGGAAGATGGGTTTTAGAGATCCCTAGGACTAGGATTGTGGATCTCGAAAGATGAGGCTTAGTGGATTGATTTGATGGGTGGATCCCTAAGACTAGGATTGTGGATCCTTAAAGCTAAGAGTGATGATTGATTCAAAGAGATATGGATGCATAAGCTGGGGTAGGAGAGACATATGCTAGATATGGATGGGGGATAATGGAGATGAAGGGAATTCATTGAAGGTTTTTGAGTAGGGGGATACTTCAAAGAGAAGTACCACCATGTAGTTGAGCACTAGAGTTTCTATAAGACTATTGGTTAATTGCACAGGTTACCAAGAACATCAAGGCCGTGTCAGCAACCATCCAAACGACTGACAGACTGACTCGAAACAAATGCACAAGGATTGCCCCAACATCACACATGAAAGCCAAAGGAAACAGCGTGGAACTGACACTGGGTAACCCACAAGCAAAAAAGAAACAAACGAAAGACTTGATCAAAATCATATGCTTAGAGTCCTCCATTCATAGCATACCATGATATGGAAGGTCATGGCAACCTTGAGGAGGGAACAAAAAGATTGCTTGGAAAAGATACTTTAAGACCCAAAAGGGAAGATTCCAAATCAAATGAAAGCAAAAATCCAAAAGAGAACCATTTGCCAATGAGATGGGTAGGATGAGGTACAAATGGACCAAGATCAGACATGAAGAAAGCTATATCCTACAAGGATCTATCAAAGAGAACCTAAGCTAGTGGATTTGGATGAGTGATGCACTTGGCAAGGTAAACTAAGAAGGATAACACTTTGGTGACAGGAGATCTAGCTTTGGAATAGCTAACCAAGGGTTGTGCGATGTGTGCAAGATGCTGATCAAGGATGAACTGACATGAAAGTTGGATAGATACAATGGTACTAAGCTAAAGAGGATGTACAAGCTGACAGAGAAAGATATGTTACAAATGTAGAAGGTTGTTTTGGACAAGATTGGATATACAAGGTATGATATAAGCATTGGATACAAGATTATTTACAAGCTATACATGAGCTTCAGATGATAAGATAGCAGGATGGCTCAATTTGGTGCAAGATGCAAAAGCTAAGGATGAGGTGATAGCAAAAAATATGGATTTGACAGGATGCATCCAATGATGATGATAGATGTGTGACCAAGGATGGGGAAAATGCTAAGGTTGGTGGTAGCTGAGCTGATAGGTGGCGCTAAAGTGAATGGCTAATGAGAGGATGACATTGGATTTGCATGAGGATAGCCTAGAGTGAGATACCAATGACAAGGGAGGATGGACAAGACAGGATCTCCAAGGAATACAGTGCCCCCAGTCAAAAGATGACATGTGGAAGGAGGTCTTACGATGATGTGATAGGATTAAAGCTAGGATGGAAAAGCTAAAGGCGCTAGGGAGATGGATGATAGCTAGGATGATGGGGTGAGGTTGTAGAAGATAAGTGGATAGTGATAGATGAAAGCTGGAGGATGAAAGATAGGTGGATAAATTGAAAGATGGAGCTGCATGGCAAGATGTGACCAAAAGCATGAGGATGATAGGCTAAGTTGGGGATGGTTGGATTATGCATGATGCTTGTTTGCCAAGTTTTCATCATGGTACTTGTCCAAGGTGCTTGAATTGCCAAGTTTTCACCAGTGGACACTTTATTTTCCTTTATTTTTTTGACTTTTTGATTTTGGACTTAGCTAGAATGTTTTTGGCTTTCTTCAGCTATTTTTTTCTTTTTTGAGATTTTTCACGAGCTGTTGGAATGTTCAATTTTGTTGCTAGCTGTTGGTACACCAAATGTGTGATTTATGCAATAGATAAGATTAGATGGGATTGATGGTAGGAGATGGAGGGATGAAAAGGTTGGAAAGGAGCATGAGATGGAGATGCTTGCAGGATCAACATTGGCACATGTTGGGACAGGTGTAAAAAGAGCATATGGGGGATAGATGGTAGATGCAGGCTTGATGGAGGATTTGTGGAAGCACACTTGGGGATATAGGCACCCAAGAAGGAGTTAGGAGATGGGGGACACGAGTCACTGGATGGGGGATTAGCAATGGTGGATGCCATTATGCATTGGGTTTCAACTTTTTTCTTTGGGATCCACATGGTTTTGGATTTTCTTTTCATAGGATTTTGCATTGTTTTGCATTCTTTGATTGGATTTTACCTTTTTGGAGTATGTCTTTTAGAATAGACATATGATTTCCTAGGATGTGGATTTTTAGCTTTATGCATTTTGAAGTTGGCATTCACATTGCTTTGGTAAGCTTTGGGAAGATGGTTAGGATAAGCTTTGTGACATGGAGAGGATATGGAAGAGTGTGTAGGGGGATGATGATGGATGATGTGCCCTAATATGTGCCTTTGTTGATCTTGTGTAGGAATGGATGGAATAGGATTTTTATGATGGCTGATAGGAGGATGGTAGATTTTGGGACATAGGGACCCAAAATGGATTTAGCGAATGAAGGGGAGATATGGTAGGTTGTTTTGGGTTGTAAATATGGTGGAGGGGGGATGACATAAGATTTCTTGAAGGAGTGATGGGAGGATGGCATGTTGGGCCTGGAGATAGGCTTGGTTTGAGGATGGCATGTACCAACACTTTTAGATGGTGACCCTTTGGATACATATCCAAGACTACAAAATCTTGGATTCTTTTGTGCAATAATAGGCTTTCTAATTCCTTTCTCTTGTGTTCCTAAACCTTGACCTTGATAATGCCATCAATTGAGCATTTGAACGAGCTAAGGAAACTTTTTTCTTGTAGAAAATGGTAGAAGTGCTTTATTAGATGTACTGCAATGGGGAGATAATGTTCTTAATTCTTCTGCTGAAAGGTGGCCACCATGGATGAATGTAAGTGAACCAAGAGGGTAGATTATAGATGGTGGAATAGCTTGGATAGGTGGTAAGATTGAAGCATGGAGTGGAGGAGATGGTAGGATGGGATCTTGAATTAGCTGATGGGATGAAAAGATATCCTGCAGTAGAGGAGGTATGGCTTGAGGTTTTGGAGATGGAGGGGATGGTGACTGCACTATGGATGAAATACATGGTACAATGATATCTTCATTTATGATTTGCGGGATGTCAACATGATTTTGGGCAGGATCTTGATAGGATTGGATTGGAGTGGATGGTGTGATAGGAGGTGAAGGGATGGATTCTTCAAAGACAATGGATGGATAGATGGGAGATTCAGTAGTGGAGATGGGTGAGTAGAAGATGGATGCATAAGGATCATTATGGGAGATTTGGGAAATGCTTGGAGGTGATGTGGATAGGATTTGGAGGGATTTGATAGGTGGTGAGATTTTGATGCTTGTGGGAAGTGGAAGGATTTTAAGCAATTTGATGGATGGTATGGGGATGATAGCTATGGGAGATAGAGGTGATATTATAGATGGGGAAGATTCATCATTGACTACTTCACATGGTTGGATTAGATGACATGGCTTATCGACTATTGGAGGTGGCTTTTCTTGTATTTCCTCTAGGAGATTCTTGGGAGATTCATGTGTCAGAGGTGGAGGTGGTGGATTGATAGGAATAGCTGGTGTGATGAGGGTGGAAAATGTGAAGCTTGGTTAATTGGGTGATGGAGGAGAAGCTGGGATATGAGATGGCATGACTAGATAGTTTGGAGGAATGCTTGGATTTTGGAGGATGGTTGGCAGAAGGCATCTAAGGCTCTCAAGATACCCGTCATAGTCAACAAGATTTTCATCATCATTGAAATAGGATTTAGCAGAAGAAAGGAAAATGTGACCAAACTCATCATGATAGGGTTGAGATTTCATGTTTTGATGATGAGTTGGATGGGGATGGGGTCTTGCATATGGATGAACATGGAAGCTCATGGTTGGATTTGGATTAAGCGCAGATTTTGGATTGGCTGATGAAAGATTTCCTAGGGAGAGTCAAAGCTGCATGATAGACCTAAGGAGGATTGGCTAGAGATTTTTGGCTTTCCTGTGGATGGAAGACTTCAAGGGTATGCTGTCAAAAAGTGAGAGTTTTGCTTTCCTATGTGCAAGATTGGTGGCTTTTGGTGTCAACTTAAGGATAGACAAATGATCCTATGGGCATGACATGAGATTGACCACTTGTGGATCCTGACCTTTAGCTTAAGGTGATGAGGGATGACAAGTGACAAGGCTAGATTACCCTAGACAAAGCTCTATCAAAGGGATAACCTTGGGGAGATTGAGGGATTTGGATAGATTGATTGGATAAAAAACTCTAGTAGAGTAACAACAATTCCTTAAAGGCTTGGGTGATTTTGGATTGGGTTGCTAGTTGGCTGGGGAGATGATTTGGATGGATTTTGGATTTGGGATTTTTCTAAAGCAACGAACTAGATAGATTCGATTGTGGTGAGGGAGCTTGGATGATTTTTTGATGAGGCAGTGACTACGCTAAGTATGCCTTGAGCTGGGTGATTTTTGCTTTTTTGGGATTTTGACCAAAGTTGGCAAACATTCATTCAAAAGCTATGAACAAAAAAGCAGACAAAATTTTGAAGCAAGCATGTCAAACACACCAACATCCTAGGAAGCTTTCTATAAGGATGAAATTTGGTTTAGCTAGGGAGTCCTCAATATATGCAAGGTATGTAAGGCCCAAATCTGTAGATGAAACCAAACAGATGCCACACAATCGAGAGGAGCGGTAACCCACTTCTCCTCTTTCACTTCTCAAGGGTATAAAGTTCCTTGAGGCTTAGCCCAAGTGACATAATTTTGATCCCAAGAGAGGTGTCTTTGGATTCACCTCCTAATCTTTATACTCTATTGGAATGTTGGAGTTGAGGTCATCCCAAGGGGTGATGAAATCCCCAAGCAGGCCTCCTAAAAGCTAAGACAAGATTTTGGATCCTAATCTTATGCACCCAAAATGGCCTCGAAAGATGACAAGGGGAGAGAAGACTTGGATGATCTTGGGCTAAAAGACAGAGTTCTTTTCCAACTGACACTTTAAGTTTTTTGATCTAGACCTTTTGAAAACACATGTGATTTAAGATGCAAAGGTTCAATTCCAATTCGAAATGCACCAACAAAAGAGAAGTGATCAAAGAATGAATACACCAAGACAATTTAGGGTCAACAAAAAGTAAACTTGCACGCCTAGAGGCCCTCCACGTCAAGTATCGATTAATTTTATTTAAGGCATTCAAGATTGAGTGTGAGTTTTTTTAAAGCCCAAAACAAAGATGTGTGTACAGTTCAATTTCAAGCACACACCCGAAGGCTCTCCACATCAAGATTTGTTCAATTTTTATGCCCAAATGAAGTGTTAGTGAGACTAATGCGCATTCAAGAAATTTTCTAACTTAGAAAAATCAATAAAAACTCGAGTGGAATTTGATTTTTGTGGAGCATTTAACACCTTCTTAGGTAGACCCATCCCCATATATGATGCTGATATTGCAACCAATGGTTAGAATGATGGGTGATTAAAGAGGGTGAGTCCAACAACAAATTCACTCAAAGTATCTTTATTTATTTTTATAACTTAGAAAGTTTCTAAAAATGTGGATTCTTTTTATGCCCCAAAAGATGAATATTTGATCTATGACATTCAAGATTTGATTTGTTGTTTTAATCATGCATTCATAGAAAAACAAACAAACTTGATTTTAATCCATGGCACTCAAGAGTGATTTTAGCAATATGCATTCAAAGACGAGTGATTAAATATTCAAGTTGTTTCCTTTAAGCATTCGAGATTGAGATTTTGGGTGTTGTTTTAAGAACTTTGAAGTGCTTTGTTTTAACCTTATATCATTCAAGATTGTTTTGGACTCAAAAGTGAAAATGACTCTTTGGACTTTGGTTCTCATTCAAGATTTTGTGTTCTAGTTTGCATGTTTTAAGCCCAAAAATGATATTCCTAGATTGTTTTGATGCATGAAAAACCTAAGAAATATTCAAGATTTTGCAACAAGACATTTGTTTGGAACAAATAATAAATCTTTTAGGACAATTTTGGCAACCATTTAGGGCTCTTAGTTTTCATAAGATTTTTAAAAGAACTTTAAAATATTTGCAAATGAGGTTCATTTTATCCTTGATTAATGCTTTCAGTTTGATTTAGATTTTAGTGTGCACTTAGTGTTGATTTTGAACCTTTTGAAATGGAAACTTGAAGTTCTTTTTAAATTTCCAAAAATGAAGTGTTCCTAACTTTGCATGAATGCATCTAAAACCTTGATGTTGCAAAGATGCAAATGATTGGATTGGTTTAGTTTCACTTGTTAAAAGATTTTTATTTTTGCAAATTTTTAGTTTTTAATGGACTTAAGTATGATTTGGGGGTTCATTTTAAGCACTTAAAAAAAAGTGTGTTTGATTTTGCTTCCTTAAAAAAAAAAGGCCAAGATCCCTCAAGAAGAAGAAGAAGAATATAGACAAGAAGAGGAAGAAGAACTCCAAGTGCTTCGTCCACCTATAAGCTTGAAAAATCTGCAAACACTATGAGTTCATTTTTCTTCTTCATGCTCATGTGGACCTACAAAACCAATTTATACAATCATACCAATCACAAAAACAAGAAAAATTAGCCAAAATTAGCAAATGACATACAAAACTTGACTAAAAAAGCTAATGAAGATGATCCATGCGGGGTCCCACTGGTTGTGCCAAAATGTATATGCTACTTTAGTATGTTAGAAACACTAAATTAAAACAATAAAAAAACATTTGCATACTAATTTAACATAACTTCATGAGAGACAAAGTGAAGTCCTCAAATGAGAATATGAGCCATGGATAGGCTCTCTCAATGACGATGATCACTTGATGTAGAGGTGTGTCTAATAGCTAAGATGGCTTGATTATGTATGTATGCTCAAATGCTCAAATGGGGTTCAATGTGCTAGAATTATTTTAGAATAACTGGGGGGGGGAGGGGTGAATCAGTTATTCAAGGTCCAAATTTCTTATTAATACTTTTTTAATGAATCCATACTCTTTTATCTGTTCAAACTTAAATCAGTCATATAAGCAAATTACTGTAAATCAACACGCAAAGATAAAACATTCAAGATCAACACATGACACAATGATTTATGTGGAAACCCAATTTGGGAAAAACCACCAGTAACATGCTACTTGATTCTCACTCTTTTGAAGTGATGCCCTGTTAAAAGCCTGCCCTGTTAAAGGCTTACAACACACTATTAAATGTGACCTTGTTAGAGGATTTCACCAAACTATTAGGAATGGGCCTGGTTAAAGGTCTTTAGAACATTCACTTGGAATGTCACCCTGTTAGAGGATTTATCTAATGGCTGTTAAACCAACCTAAGTCCATAAGATTTATCTTACTATTACAATTGCTAGAAAGTAACGAAAATGGTCTTTTGATATGATATAACTTACAACATACTTTGTAGATTTTAGATCACACTTTTAGTTCTATTCTTATGCTTGGCTTCAATCACTTCAGCTCTAACTTCTTGTTTCCCTCTCAAGCTTCGTCTCCTTGAGTCTTATTACTCATTCTGCCAATGCAATCATTCTTGTGGTCGTCTATTTAAACAGAGTTCCTATGCTTTCTTTTCCTTAGCACATTCTACAGTACTTCATGCTTTTATGCTTGACCACGGATCTCTCTCTCTCACTATCCCCTTTTTTTTTCATTAACTTATATCTTCTTATATAGAAGTCTGATTTGCCTTTTACCGCTCAATTTTTCTTTTCCAATCTTAGGGTTTCAAAAGGGATTAGGTAGGATACAATGTATCTACCCCATATCTTATTTTTTTCTAGGAACTTTGCCAGTTGTATTTTAAAAATGTTCTGCATGGTGTTCTATGCCACTAAATCATCATTCTTATCTTCCTTTTAATTCATAGATTTCTAGATAACAACTTTGTTAGCTTAGATTTGACAAATCTTCGATTTCCAAAATAATGTAGCAACTCGGCATTATTGAGTTACTGGTGCTCGGCATCTCTGTGTTACTCGACACTTATACCTGCTCAGCACTTAATTCTACTCGGCACTTGATTCTACTTGACACTTAATTCTGCTCGGCACTTGATTCTGCTCAGCACTTGGTTTTGCTCGGCACTTGGTTCTGCTCGGCACTTGATTCTGCTCAACACTTAGTTTTGCTCGGCACTTGGTTTTTCTCGGCACTTGATTTTGCTCGGCACTTGATTTTGCTCGACACTTGGTTTTGCTCGGCACTTGAACTTGCTTGGCACTTACTAGCTTGCTCGGCTCCTTGTCTCTAATGAACTTAGTTTGAGCTTTACAAAAGACTTAGCTAAAACCTTAGATCTTTGATATGTTTCAGTGTGCTCATTCTTTGTATCTTTTAGTATGTCATCCAATACACTGTTTCGTCAATGGCTTAACTAATCCTTGTACTTCATTACAACATCATAACTTCAACCTTTCTTTAGGTGTTCTAGTTACATCTTATTGATTGCCTCCACCTTGACAATCAACTAATTGATAGTATTTGGATCACTAAAGCAATTGTCATCCCTATAAGTAGCAAGTTTGACATCAATGACAAAACAATGATTGAGAACATTCTTTACCAGTTCTATATATTATTCCAACAACTTTTATTATGATCATTTCAGTCATTTCCAACACAATGAAGGATTTTTGATAGATTTTGGTGAATGGATTTGATGTAAAAATGGCTTCTCAAAATGGCATTATGGCTTTACTTTCTAGATTGTGTTAAAATGGCTTGGGAGAGGATTCCTTAAATAGGCAAAGGGCTTGAGGGGTCAAGGGCTAAGATGCAAAGATGGGAAAAAGCTTACGGAAGGTTTAGATTGAATGAGAGGAGAGCACATGGATTGTGCTTCCTTACAACCAATCAGAGAGTGACACATGTCACAGGGTCATTGGTTAGAGCAAGAGGGGTTGAGGGGTCAACAAAGGAGGCTCAAAGCTCATAAAGACCCTCATAATGGCTTGTAAGAGCAATGAATGAGGTTGTAAAAGTCATTTATGGCTTTGTGGGCTTCATAAAGTTTTATGGTTGGGATATTTGTGAGAGAGTTGAGATATTTTAACTTGGGTTGGATTAAGAAAGTCTTAAGCTTGACTTAGGAATGTGCAAATTATTAAAGCTTGGATTAGGCTTGGGTTAAGATTAGACTAGGCTTGTTAGAGATGGGCAAGTGGATGAAAATAAATGAGGGTGGGTGAAGGAGGAGATATTTGTTAACTTTGGCTTGGGTTAGCAAGTCTTAACCCATGTTTAAGGAATGTGACAAGGTTAGGAGGGGATTAGAATTAGGATTAAAGATAAGGATTGACATCTTCTAGAAGAGTCTAGGCTTTGGATGAGGATGAAGACTTTCTAGAAGAGTCTAGAACTTCCTAGGATGAGGGTAAAAAAGGTTTTTTAAAAAATAAATAAAATTTTATTTATTTCAAGAGTTTTGGTTGAGGAGATATTTATTAAAACATTTTTAATAAACATGAGGATTACTATTTAATCTTAATTAAGTAATTTGAGTTGGGATTAGGGGTAGGAAATGATGGGATTAGCCTTTAATCAAAATTAAAGAAGGATTAGAAGATCTTGGAAGAGGTTAGTGGTCTTAAGGAAATTGGCCAAGTTTTGGGCAAAAAATAAATAAATAATTTATTTTGAGATTTTTGGTCAATTTATTAATTAAATAATTAATAAAAAAAAAAAGTTTAAATAAGATTTAAACATTTTTATGAGGGATTCCTTAATTAAATATTTTTAATTAAGATAAAGGGATTTAATTGCATAAAAAATTAATTAATTAATTAATTAAATAAATAATTAATAAATGATGATGTCATCAAGGACTTTTTCAGAAAATAAAAATACTTTATTTTTTAAAGGATTTTTAGTTGTCTACATTTTGTCCCTCTTTGACATAGTGTTGAAAAAACACTATTTCAAAGAAGTTCAAATATAAATGACATGGAGATGACTTTATGGAGCAACACAGTTGCCCCAGTCTCAAGTAGAAGAGAGAGAATGGACTGCATGATGCCCCCTCAAGAAGGTAGCGGGGAGAGAAAATGAGGCTCAACAGTTTCTTGAAAAATACAAGAATCCAAAATGAGCAAAGAGACTCAGATTGGCAAAGAGAAGGGGCTGAATTAGCTCAAACTCTCACTATGGGAGAATGATAAAGGAGAATCAGATATACAAGAGGAAGCAAGCTTAAGACTTTAGGGAAGGTGGAGGATGAAGGAGCAGAGCACTATTAAAAGGAATCCAGGATAAGGGAAGGGATGATGGGATGAGATAAAGTTGAGGCAATAGGATTTCAAAGAGTCAGATTGATGGAAGATGGGTTTTAGAGATCCCTATGACTAGGATTGTGGATCTCGAAAGATGAGGCTTAGTGGATTGATTTGATGGGTGGATCCCTAAGACTAGGATTGTGGATCCTTAAAGCTAAGAGTGATGATTGATTCAAAGAGATATGGATGCATAAGCTGGGGTAGGAGAGACATATGCTGGATATGGATGAGGGATAATGGAGATGAAGGGAATTCATTGAAGCTTTTTGAGTAGGGGGATACTTCAAAGAGAAGTACCACCATGTAGTTGAGCACTAGAAGTACCACCATGTAGTTGAGCACTAGAGTTTCAAGGGTTTTGGTTGAGGAGATATTTATTAAAACATTTTTAATAAACATGAGGATTAATATTTAATCTTAATTAAATATTTTGAGTTGGGATTAGGGGTAGGAAATGATGGGATTAGCCTTTAATCAATATTAAAGAAGGATTAGAAGATTTTGGAAGAGGTTAGTGGTCTTAAGGAAATTGGCCAAGTTTTGGGCAAAAAATAAATAAATTATTTATTTTGGGATTTTTGGTCAATTTATTAATCAACTAATTAATAAAAAAAGAAATAATGTTTAAATAAGATTTAAACATTTTTGGGAGGGATTCCTTAATTAAATATTTTTAATTAAGATAAAGAGATTTAATGGCATAAAAAATTAATTAATTAATTAATTAATAAATGATGATGTCATCAGGGACTTTTTCAAAAAATAAAAATACTTTATTTTCTAAAAGATTTTTAGGTGTCTACACATAGTCTTAAAGACAATTCCTTGGTTGCAGTGGGGAAAGTGAATGATAACAAGAGGTTGTACTCTTTTTCTCATTTTGTGCCCAAGTCTCCTTCAAAGGCCTTGTTATCACAATCCAATTCAAACAAGAAGTTATGGCATGAGCGGCATGGTCATCTTGACTTTCGCTATCTTCAGCAACTTTGCACATACAAAATGGTCAAAGGTCTACCTCAAATCAAATTTTCTAAGGGTGAATGTTCTATAGATTCAGTGGATATGCATCAAGAGGTGAAGTTACAAAGAAGGAAGTCTTCAAGAGCACCAGGTGATCTACAGATGGTTCACATGGTATTAGCGGGTCCTTTTGCATTCAGATAGGGTCGCTATATACTCACTTTTGTTGATGACTTTTCAAGGTTCACTTGGGTCTACTTTCTTCATAATAAGAATGAAGTGTTGGACAAATTTCTAGTCTTCAAGACTCATGTAGAACATAAATCTAAGAAAGCCATCAAAATACTCTGAATGGACAATGGAAGCATGTATGTGAACATAAGACTTATGGACTTTTACAGACATGAGGGAATTGGTCTTCAGACTCCACCAACATTCAGTTCACATAAGACATATGTTGTAGCTTTGAGGATCAAAACTCTAAAATCTATGGCAAGTTGCATGATAAAGGCCAAGTCTCTAGATCCATCATTAGAAGTTGAAGTAATCTCTAGTGCCACTCACATTCTTAATCATTCTCCTCATCCAGCCTTAGATGGAAAAACTCCTTTTGAGGCATGGTGCAGTAGAAAACCTATTGTGACACACTTCAGAGTCTTTAGTTGTCCTGCATGGGAAAAGATATCTTCCAAGGGATTCAAGGCACAATCATCTCATCCTTGTAGTTTCATTGGTTATGAAGATAATGTGAAGGCATACAGATTTCTAGATCCAGAGACACATCAGATTTTTGTGGAGAAGGATGTACATTTTGAGGAAAGTGCACCCAGCTTTTCCTCTACTCCTCTTCACACATCATATAGTATAGAAACTGATAATGACATCAGTGATAGTGCTTCAACAACTTCAAACACGTGGGGTTCTATCGACAGTTACATTGAGAGGTCACTTCATCAGTTCAGTCCACATGCATACCTCACCACAGTGATAGGTCCAAAATAGTAGGGTACATCCAGTATTCTAGATATAGGTTTAGTGATAGCTTTGGGAGATTGTATTCATGATCTGCCTCTTCTTCTTGATGTAGAATTACCTTCTTGAGTTGTCATGAGGGTTCCATATGACTCTCTTATTCATTCTCTACATGATCAATCGTTATAGGTTGAAGTGATTATGGATACTTATGATCAGCAGTTGCAACAAGGTTCTTCATCAATTGCAGAGATAGAAAATTCTTAGGGATAGGTTCTTTAGCTAGTTGAGCATGTTTCAAAGACATTACTTATTCATGGGATTCTCTCCACACACAGTGGAAACATGTCACTTGTACCCTTGGTATTGTTTCTTCCTAAGGGGAGGAACACCATTCTGCAGTCTTGGATCAACTTCTTCATCGAACCAGTCACTATTTGGAATTCTTCTTTTGGGGGGGGGGAGCCTATCCTATCTCTCTTCCTCTTCTCATCATTCACTTATGTATATACTGGATGTATGTTGTCATGGGGGGGTTTTGATTACTCCGTCCATCCATCCATCCTTATTTATCTCTCTTTTTGGGGGACGGTTTTTCCCATGAAGTTTTCTCTCTTTCTCCACTTTATGAGAGATTGCATATCATTATGTACATGGATACCTAACATGGCCTAGTAGCTGGGACCCATTATGCATCTTCATCCTAGATTTCGTAAGCTTAAGGGCATTCTCCTAAGTTGCACTTAAGGGGGGGTGTTGGTGTAAATAAGTATTTACTTATTAAACTTACTTAAGTTTACTTAGGTTAATGTATTATTTAATTATTATGTATTATTTTATTATTATTTTAGGTGAAGACACTTAGGAGTTTGTGTACTCTCATTGAGTTATGCAACTCTAATTTTGCACACGATGTCTACAACATAGGAGTATGCATCATTCACTGAGTTGTCATAACTAGTGGACATGTGCCTACTTGTATGTGAAATGTCCCTTTTCTGATTTTGTATGATATTTATAACCTCTAATCAGATTTTCAAGATCAAACAACTAATATCACAAAGATCCACCAAATTTCTCAAGAAACCCCAAATCGGTTATGCTAGAAATTGTGCCAAAAGCTTTACAACTTCACCTATTATTAATAAATCTGAAAGTGGAAATTTTTATAGAAATTTCAGCAGCATAATAGCCTACAAAATGACATTTCCAGATCCGTATAGCCTTTACACAACAGTTCTCAAATGTAGGACAAAAACTATGCTCATCGGGCTCCCGAAATTAACACAAAAATGCCCAAAAACACCACAAAACACTAATAATCTATCGTAAAAGTTTAATCAGGTCCAAATACATATATTCAGATCTATTTTAACACCTTAAAGTCTAAAATATAGCAGCAACCCAAACTGATATGAAATACCCAACTGAAAACACCAAACTCATACAAAAAAACACACCCGAAAATCCACAAATTTGCACTGTTCAACACAAAGCCAAACTCTGTATGAGCATACACATGGAATGGCTTCAAACTCCCATCCTTAGCCTTTCTAGAAACCTACAAGCTCCCATTCTTGGGTCTCCCTAGAAACCTGTAAACTCCCGTTCTTGGGTCTCCTTCTCCACAGGTTTGGCAACCTTTGAAGAATAACACAGAAATGAGCAAAATCAAGTTCTGGAATCCGCCCAAAATGACTCCAAACCCCTTAAAAGAGGGCATAACCATAACTCACGTCCAAGAGAGGTTAATGAAACATATTTTAATAATAATTTTTATTTATTAGTCCAACGATTTCCAAAGATTAACCCCCTTTTTCTGAAACTTCACTTTCTTGGGCCTGCCTGGCTTAGCAAAGATTATTATTTTTTAATTATTTGAAAAGGGGACATGACAAGTCCTCCCCTCCCAAACATTGCTTGTCATCAAGAAATGGCTAAAAAATAAACCAATCAATCCACCTGGATCCCAAATGTAGTCATGAACTATACTACTACCAATTAACACACACTCCTGCAATATCCTCTGCAATATGACCAAGAGGAATCCATAATCAAACAGACAATTATAGCTCCACCAAACTCCAAAATCACAACTTCCATAGTCAGAAACCCATGAGACACAAACTCTTAGAAAATAAAAACCCAAGTAAAGTGGACTACCAACACAGTAAATACCATCAATGCATTCCACTGGCCTATACGGAATGTACAATCCAACTCTACAACAATAGTGAATGCTCCCGAATGAAACTGTACCAAGTATGGAAAATCCACATACTATACAATGCCTACAGTCAACACAACTCTGTATATCACCAACCACTATCTCATAACCATAACTACCATGCACCCCTGATGGTGAAAAGCCATCAGAAGATAAATAGCAAGAATTGGAACCCAAACCAAATTTTCCTGCCATCAACTCCTCAACACAAGGATCAAATGCTAACTGATGTACATACCTTGCAATATAATGTTGATAAAAAAAACCAACCTTAGTCAACAACTCACCATGAACAAATGATACAACCCACTATGACTGATCACCAGCTAAGTCAGGAGATGTCATAGCCAAAGGAGTAGAATCAATAACAACACCTACTGAAGCATCACTCTGAAACTCCTGCTCTAAGTCATGTATTATCAAGCTGTCAACTGTAGAACCTATAGACATGTCATGCGCATCACAACCCTCATCCTGAGGTGTCAAACTATCCCATAACTGATGACAACCACTAGGAACCAAAGTACATCTTTGTATCATCATCTCATCAACATGGTCATCAAAGGTAAATTGATGAGTGTACCTCATAGTGTAATGCCGATAGAATGCGCCAATCTTAGTCAGTGGCTTAGACTGTAATCCAGATGAAAACAAATGCAATTGATCATTAACCATGTTGGAACTAACTACTACCTCTGAAGATATCACCAAGGGAGTAGTATTACTAGCAGGAACCATGCCAACTGCTGACTCAACAACATCACACATGATCTTTGATACATCTCTAGTCTCCGTGCCTTCAGTACTAGAGGCCACCACCCTGTCAGGCAAACAACAATCTGCTACAACACCCAACTCAACTAAACCTGACTCTAGTGGGAATGAACCTGATATGCCAATGTTAGTATCAAGGATGGATGCATCCCCATCTCCACTGTCTCTAACAACCTCGGCCATGGACATCCTCAAATCACCAAACACCATAGCTTGTGATTATATAGAATTAGGTAAAGACTGTAGTTGCTCTAACTCCATGGTCACCTTAGCCAAATGAAACTGTGACTCCTTGAAAGCCAACTGTGTACTCTCAAGAATCTCAGAAGTCACCTCAAGCTGCTCAGTAAGCTCACTCACCTCATCTTCCTTGGCCAACAATGCATGATATGCTGTACTACTCCACTCCATAAGATAATCTCTGTCGGCTACCAACTTCATATAATTCTGTCTCAAAATCCGAATAGCCTCCCATAAAGAGTGGATCTCTGTCAAGGAAAGATAACTTCCTTCCTGCTCATCACTAGTAGGAGAACCCCATTCATAAACTGCTAACAACTGATGAGCAGCATCAAAATGTTGGCAAGTGATAGCAATGTCTCAGTCACTAACTCTCAACTGATTAGACACATGATGGAACTAGCTTGATTGTCTCCTACAAACCTCCTCTGATGCACTGTCTAAAGGAGTATAATCAAAGTCACTAGTCTCTAGAGTATTACAATCCATATCCTGTGAATCAAATCTAAAGCTCATATCAACATATGGAGTATCAAAAACATTAGCACTACTGTCCAACTCCTCTGCACCCAAGGAAACTAAGTTTTCAAAACTGCCCACTACATCCTCCTGGATGTCATCAATGCCAATATGATCCTAGAACTCATCTATACACACTGCCAAATATAAAAGATCATCAACACATTCCAGCAAATATGGTTGACTGGATATATGAACAAAGCCCAACATCGGTGTATAAAAACTAATACCAACATCAAACAAGATACTAGCACAAGAAAAGACAACACCATGTAATCTGCTAATCAAATCCATGATAGCACCCAAACAAACACTGCTACAAAAAAGTGTTAAAGATCTCCAGTCAACTGAATCCCAAATGCCAATATAACAATCTCAAGTCCATATCCGTAAACTAGAATCAACTGGTAACTCAAGCAAACTCCTCACCTGAGTAATATGACCAATACCAACTAACTCCACATACCTGTCATGATGAGATAATGAAGTCACAGTACTATCTTTGTTCACCTTCAGCTGGCTGGACAAATCATGTGAAGTACTACCAGCCTCAACCTCATGTGGTGAAGCATCTAACTGTACCTGGTACTCTTTCTCAGAAAAATCATGAATTCTCAATGTCTTCTCGTCTCTACCAAGTATCTCACCATCCTGCACAACAACATCCTCATAATCATCATCTGAACCCACTACACTGTAGTCACTGCCTGTTGTAACTATACCATCCTGAATACCTGTGGCATCACCCTTTGACGACCTGTAAATAATTTTATCAATTTGAGTATCAAGTTGACCATTACTATCAATCTGTGTAATATTCTTTCCCACCACCTCCTATGGTAGAGTAGAATCTGAGACCTCTACCTAGCTATCAGCTAGTTTCTCAAACTCTTCATGCAAGTTCTTGGTAATTGTGTCATCTGCCCTGTGAGAAAATCTGCCAAATAGAAATCCAGTCAACTTATCCACCTTAGCTGGTTCAGACAACATGTCATTCATTATATGGTGGTGCTTAATCAACTGTTCAGACATGTCATGGCTTATTTTCATAAGTTCATCACGAATGTCTAAATAACCATCCTTTCTACTGTTTTGACTCTAGATATCAATTGTCCAAGATCGTGTCCTTTGAGACTCTGTACTATACCTGTCCATTCTAGATAAAGTAGAGTGTGACCCCAATAGGATATAACTTCTTCAAACACCAAGAACTAACATGCAAATGATTAGAAGTAGCATGCAACCATAGATTTTGACATGCAACTGATTAGAAGCAACATGCAACCACCAAATTCACCAAGAACTAACATGCAAATGATTAGAAGTAGAATGCAACCATAAATTTTTTCATGCAGCTGATTAGAAGCAACATGCAATCATCAATTATGACATGCAAGATCTGGGTAGTTGTCAAAAATGCAAGATCTGGGTAGTTGTCAAAACTAACATGCAAGATCTGGGTAGTTGTCAAAACTGACATGCAAACTTCTACAACCACCAAATTCACCAAGAACTAACATGAAAATGATTAGAAGTAGCATGAAACCATAAATTTTGACATTTAACTGATTAGAAGCAACATGCAACCATAAATTATGACATGCAAGATTTGGGTAGTTCTAAAAACTGAAATGCAAGATCTGGGTAGTTGTCAAAACTGACATGCAACTTCTACAAACCCTCAAGCTGGCAAGATCATGGCTTTGATACCACTGAAATGTCCCTTTTCTAATTTTTTATGATATTTCCAACCTCTAATCAGATTTTCAAGATCAAACAACTAATATCACAAAGATCCACCAAATTTTTCAAGAAACCCCAAATCGGTTATGCCAGAAATTGTGCCAAAAGCTTTACAGCTTCACCTATTATTCATAAATCTGAAAGTGGAAATTTTTACAAAAATTTCAGCAGCATAATAGCCTACAAAATGAAATTTCCAGATCTGTATAGCCTTTACACAATAGTTCTCAAATGTAGGACAAAAACTATGCTCATCGGGCTCCCGAAATTAACACAAAAATGATGGAAAACACCACAAAATACTAATAATCTATCTCAGAAGTTTAATCATGTCCCAATAAATATATTCAGCTCTATTTTAACACCTTAAAGTCTGAAATACAGCAGAAACCCAAACTGATATGAAATACCCAACTGAAAACACCAAACTCATACAAAAAAACACACCCGAAAATCCACAAATCTGCACTGTTCAACACAAAGCCAAACTCTGTATGAGCATGCACATGGAATGGCTTCAAAATCCCATCCTTAGCCTTCCTAGAAACCTACAAACTTCCATTCTTGGGTCTCCCTAGAAACCTGTAAACTCCCATTCTTGGGTCTCCTTCTCCACAGGTTTGGCAGCCTCTGAAGAATAACAAAGAAATGAGCAAAATCAAGTTCTGAAATCCACCCAAAATGCCTCCAAACCCCTTAAAAGAGGGCATAACCATAACTCACGTCCAAGAGAGGGTAATGAAACATATTTTAATAATAATTTTCATTTATTAGTCCAACGGTTTCCAAAGATTAACCCCCTTTTTCTGAAACTTCACTTTCTTGGGCCTGCCTGCCTTAGCAAAGATTATTATTTTTTAATTATTTGAAAAGGGGACATGACAGTATGACATATCATGATGCTTAATTCTATGCATTCTAGAAGCTCTCCTAAGGCCTTTATATATAGGCACTCCTAGTGTACTCTAAAGCTGGCATATTGAATGAATATCATCATTTTGATCATACTCGGTCTATTTTGGTCTACTATGTGCTTGTGTTGAGTTCTTTAGTTCTTGGGTGAATTCTGGCCTAAGCCAAATTCTTAGAATAAGAAACTAAAATGGTAGGTGTAGGATTTGGAGGATGGGGTGAAGAAAATGGTCAAAGCTTAGCTGATGGGATGTGGATGAGGAAGAAGAAAAGAGAAAAGCATAGATGACAAGAGTTGAGTGGAAATGTATCCAACAAAAGTATGGGTAGATGTAGTCACGATGTGACTGAGGAAGAGGAAGTTGATCGATCACATGATCAAGTTGGCGAAGTAGATAGTTAAGTAGAGAATCCTTCCTTATTTGCACTACAACTATTATCTGATAGTGTGACACAACTTGTGGGATAAGAGGATCATATTGAGGAGATAGGGTCTCCAAGTGAGAGGTTACAACATTTGACTATAGATATATGCCTCTCTTATATGGATAGTTAGAGAGATGACCAAATTCTAGTACAAAGACTAGTGAGGTCATGGACTAAGAGCCATTGGTGAGGCTAGTAGCATCACCATGTAAACAAGGCAAAAGTTTTTGGGGGAATTAATTGAGATCCCTAAAGATGCAATCATGATGGGTGTGGATCATCCAACTATTTGTGCTCTACCTATTCTAGAGAAAAAGAAGAGTCCTATAGCACCTATGCTCCAAACATATCAAGGAACATATTTTGATTTTATCTACAACCGTCTGATGATGCTATGATTGTAATGGGGGCTGAGCTACAGAAGGAACTTACCACTGAGACAGAGCAAGAAAATAATACAGAAAAAGATGTCGACTTCTTCTAGGGTCTAATCATAAGGGATCAACATGATGAGGCTCAAAATAAAGCTAAGTGTCTGGAGGCTGTAATAATAGAAGAGAGAGGTTGAGCTAAGACTATAGAGACTGCATTGGCTATCGAATGAGCATTTGTGGAGAGAATCCATAATGAACTTGTTTTATTGCAAGCCCAGGTGGAGCCTTTTAAGGAAAATACTGATGCCATGGTATACAAGTCTCAAGAGCTACTGAACACTAGTAATGCAAGGATTACATGGTATCAAAATTAGATCAACAAGGCGAAGCATAATAGGGAGCACTAGAAACTACTAGTGAAAACCTATCAAATTGAGTATGATATCACTCAACATGCAACAACCACACTTGGAATAGAAAAATTGCTTGTGGATATGTATGAGCTTATGGAGAAATCTACCAAACTTTCTTGAGAGGTAGTATAATATATGGGTCTATACCATCAGGTAGTTCCACTAGAGAAAAGAAGGGGTATAAGCCTCTTAGATAGGCATTTTATGACTTAGATGAATAATATTCTGATACACAACCATATTCCCATACCTATGGATACAATCTAGGAAGGAGCATTAATGACTCTAGGAGCTTCATTATCTAGGACTTTGCAAGTGGGAAAGCCCCCTGCTAGAACACAAATGTCCAATCTCCATGAGGAAGGCCTTAACGAGAGTGTTTAAAATTTTGTTGGATGCTTTGTGTGTTGTAACCAATGCTTCTCTTAATAAATAAAAGTATATTTTGTTTCATTTCCTAAACAATGTATTAACTTGAAATATGAGTCTTCTATTTGAGTAGTTAAATGTCATAAGTTGCATACTACTCCCCATTTAATTATGTTCTTATGATCATATATAAATAATTCTATTACTTAACTAAGGTTCTATCTTTTATGGTATAACCAAATTATTCTCTTGTCAAAATAGATTCTTGGATTTATTATCATACCATTCGGGTTCTCAATAGTTACTTGCAAACATACTAACAAAAAATTCATTGTAGAAAGATGATGACATAGAAAAGTTGAGTTTTCAAGTCTTGAGGTTGCATGATTAGTTTACTTAGAGTTCTAGGGTTTCAGTTCTGATTAATAGCATCAATTATGGTAAAGGTTAAAATGTGCAATTTAAAGTGTACATGATATTGAAATTAATGTCAACTTGTCTATTAGTGACTTATACTTAGTTAATTGGTTACATTTCTACCAAGCTCTATAGTTGCTACCGAGCTTATCTTTCAATCAACAATGTTAACCAAGTGCTCTAGTTACTTCCAAGCCAAGAAGTCAATGTATAGTTGCTACCAAGTTTCACATATGCTACTATGCTTTAGAATCTATGTATAGTTCATGCCAAGTGTAGTAGTGTCTACCGAGTTATTCAGTGGAAGTGATGGAAAATCTAGTGTTAATTGATCTCTATACTGTTAATCAAGTTCCCTAGTGTTGACTGAGTTATTCAGTGTTAACCATGTTCTACAGTGTCTATTGAGCTCATAGTGTTAAAGATATGAACCTAGTGTTAACTAAGCCATGGAGTATCAACCGAGTGATTAGATATATGTCAAGTTTCTTAGTGTTCATCGAGTCACTAGAGTTGACTAAGTTCTTACTACTTAGAAGTGATCAATATGGAGTAAGCCTCTACTTTAACCAAGTGCCAAAAGATGTTGAGTGTTGACAGTGCTTGTCAAGTGTTATAACTTCACTAAGTCTGTTCTTGGAACCCAACTTACAATAGTTGGGAAGACTCTGTGGATAATGATGAAATTGGTATTGTAGCCAACTTTAGTAAGTTATGGTTTAGATTGGTATATATGTAATGCATTGTTTCATATCCAAATGTCTGTGTGAAGAATATATGATGAGGAGAAGTGTGAATTAAGGTTTACAAGTAGTATATGGTGCATCAAAGACCTATCTATCACAACAAGGTGATCATCACATTACAAGGAATATCTACCAACAAGTTAAAGTTGCAAATTAGAGATCAACCACTGGTTCATCCTAATAGGTTTATCAATTAAATCCTTTAATAGGGTAGAATTAATAATCTTTTGCCAAATCTCTTTACCAAGTGCATACTTCATTTTATGTTTTGTAAATCCTTTCACAAGGTGGGTATAGTAGTCCTTATTGCTCCTAATAGGGTAGATCACCAGAAGTGGTCAATTATAAGCCTTAATAGGCCAACTTTATACTACAGTATCAAAGCTTGTGGGTATCATCCCCACCCTAGTTTTACTTTCTATTTTGAAGGTTTTTGGGTGACCATATCTTGTGTCAAAGTGTTATGAATATTTTAATGCTTTCATTCTTTCATGCATGCAATTAGATCAAAATATTAATTAGGATTAATTAGTGAAATAAGATAAAAGTTTTATTGGTTCCTGATTCACTCCTCCCCTCTCAGTAACCTTGCCTACCTTATATTTCCAAGAATTGGTGTCACAACTTTTAGGTTCTCACAAAATAAATTTAATAGCTTGAGAAAATATTAGAGGCAATGGAGGCATACAAGCTAGAAAAATCTAAGAATGATAAGTTGGATTTGGAATTGGCTATTGAAAATCTCATAAAAGAAAAAGAGCATCTCTCTTAATCTTTGCAAAGAAGGAAGGAACTAGCAAAACAATCAAATGACAATCTCTACATTGAAGAAAGAATTGAAAACATATATCTAGAAAGAAATTCAGATGAAGCTAATGAAGCAATCAAAGAAATACTTGAGAAGAATCTTACTCTCCAAGAAGAAGTAAGAAAGCTGAAAAGAGAACATAAATCCAATCGATCATACTATGTGAAGTCATGGAACAAAGGGACAAAGCCATAGAAGAGATAGAAGGATAAAACAATGAAATAAATCAGCTACCCCTTCAATAAGAATATTTTATTGATCAACTGATTGGTACAAATGAACAACTCATGAGTCTAAGATCAAAGAATGAAAGACTATGGAATGATCTCAATACTGAAAAGAAAACCAATGAGAGGATGATGGAATCTCAAGAAAGAATGAATCAATTGAATGAAAAAAATTAGTATAGACACAAAGGAAAAGTAGGATTAGGTTATATAGAAGAAGACAAGTCATCCAAGCAAGGAGCTCAAAAGAACAAAAATCCTACTTGCAATCATTGTGGTAAAATAGGTCATTCATCAAATAGATGTTGGAGAAATGGTAAACCTAACTTCAATGGAAAGTGTTACATTTGTAATAAGCATGGACATAGAGAAAGTGAATGCAAGGAGAAATCTAATTTTGAAGGAAAATTCTATAGTTGAAATAAGCAAGGACATAAATCTTCAGAATGCAAGACCATGAAGTTAAATCTAGCAGAATAGATTGTGAAAGCAATATTTGGATGTGACTACAACACATCATGTAGATGCCGCTATTGTGGTGAAATTGGACACATTGGAGAAAATTGTGTTAAACATCACATAAGGAAAAGAGACACCACTAAATGATGTTTTATTTGTATAGAAGTTGGACATCTTGCCAAGAACTATATGAACACAAGAAGAATTGAAGATTAAAAGAAAGCCAAAGTTGACAATATCAAAAAGGAAACGAGGCAACAATAGATACAAAAATCTCTTGAGAATGCAAGCTCAAGTCATGAAATAAATGTCACTCAAGAGTTTCGTGACTCAAGAATTTTGACTTAGTTCCCCATGGGAGCAATTGAAACTGAGATTCAGAATTAGACATCCCTCATTATTTCTAGCTAGTAAGAAGAAAAGATCCATATTAACATTCAAGATGCACAAGGATCACTGAGTGATTGTAGAAGTTCAAAACCTTACCAAGCTAGTTTGGGTTGCAAGACCCTACCAAGAAAGGTCAGGATACACTAGAGCATCATACATGGACACCAAGTTGTTAATGACTCTATCAAGTAATGGTGAGTTTACCGAGCTATTAATGTCTCTCGAACATTAAAAGTTGAATTGAGTGGAGGACAACCTACCACTGAGTGAGAATATGTACCAAACATTAATGGTGATTGTAAAGAGGAAATTTTTTAAAAGGAAGAAATTGAATGCATTGTTTCAGCATGAATTTCTAGATCTATTTGTGAAGAACAAATTTAGAGCTCCAATCTATTTGAGTGTTTGCTATTGGAGATTTTTTGAGTTTTCACAAACCCAACCAAGAATGGCATCTTCAAGCAACAAAATTAAGAAAGGATAAAAAATGTTAGTTTGTGGAGAGGATTGTGAGCTTCTTAAATTCAAGTTGAGTCCAATAATTGTAGAAGCACTTGACCTAGCTGGTGCACAATCACAAATTCTATTAGAAGTAGGGAATACTGAGAATGGGGGGGTGAATCGATATTCTACAAACTTTTGTTACCAACTAGATATTATTTATTACTTGGAACCATACATAAGAAAGTAAACAAGTAATGCTAAATAGTAAGAGTAACCATGCACAAAGAGAACTCATAACAGCATATTTTGTTAACTAGGGAAACCCTGGCCAAAGGAAAACCTTGTAGGGCTGATACCCACAAGATGATATACTAATATAAATGTTCCTCATTAGAGGATAGACCATATTAGGAGTCTATTACAATATTTAGTACATATGAGTCAATGTTAAGAGACTTTGAATCCCTTTTAGGAGATTCCAACCCTGTTAGGAGCTGTGGTAAAATGTATACAAGAAGAGCTCACTACCCAAACAAGTAATTTATCCTTTAAGTTCCTCAAATACAAAAGTATAGATGCCGTGACTTCCTTCTAGCTAATCTTTGACCTTGTCTCAATATCAAATCACAAAATTAGGTTATCAAAAACTCACTTCATGCATATGATACAAAGCTTCACATTCATAACTTTCATGCATAAATTTCAAATAACCTCACAAGATTTCTTTGCATAAGTACCATTCCTTTCCACAAATTATTGCTAGGTTGGCTAGGACCAAAATAAGCTTTCCCAACTTAGAGTAAACACCAAGGATGTCATCAATAATTGGTCAAGTAATTATTTTGTAAAGAAAATAATTTCTTTACATTTTAATCTGCTATTTTGTTCATAGTTATACTAGTAAATCATAAATATCTCTTCTCTATACTATTCATATTAATGTCCGTGGTTATACACATCATGATCAAAATGTATAATATTTCCATCTAACCTCTCTCTAAAATATAACATCATATAAACAAGTCATACTTCAAATATTGTTCTTTGTTCCTATCTAATAAACACATAACTACATTCACTAGAACTTGAATAACAAGTGTTAGATTTAGTATTCCTGTAAGCAAAATTAACCAATTGTTTTGCTCACTTTATTCTACCTCCATATAACCTTTCTATTCATAATATGATGTCAACAACAAGTTGCATATAAAACAATACACTATCGTAAACCATTTTGATACTTAGATAATTTTCTAAGTATTAAAAAGCTAAGTACCTTTATTTTTGAGGTTTTCTACAAGCATGTACGTCATGTGTTGCCATTAATGACAACATTTACATATCTACATACAAATAATTGTCAACAATCCCCCCCTTTGGCATTGATGGCAACAAAGTAGGGAAAATTGGCTAAGTATCAAAACTTTACCAAAACTTACAACATTACTATACTTACCATCTATTACAAATGCTCCATCTTCATTTATTACAAATGTTCCCCCTTTTGATATTACTACAAAATAAATAACTTACTTGCAACTTTCTCATACAACTTCTCCCCCCTTGAAATCATTGACAAAGGTTAGAATGCCCAAAAAAATGTCAAAAAAGTCTTGTCTAAGTGTTGTAAAAAACTATGTCTTGCTGCCTTAAGCTGATATCATCTTCATACAATCATCAAAATATTCCTTTAGACTATCCATACCTTTTTCCCATGTGTCATTGGCTACTTCAGTAGTAGTAAGAATTGCAGATAGGGCATATGATGCAATCTTAACTCCATTAGGGTTGGAATATATAAAATTGGAATAAGTATCCTTTGTTTTGACGCATTCCTCCAATTGTCTCTCAATGGATGATAGTTTCAAAGCTATAGATTCTCTAAATTTTGATAATCTTCTCAAAATTTTCTCTTTTTCAAGTTGCATTTTCTTGATGTTAGTGTGAACACTAACAACTTGTCCTTCAAAATCATCAACTCTACTAGAGGGTTGTTGTAACTTACTTGTTAGAGCTTTTAGCTTACTCAACTTCCCTTCAATCTTATTATCCAAATCTTTAGTCAACTTTTGAGGTAAAGTACATTTTATGTATAGTACCTTGCCATCATATTGACATCTTTTATCAAGACTCAACAAATACTTCTTTATGTTTTGACAAACAGTGCTAAAAAGATTAGCATCATGAGAAATTTGAACTTTAGACTTTGCAACACTTAACAAATCTATAAATTCATCATGAAATGATTCTACTATTGTTTTGGCTCTTTGTTGATGGTATGCTTATGTATGTTTGTCTACTAGAGTGTTATGCAATGTGTCAATCACCTCCATTAATGTCCTTTGTAGACTCTTGACTTTCTTTTTCTTCTCAATCAACTTGGTCAAAGATGACATCAAGTTAGATTGATCATTATCATCAACTATAAGGTTGGAAAGAGATAGTGGAGTGGATGAGCTAGATGCTTTAATATTAGCTTCCTTTTGTTTCTTCTTTGCTACCTTCCATGATTTTCTCTCTTCTTCTTCTTCTTCCTTCTCCTCTTTTCCCCTCCTTTCCTTTTCTTTCTTTTGTTCTTCTAGCTTCTTCTATTTTTCCTCTTCTCTCCTCTTCTCTTCTTCTTTCTACTTCTTCTCCTCCTCAATCAACTTAAGCTTGGCTTCTTCAATCTTTTTCTTTCCCTCTTCCAACTACCTTTTCTCCTCTTCAATTAGTTCTAACTGATCTTGAATATTTTTATAATGGGACTCAAGTTGATAAAAACTTATAAAAGGATCATCATCAATTTTAATAGTAACATTCTTTTCATTAATTTTCATTATATCACCACTTAATGATACTTTTAATTTTTCTCTACACTAGTAGGTGTTGCCTTTAACTCAAACATCATCTTATTGATGGCTACAACTGTTTCACTTCTTATAACATTCTTCTAATCTTCCATAAAAAAAATTGGCCTCATTTTATTTTGTAAGTAGGCTACTAGTTTGTTCATCAATTTCCTAATTTCTTCATCATCATCAATTTTACACATAGTTCTTTTCATGGATTTCAAGAGTTTCATGTCTTCTTCACAAACTGTGCCTATTTTTCTATAAGTCTATCAAATACTTTCTAATTCACAATGCCTTTAATGTCTTCAAGTTTCAAATTGTTAAGAATCATATATCTCATAGTAGAGATATCAACATGATCTTTCTCAATATCATAGTATAAATCATAAAACTTATTCATTTGCACAAAGTTCCCTTCATTGACAATAGTTGTGTTAATACTTTTTATCTTTAGTTTCCAGGGTTACCTTGTTTTACTTGTTGGCTGTTTAGAAGCAATAACCTTTTTAGGTTGTTTTAATTCTTGTTCCTCTTCTTCTTCCTCACTAGAATCTTCAATTGTCAACAATGTTTTCTTCCTTTTCCTAGGTGCAGTAGCTTGTTGCTTGATTCTTTTTGATTTGTGAGTCTCAACTTCTACTAGCCTTTTTGACTTCCTTTTGGGTTCACTAGGTTGCTTAGTTGAAACAATAGCATATGATATGCTTTTCTCTATAGGAGTTGTTGTAATGGATACACTAGATGCTTGACCAATTGATAGAGGTGGCACATACATCACACTTTGTTCACTAGTTTGATTTAGTATGTAGATTTTTAATCTGACTGCCTATGATTCTCTTCCTAATGTACTGGCCTCAATCAATGCTTTCTTCATTATAGTCTCAACCTTCTTGTGAGATGCTTTTTCTAAGGATGTCTGGTAAGCTAAATAAGTTATCTCTTCATATGTTCCAAATCTTATGAGGATTTTTCTGTTGACAATTGACTACATGTAGATATGTAAATGTTTCATTAATGGGAACATGATGAACATGCTTGTAGAAAACCTCAAAAATAAATATACTTATCTTTTGGTACTCAAATTTTTTTCTAAGTATGGAACTAGTTTACATCAGTGTATTATTTTTTATGCAACTTATTCTTGATGTCATATTCTAACTAGCAAGGTTACATTGAGGTAAAATGAAGTGAGAAAAACATGTGGTTAACATTGCTTGTAGGAATACTAAGTTTGACACTTGTTATTCAAGTTCTAGTTATGTGTTTATCAAATAGGAACATAAAATAGTATTTGAAGTATATCTTGTTTATATGATGTTATCTGTGAGAGAGAGGTTAGATGGAAACAATAAATATGTTGATGATGATGTGTAAAACCTCATACATTAGTATGGATAGTATGGAAAAGAGATATTTACAATTTACTAGTATAAACAAAACAACATAATAAAAGGTTAAAGAATTATTTTGTTTACAAAATAATAACTTGACAAATTAGGGATGACATCATAGATGCTTACTCCAAGTTGGGAAATTTTATTTTGGCCATAGTTGACTTAGAAAAAATTTGTGAAAAGGCATGGTATTTATGCAAAGACATCTTGTGAGGTTATTGTGAAGTTATGTGCAAAAGTTATGAATGCAAAGTTTTGTATCATATGTAGAAGCGAGTTTTGGATAACCTGATTTTGTGATCTGAGATTGAGCTAAGGTTAGAGATTATTTGGAAAGAAGTTATAGCCTCTATACTTCTATATTTGAGGAACTTAAAGGATAAATTACTTGTTTGGGCAGTGAGCTCTTCTTGTAATTGAAAGTGCATGTTTGGGTAGTGAGCTCTTTTTGCATAAATGGTACCACAACTCCTAAGAAGGATTAAAAGTCTCCTAATAGGGATTCATATGTACTAAATGTGTTTATAGACTCCTAATAGGGTCTATCCTCTAACAAAGAACATTTATATTATTACATTATCTTATGGCTGTCATCCCCACTAGGGTTTTCCCTTGGCTAGGGTTTCCCTAGTTAACAAAATATGGTGTTATGAGTTCTCTCTGTTCATGGTTACTTTTACTGTTCAACATTACTTGTTTACTTTCTTATGTATGGTTCAAAGTAACAAATAATATCTAGTTGGTAACAAAAGTTTGTAGAATACTAATTCACCCCGCTCTCAGTATTTCTTATTTCTAACAATTGGTATCAGATCATAGTTACTTAGAAGAGGCTTAATAGCTTGAGTAAGATCCCTATGGATATGGAATAGTTGATGAAGAACCTTGAAGAGGCACTTGAACAAATTGATGTCCTTACTAAAGAAAGAGATAATTTGAGAAATTGATATGAAGACTACAAATTCTACATTGGAAAACTAAAGGAAAAGATTGAACATCTCAAATCCAAGCCTAAATCTATTGAAACTAAAATTAGTGATGATGAATATTCAAAGCTAAAAAATAGAGTACAAGATCTTGAAGCATGAATTGCGGATTACCAATCTAAAGTTGAGTTTGAAGAGTAATCCTAGCAAAGTCAAATCTAATTTAAAGACTAGAAATTCAGATCTTAGAGCCAATCTAGCAAAGAAGACATCTAAACTTGAAGCATTAAAAGAAGATCATGAAGAAATTCAAAAGTACAACACTATTTTGAAAGTTGAACTAAGTCAAAGCGAGGTACACCATGAAAAGCTTTATTCTAGCAGAAAAAAACTTGATGAATAGATAATAATTAAAAGACCTACCTATGATAAGACTAGTCTTGGTTACCTATTTAGCACATCTGTAAAGAAACCTAAAAATATATTAGATTTGGAAGAAAAAGATAAATCTAATGATAAGATTGAATCTAGTCAATCCTTTGATTAATCTAAAGAGGTTGGACAAGACAAGAAAACTAAAAAAATGGATGAAACTAAGCAAGTTGAATCTCCTAAAGAAACTAGGTATGAATTTAGAGGTAAGTGTTTTACATGTAATGAAATAGGTCATATGAAAAGAGATTGTACATATAAGTCATTTAATCATTTTACAAATTTTTATTTTCATAATTGTCATGGTATTGGTCATAAAGAAATTGATTGTAAGAAACCTAAATATGATAATGATAGAAGGGATAGTAGAATGTTTAGAAATACTAACCCTGTAGATGGAAGAAGATCTAATGAGAGGACATCAAGAGAAAGAATACCTTATGAAGAAAGAAAGTAGATCATGTGTTATAAGTGTAACAACTTTGGACACATAGCCCAAAATTGTCAAGCACCTATTGATCAACAGAATCCTAGAAGTAGAACCCCAATATGTCAGCTATGCAACCACTATGGACATATAGCGAAGTATTGTAGAATGGACAAAAGGAACAATGGAAGAAACTTCAGAAACAAAAGGAACACTGGAAGAAACTTTAGAAATGATAGACAGAATCATGAAAGGAACTTCATAACTAACAAAGATGATGAAGATCAAAGAAATGTAGTTAGTGAACTTTGAGAAGAAATTGATGAGACATTTATAAAGGGATTAACTATTAGATCTGAGGAAAAGTTAGATGATGTAGAAAAAGGAAGAATGAAGTCAGTAATTGAGTTTGATTCATCCAAGTTGAATTAAGCTTGTTCACAACACTAGAATTTGAAAATTCATTTAGAGATTGAACTATGAGTAGAGAAGTTGGGAAAAGATGTATCTAGATGAGCTCAGATTATAGATAAGCTCTCTTGGAATTTAGAGCTTATTGGAACAAGTTATGAAGGAAATGAGAGTTACTGTTATAATAGAGAAAGTTTATTCTATGATAAAAGATGAAATCCATGTCTTCACAACAAATTTCATGGAGAGAAGTTTTGTGGAGCATTTTCATGATGAAGGAAAGATATGGTTAACCTCGGGTAGCATTTGAAGATTGGACATATGATTTTGAGCAGATATTTGATTTTAGAATGAAATTAATAGATTTTACAATTTAGAAAAGTATGCAATTAATGCAAGTTCAAGTTGGATAAATAGAGTACAAATGTAATTACTTCCAAATTGTGATTATCTCCGAAGGTTAGAGCACAAAAACCCTACTTCAAAAAATGTATTTTATCAATTTTTGTTTAGAATATTTTCAATAAATTTCTATTTGGTTAAATCATGCATATGATAGTAGTTCAAAATGTTAGAAATATTGAGAGACCTAAATTGAAGGTTGTCCCTATGAAACTCCTAGAAGAAAACCTTAATTCAACTCTAATAATAACTCCAAACAATGTAGTTTACTTGGAAGATGTAGGAAGTTACTTATCTAGCAAGTTTGAAACTATTGGAGATGAATTTATGAAAAAGGATATGGAAATTGTTTTCAACCATGATATGACTATGAATCCCGAATTTGAACATCTAAAAGATTTAGACCTAGTCAAATATTACTTCTACCATGAAATTGAGAATGAAGAATGAACTCAAATTATATTAAGTAGAGTTCATAATGAGAAATTTTGGACGGAAGACAATGTATTTGACATCTCTGTTGACCTTATTCATGAAGTTATTGGTATTAGTAATAGGGATAACTTTAAGAAATCCCCCTTTGGAAGAATGCATAAAATTTTGGTGAATCAAACATTAGTTTAGGGGAAAATAATTAATTTCTATTGGCAAATTAATTTTTTTTGAGTATGAAAAAATTTAACTTTATTGGCAATAGTTTTTCAACTATCTAAAAATTCTATAAAATCCTGCCAAATCTTTCGTAATTAATTATCAAACTTTGAAGGTTAAATTTATCCCACTTTTATGATTTTAGTTTTGCTCCAAATTATTGAATGGCAGTATGCAAACAAAATCCTTATTATTTATGATTGTTGGAGAATCTTAAATCAATGGCCTAAATCCTATTTCAATCCAAACTTTTAAAAAGATATAAAGTTTTTAAAAAAGTCTCAAAAGTAAAGGCACATGTTCCCAATCAAATCTATTATGGGCCAAAGTGAGAAAGGATAAGAAGTTTCATGGAAAGTCTATATCATAGAGACACATGTCGAAGCTACATACTTAATGTGTAACCTAACTTCAATTTTTACCAAATATTGGCTAATATGACACAAATTAAGATAAGAATTGGAAATTATAGGCGAATATATATAATTTACCATGTGGAAAAATAGTTTGCATTGGAAAAGTCATCACTAAAATAAAAATACTTTGTATCATTATTGGCAATTGGCATAAGCATGGGACCCAATTTTTGTAAAGTTCAAGTGACATGGCCATCCCAAAAGTGAAAAATATTTTAGCCAAATTTGGGGCCCCTAATAAGTGAGATTAGCCAATTGGTGAAAATTAACCACTAATGTTATCTTTGATTAGCAAACAAGGCAGTGTACCCTTTGGTGAGAAATTAGTCAATAAGAAGGTTGAACTCAATACTAAAGTAGTTTATAATGACAAGGCAATGGTGATCAACACCATTAGACAACATGATGTAAGATTATTGAGTAGAATCTGTTAAGTTTCAAGATTTGCACCCTTTACTAAACTGGAAAACGTTTAGTAACCCTTACTTAACATGGGATTCACTTCACTATATGGAATTGGACAGTGAGATGAAACCTTTGGATTCTAAGCTAGCTCCTATTGAATCTCTTAGTGATAAACTCTTAAAACTTAAAGAAAACTTGAGGGAAAAGGGGAAGAAGTTACTAAAAACCAAAACCTCAACCTTAAGTCTAAACTAAGGAAGTGATACACCAAAGAGGGATATGGAAATGTAACCCACATGTAATAGAGAGGATAATATAGCTTTATGAAACACAGATGAAGCACAACTTCCTGTCAAGGCTTGCACAAATGATTTATAATAAGGTTTTCCACTGAAACCACAAAGAGAAAGATAAACTAATGCCTCCCTTTGACCAATTTCACCTAAAAACACATGTTATAACCTGCAAACAAACTTACTGTTCTACACAAAGGTGCTGAAATGAGACAAAAAACAAGGAATAATGAAACATTCACAAGTTAACCTATCCAATCATTTAAAATGCACACAGAAATTGTAGAAAGGAAAAGGGCTCACTAATAACTTCACCAAGCATAATCACACTACTGTAACCTGTATTATATCTCTAGAAATGAATTATAGACTCTGTAGAATGAAGTCCAGGAGTCAGAGAATAGCCACAAAACTTCCATCCACACAAATAAGAACCTCTACAAAATGAGCATTTTACTCATACTTATGAACCAAATACCCAACTGCATATAGAAAGTCATAAATGCTAGGTCGTATTCAAACCCAAAGGCCAACTTGAGTCCTTGAGAAGACTTCAAAAAGGTGTACAAAATAGCCCAAAGGGCATGGTCTGATAATATCATCAACTGCCCCTCATAAATGTAGCTCGAAAACTCTTGCCAGACTCCAAAAGCAACAATTTCCTGCCCTCAAGTCTTATCATACATGACTCAACACTTAATCATAATGATTTGCAAAATATATGTCTCTCAACCCTTTTAAAAGGAAAATAAATATTTATTTCCTATTATTTACTTATTAAATGATATTTATTAAATGATTTATATTTTAAAAATAAAATATAAAGCATCTAATATTTATAATTTAATAACTTTTTATAATATGATTTACACTTTCTTATTTTAATAAGTATTAGTTATTTTTTATATAAACCATTAAGTAATAAGAATCAATTACTTAATATTTAAATAAAATAGCTAATATTTATTAAAATAGCAAGAAAAAGAATAAATTATATTATAAAAAGAAACCAATGAAGGAAATATATATTTAACCTTCTAAAAGAATTAAACAAAATAAAAACTTTGCAAAAAAAAAAGAGTGCTGATTAAGGAGGAAGAAAGACTTTGGGCGATAGTTTGTGGCCATTTGAGAAATTAAAACAAGGCAAAACTCCTCCCTCATATCTGAGACTTCAATTTTTTCTAAAATATGAGAAAGGGCAGAATACTTATTCGAATACCCTAATCATCTTTGTCATTTTTTGCATTTACACATTACATGAAGAAGTTGTGGCCAAGGAGAAAGAGGGTTTGCTGGCCGCCATGAGGAAGGACCGTGGTTTTTTACATGTCACCATGAAAATTTGTTGGAGTTCTGAGTTGCCATTGAGCAAAAAGGATTTGCTTGTATTCATTGTTGTCATGGGACTGGCATACTCTTTTGATCTAGTGGGTGCCACCATGGAAAAGAATGGAGTTCAATTTCTTGAAGCCATGCTATAGCTTGAACCTAAACCTCTCCTGCGTTTTCATCTTCATGCTCTACTCATGGAAGAAAGAGGGTTATTGAAGCCTTCTGAGGCCATTTCATTGTTTCAAAATATGGATTCTCTGAAAGCTTTTCTTTGAGACTCATTGCATAGATGGTGCAGTAGCCTCCCAAGCGATTTGTTGGTTGCTTTTAGACATTTTTTAGGTGCTTCCTCTTGTAAAATCACCACTTGGTAAGCGTACCTTGTCTATATTTGTTACTTTTTTTAGATCTTTGTTGTCACTGTCTTGAGAAGGGTTTGATTGCCATATGCTTCTAGCTGATAAGAAAATGTTTCCAAGTGCAAAAGAATAATATTTTTTTGGATTTTTTAAGGGAAAAATGACCATGGCTTTGGTCTATAGATGTATTCTTGCATTATATTTTCTTATCCATATCTATGTGAGCTTTGCTTTTGTCTTTGAAATATGGACTCCCTGCTATTTTTAAATGAAATTCAGAAGTTGCATTTTAAAGAACCTGAATGGGGTTTCTTTGCTTTTGCAAAGGCATTAACCTGTACTTTCCTTATATTAACTTCTTTAGAACTGCACCTTTTCACTTCTTTCTTCAAAATATATTTTCTTTCCCATTTCGTTCCTTTATAATAGAAAAAAGAAGAGAAACAACCACCATGTGGAGATGCAGTTGCAAAATATGTTGTTTCATTTGCTGGGCCTCTTTGCAGGGTTTTACTGGTTTTTTATAGCGACTGGTTCTTAGTATTGCTTACTGTTGTAACATTTTGCTGGTTAAAATGTTCTCATCGAGCCATCAACCATAGATATGTGGCTTTGATATGAAACCCTTGCTGTGATTTGGCTTCCTTTACTGTTGTTATTGCCATTGGTAGTATTGGAGTCTGTATTGTGTGTGCTTCACACATGCTACTATAGATGTATGTTTCAGAATTTATCATTTTTATAAAGGTTGTGCTAGAAGATTAATTTCCAAAGTTATATTTGTTTCCATATTCAAAGACAAAAACAAAACAGGGTTTCTCCTGTAGCATCAGCTTCTGTTTGATAGCAATCTTGAGAGTATCCCGCTGCCTTCAAAGTATGAGATGGATATTTGGAAACCACACTTCCTTTACTCAATTTCATTTAATCCTGCTAATGAATTTATAGGAGAATATTCTTTTTCATTTATAGAAGTTGGTGTTCTAGCTCCTATGCCTTGTTCACACCAAGTCTTTACGGCTTTGTAGCTCTACATTGACAATGTTCATGAAGGCGAATCTTATGCTAAAAAATCTAAAACCTCAAGTCAGCCACCTCATGATGTAGAAATGTCAGCACCAGTGAAAGAAATTGTATTTTCCTTTCTTAATGAATTTAGCCAGCTCGTCTATTCCATTTTTTAGATCTGAAGGTCTAATGTTGCTTTCTTAAAAAAACAAATTTGTATGTGGGAGTTGGACTGAAAAACATATGGAGACCTCTAGATTGTTGAAATTCTGAGTTTGATTGATACAAATTTTTATAACATATTTATTTTTATTGCAAGGCCATTTTCTAATAGCAAACATTGAATCTTGCCTTTGACAACTGAGATACCTCCAAAGTTAGAAGCATGATGTCACCAATATAAAGGATGTGTTGGAGACATGTCATCATTTGTTTGCTTAGCTTCTATTACCCTTTTAAATGACAAACATTTTGTTTTGATATAGATAATAATTGTGTATGCTCTCAGTGTCCATTTCTGTCTATAACATAGTCATTCTTGCCATTATATCACTATTTTGTCCTTTGATATGCATGTTTAAAAGATGCAAACAACATTCTTCGGTATCCCTGTTTGCTTGTTGCACATGTTCATAAATAAATTCATAATAAAAATTTGTTAGTCTATTCATCTTCTCTATCTCGTAGCATATCTTATGAGGTTCGAGCATGGGCTCATGACACTCATGAATGGTTTTATTTCTTTTTAGCACTAAATGCCAATATCACTGCTTATTTTCTTTCATGACGGAATGCATTGACAGATTTAATATATAGTCATAGAGGTAGGTAGTCATTGCTTAGATCCCTCGGGAGCTAACATCAGTTGCCTTATGTTTTTTGTAGCTACTGGGGACCATGGAGCTTAGAGCTAGACAAGTGCGACAGGAAAAGAAACCATAACTAGTCAAAGCAACATGCAATGACTGGTTATCTCTATTCCTATTTCTTTCATGTATATATTTATCTGTTAGTGTATTTCTTGATGAAAGAAAATTAATTAGTTATCCTCACGGCTTGTGTGAGATTTTCTCCATTTAGTACATTAATTCATTTCATTTTCATTTTGTAAAAAAAATGAAAATTTTGTACATATCAGATGATGATCTATACAATGAACATTGTATTTCTTTTTCTTATGATTTCATAAATGATTGCAAAAAGATGGAATAGTAATGAAATAGAAAATATACACTTCTTTTGCAATGTTCTTTTCGTGATGTTACTTGAAGCAAAAATTCAGCATGTGTGAAATTTTGGTAACAGAATCATTGCATATTCTATTGTACAAGTTCTTAGAGTGAAGAGTTGTTAGTAGGATTTATTTATGTAGCCTACAAGATTTGCATTCAGAAAGAACAAGTAAATTTGAGTGAGATTTTGAGAGTACAACTCCTTGAGAATCTAGAGAAGATTAAGAGAACTCAGAATGGTGTGTTCGGATGTCAATTACTATCAATCATATTTACTTTCATGTACTTAAAATATTTCCATTTCTATCAGTTAAAAAAATCATGAGCTATGAAAATGTACTACGGATAATATAATAGATGTATGCAAAAGGCATCCTACAGATAAAATCTTGGATGGTGGCAATTTGATTATGAGAACATTCTAGAATGAAATGAAACAAAGATTCAGAATTGTACCAATAATTGTTGATAGATTTAAGGATGACATATGCTTTATGGTAGATATAGACCTATCTTATGTTGAAGTAGTAGAATCAAGGGAAATATTTCTTGAACCCTTAGGTTATGAACTGAGTGATGATGTAGCTATGTGTTACATTGATATATTATTGAACTTCAAAAAGGACAAAGCCTCATACAGATTTGGAACATATGAGGAGATAACTTAGATAGCTTACCAAAAATATTTAGAAAAAGCATCTCATAAGAAGTTTGACACTATAATGAAGAAATCATTGATTGAGGCCATTATGTCAGAAAGAGAATCATAGGTAGTTAGACAAACAATCTCTACACTAAAATAAACTAGTGAACAAGGTGTGATGTATGTGACACCTTTGGTCAAGCATCTAGTGTATCCATTGTAGTAACTCCTAGAGAGAAAAGCATCCCATATGTTGTTGTATCAGCCGAGAAACCTAGTGAACCCAAAAGGAAGTCTAAAAGTCTAGTAGAAGTTGAGACTCTCAAGTAAAAAAGAATAAGGCAACAAGCTGCTAGACTTGGGAAAAGGAAGAAAACATTGTTCACAATTGAAGATTCTAGTGAGGAAGAAGAAGAGGAAGAAGTCGTCAAATAGCTTGAAAATATTATTGCTTCTAAATAGTCAGCAGGTAAGACAAGGCAACCCTAGCAACCAAATATAGAAAAGATTAACACAACTATTGTCAATAAAGGGAACTTTATGCAAATGAATAAGTTTTATGATTTATATAATAATATTGAGAAAGAGTAGATTGATATCTCTATTGTGAGATATATGATTCTTAAATATTTGAAATTTGAAGACATTGAAGGCTTTTTGAATTAGAAAGTTTATGATAGACTTATAGCAAAGAAGGCACCAGTTTGTGAAGAAGACATGGAACTTCAAAAGTTCATGATAAGAACTATGTACAAAAATGTTGAAGAAGAAATTAGGAAATTGATGAACAAATTAGCACCCTACTTACAAAATAAGATGATGCTAATTCTATTTATGGGAGGTGATAAGAATGTCATAACAAGTGAAACAACTGCAACCATCAACGAAATGATGATTGAGGTAAAGGTAGCACCTACCACTTTAAATAAAACTTCAGTATTATCAATAAGTAGTGATACAATCCAAATTGATCAAATACATGTTACTATTAACATTGATGATGACCCTTTTGTAAGTTTTGATCAGCCTAAGTCCCATTCTAAAAAAATTCAAGATCAGTTAAAATTGATTGAGGAGGAGAAAAGAAAGTTCGAAGAATAAAAGAAAAATATTGAAGAAGCCAAGTTGAAGTTGGTAAAGGAGGAGAAGAAATGAAAAGAAGAGGAGAGGAGAGAAGAGGAAAAAGAAAAAAATCTAGAAGAACAAAATAAAGAAAAGGAAAGGAAGGAAAAAGAGGAGAAAGAAGAACACGAGAGAAAAACAAGGAAGGTAGTAGAGAAGAAACAAAAGGAAGATAAGACTAAAGCATCTCACTCATCCACTCCACTATCTCTTGAAAACCTTATAGGTGATGATGATAATCAATTTGAATTGATATCATCTTTGAATAAGTTGTTTAAGAAGAATAGGAAACTCAAGAGTCTACAAAGGACATTAATGGAGGTGACTGACACATTACATAGCGCTCTAGCAGCCAAACATATAGAAGTAGACCCAGAATAAAGAGCCAAAGTAGTAGTAAAATATTTTGATGATGAATTTATAGATTTTTAAAGTGTTGCAGAGTCTAAGGTTCAAATATCTCATGATGCTAATCTTTTTAGCACTATTTGTCAAAACATAAAGAATGATTTACTGAATCTTGATACTTGTATCAAGTAACTCTGAAGATGTCAACAATTTGGAAAGGTACTATACATAAAATGTAATTTATCTCACAAGTTAACTAAAGATTTGGATAATAAGATTGAAGGGAAGCTGAGTGATCTAGAAGCTCTAACAAGTGAGTTACAACAACCGTCTAGTAGAGTTGATGATTTTGAAGGACAAGTTGCTGGTATTCACACTAACATCAGGAAATTACAACTTGAAAAAGGGAAAATTTTGAGAAGATTATCAAATTTTAGAGAATATATAGCTTTGAAACTATCATCCATTGAGAGGCAATTGGAGGAATGTGTCAAAATAAAGGACACTTGTTCCAATTTCATATATTTTGACCTTAATGTAGTTGAGATTGTATCATATGCCTTATGTGTAATTCTCACTACTGTTGAAGCAGCCAAGGACACATGGGAAAAAGGTATGGATACTCTAAAGGAAAATTTTGATGATTTTATGAAGATATTATCAGCTTGATACAACAAGACAAAATTTTTGACAAGTTTTGACAATTTTTTACTGTAGTTAGACATAACTTTTTGATAGTTTTTGAACATTTTGACCTTTTTCATTGGTGTTAAAGGGGGAGATGTTGTATAAGAAAATTGTAAGTAAATTATGTATTTTTACATCATAAATAAAGTTGAAACACTTGTAATAGATGGTAAGTGTAGTAATATTGTAAGTTTCGGTAAAGTTTTGATACTTGGCCAATTTTCCCTACTTTGTTGCCATCAATGCCAAAAGGGGAGATTTTTGAAAATTGGCTATATGTAGATATGTAAATATTGTTATTAATGGAAACACATAATGTACATTTTTGTAGAAAACCTTGGAATAAAGATACTTAGCTTTTTGGTACTCAAAAAATTATCTAAGTATGAAACTAGTTTACAATAGTGTATTATTTTGTATGCAACTTGTTGCTGACATCATATTATGACTAGCAAGGTTAAATGGAGGTAAAATGAAGTGAAAAAAACATATGGTTAACATTTCTTGTAGGAATGCTAACTTTGACACTTGTTATTCAAGTTCTAGTTATGTGTTTATCAAACATGAACAAAAAATAGTATTTGAAGTATAACTTGTTTATATGGTTATATCTAAGAGAGAGAGAAAGAGGTTAGATGGAAATAGTATAAATGTTGATGATGATGTGTATAACCTCATATATCAGTATGGACAATATGGAAAAGAGATATTTATGATTTACTAGTATAAACAAAATGACAAAATAAAAGATAAAGGAATTATTTTGTTTACAAAATAATTACTTGACCAATTGTAGATGACATCCTAGATGTTTACTCTAAGTTGGGAAAGTTTATTTTAGTTTTAGCTAACCTAGTGACAATTTGGGAAAAGGCATGGTATTTATGCAAAGACATGTTCTAAGGTTATTGTGAAGTTATGTGCAAAAGTTATGAATGTGAAGTTTTTTATCATATGCAGAAGCAAGTTTTTGATAACCTAATTTTGTGATCCGAGATTGAGATGAGGTCAGAGATTAGATGGAAAAAAGTTACAAAATCTATACTTTTTTACTTGAGGAACTTAAAGGATAAATTAGTTGTTTGGGTAGTGAGCTCTTCTTATAATTGAATGTGCATGTTTGGGCAGTGAGCTCTTCTTGCATACATTATACCACAACTCCTAACAGGGTTGGAATCTCCTAACAAGGATTCAAAGTCTCCTAATAGGGACTCATATGTGCTAAATGAGTTTATAGACTCCTGACAGGGTCCATCTTCTAACAAGGAACATTTATATTAGTACATCATCTTGTGGGTATCATCCCCGCTAGGGTTTTCCCTTGGCTAGGATTTCCCTAGTTAACAAAATATGGCATTATGAGTTCTCTCTAAGGGTTTCATAGGGACAACCTTATATTTGGGTCTCTCAACATTCTCAACATTGTGAACTACTATCATATCCATGATTTCATCAAATAGAAATATATCAAAGAAATTTTGCATAGAAAATGACAAAATACCTTTTTTGAAGTAGGATTTTGCTCAAAATTGCTTTGAAAAATTGCTTTTGGGTGCTCTAAGCTTTTGAGATGATCACAATGTGGAAGTAATTAAGTTTCTACTCTATTTATTTATCCAACTTGAACTTACATCAATTACATACTTTGCTAAATCAAAAAAGCTGTTAATTTCATTCTAAAATTGAATATCTACTCAAGATCATCTCTCTGATCTTCAAATGCTACCCAAGGTTAACCATAGCTTCCTTTCATCATGAAAATGCTCCACAAAACTTAACTCTAGGAAATTTTCTATGAAAACATAGATTTCATCTTCTGTCATAGAATAAATTTTCTCTATTATAACAGTAACTCTTATTTCCTTTCTAACTTGTTTTGATAAGCTCCAAATTGCAAGCGAGCTTAGCTACAATCTAAACTCATCTAGATACCTTTTTTTCCAAACCTTGCTACTCATAGTTTGATCTCTAAAATAAGTTTTAGATTTTGGTGTTGTGAATAATCTTAATTCAACTTGGCTGAATCATACTTGATTACTGACTTTAATCTGCCTTTTTCTACATCATCTAACTTTTCCTCATATCCAATATTTAATCCCTTTATAAATGTCTCATCAAGTTCTTATTGAAGTTCACCAACTACATTTCTTTGATCTTCATTACCTTTGTTAGTTTTTAAGTTCCTTTCATGATTCTTTTTGTCATTTCCAAAGTTTGTTCCATTGTTCCTTATGTTTTCAAAGTTTATTCCATTGTTTCTTCTATCTATTCTACAATACTTTGCTATACATTTGAAGTTTTTGCATAACTAACATACTACGGTTCTAATTCTAGGATTCTATTGAATAATAGGTGCTTGACAATTTTGAGCTATGTGTCCAAAGTTGTTGCACTTATAACACATGATCTTCTTTCTTTCTTCATAAAGTCTTCTTTCTCTTGATGTCCTCTCATTAGATCTTCTTCGATCTGTGCAGTTAGAATTTCTAAACATTCTACTATTCCTTTTATCATTTTCATATTTAGTTTTCTTACAATCAATTTCTTTATGACCAATACCATGAAAATCATGATAATAAAAATTTGTAACATGATTAAATGACTTATTTGTACAATCTCTTTTCATATGACCTATTTAATTACATGAAAACACTTACCTCTAAATTCATACCTAGTTTCTTTAGGAGATTCAACTTTCTTAAGTTCATCCAATTTTTTAGTTTCCTTGTCTTGTTAAACTTCTTTAGATTTATCAAAGGATTGGCTTGATTCAATCTTATCATCAGATTTATCTTTTTTCTTTCAAATCTGATTCACTTTCAAGTTTCTTTGTAGACATGCTAAATAGGTAACCAAGATCAGTCTTATCATAGGTAGGTCTTTGTACTTTCATTTGTTAATCAAGCTTTTCTCAGCTAGAATAAAGCTTTTCAAGTTGTAGCTTTCTTTGAGTTAGTTCACTTTTCACAATAATGTTGTACTTTTGAAGTTTTTCATGATCTTCTTTTAATGCTTCAAGGTCAAATTTCCTTTCTACTAGATTGGCTCTAAGATCTAAATTTTTAGTCTTCAAATCATATTCAACTTTGTTAGGAAAATTATTCAAACTCCACTTTAGATTAGTAATCTTCAATTCATGTTTCAAGATCTTGTACTTTTTTTTTGGCTTTAAATATTGATCATCACTAATTTTAGATTTAGTAGATTTGGGCTTGGATTTGAGATGTTCAATCTTATTATTTAGTTGTCCAATGTACTCTTTAGATTCTTCATATGTATTTCTCAAATTATCTCTTTCTTTGGTAAGGAGATCAATTTGCTCAAGTGGCTCTTGAAGGTTCTTCATCAACTATCCATAGCCATGGGGATCTTACTAATGTTGTTAAGTATCTTTTGAGTAACTATTCTTTGATAACAATTGTCAGAAATAGGAAATACTAGGGTGGAGGGTGAATTAGTATACTACAAACTTTTGTTACCAACTGGATATTATTTATTACTTTGAACCAATGTAAGAAAGTAAATAAGTAATGCTAAATGGTAAGAGTAACCATGTACAAAGAGAACTCATAACACCATATTTTGTGAACTAGGAAAACCCTGGCCAAGGGAAAACCCTAGTGGGGATGATACCTACAAGATGATGTACTAATATAAATTTTCCTTGTTAGAGGATAGACCCTGTTAGGAGTCTATTACAACATTTAGTACATATGAGTCCCTAATAGGAGACTTTGAATCCCTTTTAGGAGATTCCAACCTTGTTAGGAGTTTTGGTGCAATGTATGCAAGAAGAACTCATTGGCCAAACATGCACTTTCAATTACAAGAAGAGATCACTATCCAAACAAGTAATTTATCCTTTAAGTTCCTCAAATACAGAAGTATAGATGTTGTAACTTCTTTCTAGATGATCTCTAACCTCATCTCAATCTTGAATCACAAAATTAGGTTATCAAAAACTCACTTCATGCATATGATACAAAACTTCACATTCATAACTTTCATGCATAACTTCCCAAATAACCTCGCAAGATGTCTTTTCATAAATACCATGCCTTTTCACAAATTTTTGCTAGGTTGGATAGGACCAAAATAAAATTTCCAAAGTTAGAGAAATCATTTAGGATGCCATCCCTAATTGGTAAGTAAATATTTTGTAAAAAAAATAATTCCTTTACCTTTCATTCCACTATTCTATTCATAATTATATTGGTAAATCATAAATAACTCTTCTTCATACTATCTGTACTAATGTCTGCAGTTATAGACATCATCATCAACATGTATATATTTCCATATAACCTCTCTCTCAAAAATAAAATCATATAAAAAAGTTATAATTCAAATATTATTATGTGTTCCTATCTAATAAACACATAACTGCATTCACTAGAACTTGAATAACAAGTGTCAGTGTTAGTATTCTTGAAAGAAATGTTAACTGCATGTTCTACTCATTTGATTCTACCTCCATGTACCCTTGCTAGTCATAATATGATGTCAGCAACAAGTTGCATACAAAATAATACACTGTTCTAAACCATTTTCACACTTAGACAATTTTCTACGTACCAAAAAGCTGAGTATCTTTATTTTCAAGGTTTTCTACAAGCATGTACATCATGTGTTGCCATTAATGATAACATTTACATATCTACATATAGAAAATTGTCAAAAAATTCCACCTAAGGTATTTCTTGTGCATGATATCTATTCTTTTTATAATTGTTCCATTTAAGAACTTGGAACTCTCAAGATGAACAAAGCATTGAATGAATTTTGTCTAGATGGCATGTTGAAACCTGAGCATCAACATTTGGAAGCCAAAGGCTTAACACATATTTCACATGTGCCAAGGAACTTCCAAAAAAAATGGATCAGACTTATCTTAAGCTGAGTTCACAATGAGAAATTATGGTTAGACCAACCCATTCAGATCACAAGGAAGATGATTCAGAGAATCATAGATCTACCTTTGCTAAACAATGTGAAAGCTACCTAAACTCTAGGTCAAGTTGAACTAGCTAGGAAGACTCTTTCCAAGTGGGATAGAAGAGGAATGAAGATAAGTGGAATCACTGCAATAGAGCTAAAGTTTAGAATTTATGTGATTACCCACAAGATCTACAACTCCATTTGTTTCAACAATGTGTTGTGTGAGGAAGTTGATCTAGCTCTCAAGGTGGTAATGAAAGACATGTCTTGTGCTCATGAAAGACATTGTCTTGTTCTCATGAAAGACATTGAATTTGTGGTAAAGTCAACCACTATTACATGGAATACTATCTACTAGTTGCATCAACCTAGTGACTTTTTTGTCCATGTTGATGAAAATGAAGGTGATGATGAGGAAGAAGAGGTAGAAATAAAAGATGATGAAATTGATGATGTCAATTTGGATGATGAGGAGTAATAATAGGAAGCTATTGGAGGAAGTCTTCTAGAGATACAAAGCATTGAGGAAATTGATGTAGAGAAGATTGTAGCAGTAGTAATGGCTTCATTTCCTCATTCTCTAAGTAAAAATTTAGTCCCATCTAGCTTCAAGAAAGATTATATTGAGTTGGTTGTGGTTACCACTACTACACCAAGCACCAAACCAAGCTTTGGACCTATTCAACTAAGTGTTTTATTGAAAAAAGTGACCAACACTTTATCTACTAAGCTAAAAATTCCTCCATCATCAGACATGACCATGAAAAAACAAGTTATTCCTACTCTTATTGCCATCTCTACATTTTTTACAAGCCCATTAGTTTGTACAATTCTTTCTATTCTACATGTATCCATAGCTAGTATAGTAATAGTTGAGACCAAGTCAAAACTGAGTACTAAAGCATCAGATAAGGGAAAACAAATTGTTTCCACCATTATGAAGGAAAATGGAAATGAAGAGGAAATTGATTTAGATGAGGATATATTTGTTCAAAATTGGGATATCTCTACCCTCAACCTAGATCAAATGAATACCCTAGGTGAATTATTGCAGACGAGAGCTAAGTAACAAAAGCTTAGAGAAGAGTGGAGGAAGAGAGCACAAGTTCTTGAAAATATAAAAGATATATTTAAAAATTCTCTAAGTATTGAGGTTAATAGAACTCGATCTATTCTTGATCAATTAGTGAAATTTATCCACAAATTCAATGCCGAATTAAATAGACAAGAGAAGCTACTTTAAAGAGCTAAAGGAAAGTTTGAGAATAAAGTGTTAGAATAAGTTGTACAAAAGATTGCAATAGATCAAGTAGAGTTAGCTACTATTCTTGGTTCACTAGAAGCCTCTGTTGATAATGCCATTTCATTATTTTTTAAGTTGAATGACACATCTATCTTCACTCAAGGAATCATGAAAAAACTATCAAAGATAGATGAAGACATGGAGGCAAGCGCACACCAGCTATCACTTGACTCAAGTTATAGTTCTTCCAATTATTCAAAGATTAGATATCTAACAAATTCATGGGCAATGTTATTAAGGGAAGAAACCAAGATCAGGGCCACACTTGCAAAAATCTAAAGCATGATTCTTCCAAAGAAGGATGCATTGTAGAAACACATTGCACATGCTAAGACACTCATCAATGATAAAAAATTGTCCATAGATGATCACATGATGGAATTATTAGAAAAAGTTCAGATTACATTGCATGTAAGCAAGGTGTTACAAGAGAATTGGGACAAGACAATGATACTCATTCTGAAGTTACATTCTAAATTCTTGTCACATTTTGGTATTAACATATAGATAGTTTACACCTTTGGCATTTATGTCAAAAAGTGGGAGTAGTATAGTATGAAATGTACATAATATTATTGATAAAAGGGGGATAAGGATACTATACTCCAAATTTATGTATACAGGAGAGATATATGTATAGGGGAGCACCATAGTATTATATAGATATAGTTTCAGATAAGTAAAAAACATCTTTATGAAGGAAATTTTGAAAAATTAAAAAAAACAGAGCATGTTACCAAGTTGAAGACACAGAATAATGATAAAAGAATATTTTTGACTTATAATTTTTAGTTATTCACGTTTTGGTTGATAAGTATTTTTTCACTAATGCCAAAGGGGGAGATTGTTGACATTAAGGTCAATTTGTCTATTAGTGACTTACACTTAGTCAATTGGCTGCATTGCTTCTAAGATCTACAATTACTACCTACCTTATCTTTCAATCAATAATGTTAACCAAGTCCTCTAGTTGCTCCCAAGCCAAGAAGTCAATATATAGTTTCTATCAAGTTTCATAGTTGCTATCAAGTTTCACAGTTGCTATTGAGCTTCAAAATCTATGTATAGTTCATGTTGAGTGTAGCAATGTCTATCGAGTTATTCAGTGGAAGTGATGGAAACTCTAGTGTTAACTGAGCTCTATAGTGTTAACTAAGTTCCTCAATGTTAACCAAGTTATTTAGTGTTAACCATGTTCTATAGTGTCTATCAAATCACAATGTTAACAATGTGAATCTAGTGTTAATTGAGCCATGGAGTGTCAATCAAGTGATTTAGTATATGTTGAGTTTCTTAGTGTTCATAGAGTCACCAGAGCTGATTGAGTTCTTACTACCTATAAGTGATCAAAATAGATTGAGCCTCTAATTCAACTAAGTGCTAGAAGATGTTGAGTGTTGATATGGGTTGCCAAGTGTCATAAATTTTTTCAATTCTATTCTTAGAACCCGAGTTACAATAGTGGGGCTGACTTTGTGGATTATGATGAAACTAGTACTATAGCCAACTCTAGTAAGTTATGGTTTGGATTGGTATATATGTAGTTCTGTAGGCCCAAAATGCTAGATTTATCTATAGATGCCAATCTCTTCTAGACTTATGAATTGTGCGATGCAAGAATTTCAGCAAAGTTTTGTTAGAGGCCTCTACTTGGCCATTCCCTTGAGGGTAATAAATAGAAGACCAGTGTTTTTTGATCTGAAACTTCTTGCATAGCTTCCTTAGGTCCTTATTTTTGAATTTTCCTCAATTATCAGTGATAATAGAGGAAGGAATACCATACTGACAAATGATGTGACTTAATATAAATAAGGCAACATGTTTACCTATAGTAGTAGATTATGGCACAGCTTCAACCCATTTAGTAAAATACTCAGTTGCTATAATAATAAACTTGTGACCACTAGATGAAATTGGATGAATTTTTCCTACCAATTCAAAGGCCCATTGTTGAAATGGCCAATATTTCACTAGAGGAGTCAACTCACATCTAGGAGCATGAATTAAGTTACCATGGAGTTGACATTTTTGACAAGACTTGAACAACATTGCTTGCATTATTGGCCAGTAATAACCTACCCTAAGAAGCTTTCAACCAAGTACAAGGCCATTAGAATGTGCCCCAAAAATGCCATCATGGACTTCAACAAGTGCCTTTTTGGACTCTTCTAGCTCTAAACACTTAAGAAATATTCCATCTAGACCCTTCATATACAAGTCACTAGGAACCAAAATGTAATGTGAGCTATTATAGAGGAATTGGCATTTTTGGTTGTGCATGAGGCTCTTAGGAACAATTTGATCATGCAAGTAAGAGAAGATGACCACATAAAAGGAGAAATCATGACCTACAATAGTGCATATCACTTGATTATCAAAGGAATCATACGCGGGATGATGCAATTCTTCCACTAGGAACTCAAAGTGGGATTCATATTCTTGTAGTTGGAGAATGGATGCTAGAGTGGCCATAGGATTAGAAACCTTGTTTTCTACACTAGGAAATTACTAAAATGTCATGAAAGTGAATTAGTTCCTTAGAGCATCTATTAACCTTTTGTAAGGTATGAACTTGACATCTTTCATTTGATAGTCATTATTCACTTGGTTAATAACAAGTTGAGAAATTCCATAGATATGCAATTTAGTTATTCTCCATTCAAGTGCCATCTTGATCCCATTTGTTAAAGCTTCATATTCTACCATGTTTTTTGTACAAGGGAACAAGAGTTTGTAAGATTTGGGGATCATATATCCATGAGGGGAAACAAACAATATACCTGCTCCAGCTCCATTTTTTGTATGAGACCCATCAAAGAACATTTTCCAAGTTCTCTTACTGATGTACATAATTGAGGTATCTAAAATTCAAATTGTATGGGTGTTGTATCCTCTAGTATAAAATCAACTAATTGGTTAGCTATGGCTTTTCCTTTGATGTCTTTATGTTCGACACACTGAATGTTAAATTCTAAAAGAATCATCATCTATTTAGCTAGAAGACTAGTAAGTGCAGCTTTGCTCAACAAATATTTTAAAGGATCAATTTTAGCAACAAGGTGAATTGTATATGCTAACATATAATGGAAAATATTTTGAGAAGCAAAGACCACTATAAGATAGGATTTCTCGATGCTAGTATAGTTCATTTCATAAGAAACCATAGTTTGACTAATATAATATATAGCCCTTTCTTTACTAGTCTCATCACTTTGGGCTACTAGTGCTCCTAGAGAAGAAGCTATAGTTGAGATCTACAAGATCAAAGGTTTTCCTAGAATAGGTGGCATAAAAATTAGAGGTTTTTCCAAGTATCCTTTGATTTGATCTAGATTTTGTTGACGCTTGTCATTCTAGATATGAGTAGAACCTTTGTGCAAATTCTTGTTAAAAGGTTGAGCTTTATCAGCCAATTGAGAAATAAACCTCCTTATGGATTGTAGACATCCTTGGAGACTTCTTAGCTGACTAATGTTGCAAGGTGGAGGCATTTCCATGATAGCTTGTACTTTTTTGGGATCAACCTCAATTCCCTTAGCTGAGATTATGTAACTTAGGAACTTACCTAATGTGATACCATAGGCACACTTGTTAGGATTTAATCTAAGTTGAAATAATTCCATGCCATCCAACATCAAACTCAAATCATCTAAGTTGGTTTCTCTTTGTTTTGATTTTTCCAAGGTATCACCTACATAATCTTCCATGTTATAGTGCATCATGTCATGAAAAATAGTAGTCATTGCTCTTTGGTATGTTGCACCAACATTTTTTAGTCCACAAGGCATGACATTCTAGCAGAAGGTACCCTATGCATATGTAAAAGCTATTTTCTCTAGGTCTGTAGGGACAATTTTAATTTGGTTGTAATAAGTGAATCCATCCATTAGTGAATACATTTCATATCCCATAGTCATATCCACTATCATGTCTATTTTTAGAAGTAGAACTAAGCCATTAGCTAAATTATTGCAAAATAAAAGCTAAACTATATGGATCTAAGCTAAAATGTGGTTCGATGATAGAATGAGACAAGGAATAGAAACTCTCCACAAGCTCTTAAGAATTAAAATGATAGACTGATAGCATAAAAATATTCATGAGTGTCCTCCACATGAGGAGAGAGACCTCTTTTTAAATAAAATTGGATGGTTGAGATCAAAAGACAAGAAATGCCTAATCAAGGGTGGAGAATAATCCTTGCCTCATTTTTGACATTAAAATGTTCTTAGTCAAAATAAAAGGCCCCACCGATAAAAAATTATGCATTTTTGTAGAAAATTTTTTTGTTTTGTCAAAATGGAAGGCTCTCAACACATGGAAAATTACGCCTTCACGTGTAGACAATTTTTTTGTCAAAATAGGAGGCTTTACACATGGAAAATTACACCTCCATGTGTAGATAAAATATTTTGTCAAAATAAGAGGCTCTACACATGAAAAATGACACCTTCATGTGTAGAAAAAATGATTAGTCAAAATAGAAGGCTCATTTGTAGACTTTAATGCATTTCTTTTTATTTATGAAATAAGAAATGTGTGGATGGATTTTTGAGAATTATATTTGAATTAAAAGGGAGGAAATATTATTAATCAAATATGTGTTTAGAATATGATTATCACACTATAGGTTAAAATCAAATAAATTAATTTTACCTTATTTTTGAGAATTTGTGATTAAAAACTTGATAACATTAGCAAGAAATACTAGAAGGAGGCTAATGGTCTAGGTGACCATTTTTAGATGATTACATTTGCCCCTCTTTGACTAATGTGTGATCAATGTGGGACACATGTGGTCAAAGAATAGAAAAATCTTAAAATTATTCATCTAATATGTGATCAATATTTGAACACAACAAATGAAGAAGCCATGATAGCAAACAGATAGATAGCTCTAACTTCAAACAATGAAGCCATCCTCTAACAAATGTGTTATCGATATGGGAACATATGCAATCAAAGAATAAAGAGACTATGATAGAAATGGATGTAGCAAGCACTGGGTAATCAAACTGATAGTGATAGTCTAGAATACTAGTAGATAGATCAAGAGAAAATGGAGATGGTCAAGCATATGCCCCTGAAAGAGAAAATGCTATCAAGCATAGCAATGATAGATTATGTCTACCCCCTCAGGATCAAAATTGAAATGATAGAGAGGAAGTGTAGAAACTAGTGAGATATGAGCAAATCAAGATATAATGAAGTCCATAATGACAGATAAGTGATTAGAACCAAAATTTGACCATAAAGAAGTGATGGAATGGCTCGATTTGACAAGAGTTGACCATGAATGATAAAAAATGAAAATTAGGTCAAATCAATCAAAAAGAATTATGTAGAGGTGAAAGTTGTGAATTGAAGTAGACATGAAGCATGGTAATGGTGAAGCCATGGAGGAATGAAGATTCCCTAGCAGAGATTAGAAAACTAGACCTCCAAAAGTTAGCTAACTATAGAGAAGAAGGTAGAATGTGAAAATGTGATTTTGACCCAAAAGATAAACTCAAATTTTGATTTCAATCCCGACAATGTATCTAAGATTTCCAAATTAGCGAGGGTAAAAAATAATAAGAGATAAAAAAGGGCAGATAGATGTGATGATAGGGTTAACCCTTTTGATGATAGAATATCAAAGAGGCAAAGTGAAAGATCAAGAGGGTGAAAAGACATGATCAAGAAGAAAGAAAAAGATGAGATGAAAGTAATTAGCTAAGATGTCTAAAAAAAAGATAAAGAGAGAGCTCTACCCATATTTAGGAATGCAAGACTATGAAAACTAATATGCAAATTGGTTTACTAGCAAGGAACACAAAACATTTAGACCCTAATTTCATCATCGAGGATTTATAAGTTCATACAATCATCACTAGCATGAGCTATGAAGATATGAATATGACCTTATCAGGATGTCAGAATGAGGTGTAAGAATTAAGGCACATGAAGCCAAAATGACTAGAATAACTATCCCTTTTAATTTAGCAAGGGAACATAAGCATTAAGGCATAAAGGCTAGGATGACTAGAATGTTTTTGGCAGAAAATCACACTAGACACGTGAGAGATCCTTCTCATGCTAAGTAGTTGAAAAGTTTTTTGTCTGCAATGACCCTTGCATTTGTAACCTAAGATAAAAGTTTGCAAAGGATACTCATAGTGACCCATACATTCACTAAGAGGATGAGGATCAATATGTACTATAGCATAAAGAACTCATTCAAATAGACAAGGAGAAGAACCAGCCTCACTAAAGTCTCTAAATAAAATAAGTCAAGGTATATAGTTCTTATCATAGACACCCCTTTTACATGGATGCTTCAGATCATTGGAACTAAACCATCAAGAAAAATAAAATAAAAGATCATGTCCCACAATCCTTCCACCTCTAGTTTTGAACATCATCAAGTTGTAAGAGACATGTGACTGAAGAAAAGAAAACATCACATAGTCTTTTTTAATTGCATAATAGTGTGTGATAGTGTTTAACAACATGTATTTTATTCTTATCTTGTTTAATAAAGCAAAAGTGGGAGTTGGTTTGGATGACTAAATGATAGTGAAAATCTAAACATCATGTTGTATCATGAAAAGTTTAGTATCTAATGAAAAGATCAAGTGAAAAGTGTAATAACAAAGGATGTGTGAGACAACTATCTACAACTATCCAATTTAATATTAATGATTCAATAGACAAATTCACCTACTCCCAAAAATACTTTGATGCATTTCCATGAAAAGATGAATGAAATGACATGTAGAGACAATAATGTATGTTGAATTTTTTCTATAAATAAGAAACTACATTGATTGAACCAATTCACAAGTCTGAAAGATTATGAGTAGCCTTGAGAAATTGGAGTGAAGTAAATAGAGCTTGTGAATTAGTACAGTCATGGCTATTGCTTAAGATAAAGTTCAACAAGAACCAGAGATGGTAGATACTAGAAAGGGGGGATGGATGGATGAGGGAAGTGATAGCTTGATGGACAAAATCAGGCAAAGGAGATAGAAATGAGAAAAACATAGGTGGTCAAAACCAAGAGGAGCATTGTCTCATTAAAGGGTTTGTAGATCCAACCTAGAAGTGGGTGGAGAAAGTTAGGTGGAGCTACTAGTCTAGGGTCCAATGGAGAAAAAAGCAAAGGACCCTACCTTTCTTCAATTGTTAGTGGAGAGTGTGATGCAAATCAGAGAGCAAGAGAAACCAATAGAGGAAACAAGATTGCCAAGCATGGAAAGACTTAGTGAGACTATGGATGTGCATATTAGTTTCATAGATAGCTAAGTAGAGGAGAAAATGCTTATGGAGGAGCCTTCCCAAGATATGGAGCAAGGACTAGTGCTAAAACCTATTGCATTACCATGGAGGCGAGAAAAAAACATCCTAGGGGGTATAATCAACATCCCTGAGGAGAACACAAGCAGTGTTCTTAGGTCTCCATTTCATTCATTTAAAGAAGCACAACCTTGTGTGGTTTTGCCACTAGTTGATGATGTAGTGAAGGTGATGGAAGTGAAGCTAAAGAAAGCACTATCGGTGGAGATGAAGCAAGCTAATAACATAGAGAAAGATGCAAATTTCTTTCAAGATTTGATTGAAAGAGCTCAAGAAGATGGAGCATGGGAGGAAGTGAAGCAAGTAGAAGCAACGTTATTAGTAGAACAAGCATGGGAAAAAATTGTAAAGGCATCTTTGGTGGTAGAGTGGGTGGCAGTGGAACAAATTTGCAATGAGATGGTGTTGTTACAAGCTCAAGTGGAAGCATTCAAAGAAACTATGGTAAAGTCTAATGCCATAGCATACCAATCACAAGATCAATTAAATGTTGCCAATGCAAGGATCACCAACTACATGAACCAAATGCATGAAGTAAAGCATGAGAGGGAATCATGGAAGATGACTGTGAATATGTGTAAGGCAGAATGAGACATTACTTAACAGGTGATGATAGTACCTAGGGAAATAAAATTGCAAGTAGATATGAATGAAGTTAAGGAGAAGTCAGAGAAGTTGGCATTAGAGGTAGTATACTACATGAGATTGTACCATCAAGCAGTCCCCCTAGAGTATAGGAGAGGAATATCATTCTCAGATAGGATATTTATTACTTAGATGAATACTTTGTTGAGACGTGGCCATATCCTGATTTCGATGGATACAATCTAGGAAGGTGCAAGATTGACGCTATGAAGTTCATCATCTGGGATTGCACAAACAGGAATACCCCCAATTGGAAACCCAAATGCCCCACCTCCATGAAGAGGACATTGATGAGCATTGTACTGATGTTTTGACTTTATGTATCATGTGGTAGGAAGTATTTGTCCAAGTGGATTGTGCTAATCTCATGACATATGTGAATGTTTTTGTATTTTTTTGGAAAATGTTTTAAATGTTTTGGGAATTTTTGAAAAATATTTAAATGTTTTGTAATTTTTTATGAATATTTGGATGTTTTTAGAATTTTTGAAAAAAATATGTGAATGTTTTTTGGAATTTTTGAAGAATATTGTAAAGGTAATTTTCATAAAAGTGGGAATAATGGAATCCATAGAGTAAGGAAAACCTTTACTTGAATGTGGGGAGTTGAATGTCTATAGATTTGCATAACATTTGGAGAGTTGTGGTGTGTAAAGAATAATTATATGTATACTAATAGCCCTTACAAATGATTACAAGGCCAACATTGGGATGTTTCTCTAAGTGTGCATTGAGACAAACATCCTCAAGTTCTATAAAAAAATGTTTTGGGGATGTAAAAAGGATGCCTAGTCCTTGAAAAATGCAAAATACGGCCTTAAAAAGGAACTTTGACCCAAAATAGGTGTTTTGTGGGCCTAAAAAGGATGCCTAGGCCTTGAAAAAGGCAAAATAGGGCATTGAAAAAGGTGCTTTGACCCAAAAAGGTGTTTTGGGGGCCTAAATAGGATGCTTGGGCCTTGGAAAAGGTGCTTCAACCCAAATAGGTGTTTGAGGGCCTTGAAAAAGGGACTTGGGCCTAAAAAGGCACTTGATCGGCTTTGAAGAAAGTTCTTGGGCCTAAAAAGGCACTCGGCCCTAAAAAGGCACTTGATGGGCCTTGAAAAAGGTGCTCGTGTCTAAAAAGGCACTTGATGGACCTTGAAAAAGGTGGTAAGGCCAAAAGCACTTGATGGGCCTTGAAAAAGGTGCTTGAGCCTAAAAAGGCATTTGATGGGCCTTGAAAAAGGCGCTCGAGCCTAAAAAGGCACTTGATGGGCCTTGAAAAAGGTGCTTGGGCCTAAAAGGCACTTGATGGGCCTTGAAAAAGGTAAAATAGGGCCTTGAAAAAGGTGTTTAGGCCTAAAAAGGCACTAGAGGGGTCCAAAAAGGACACTTGGGCCTTGAAAAAGGTGCTAGAGGGGCCTAAAAAGGCACTGGAGGGGTCCAAAAAGGACACTTAGGCCTTGAAAAAGGCATTTGAGGGGCTTAAAAAGCACTTTGGGCCTAAAAAGGTGCTAGAGGAGGCCTGAAAGAGGTGCTTAGGCCTAAAATGGTGCTAAAGGGGGGAGTTAAGCTCTCACACTTACGCTTACTTATTATGTGCCCCCAGTTGTATGAAGATGAAAGAGTCCAATGGATATCTCAGCTTTTAAGATAGCATTGATATATTTGTTGAAGGGGGCTAGACTCATCATGGCCACTGCAACTTAAATAAGACTAATGAGCCATGGGGAATTGTTGCTCTTGACAAAAGAAAGGAAATAGGGGTACCTCTTGCACTATCCATGTTGTGCCAGATTTTTCTCAGTCCCACAAAATATTTTAGGACATTACTACACTACTTAATATTAGCAAGGCATGTGAGATTCAAATATTTGATGTCCTATTGTATAGCCTAATTGGGCTAAAGTGAGGTAGGAATTGATAGGAATTTTGGGGTGTTGTTAATGTTTCAAGCTTTTACAACCATGTTTGGCAATTATGACCCCCTTTTGAATGCGTTGGGCTATTTATGGAATTTTTTGATATTTTTAGATGATTTTTGAATCTTTTTGATATTTTAAGACAATTTTTGAATTTTTTTGATATTTTTAGACAATTTTTAAATTTTTTTTTGATATTTTTTGGCAATTTTTAATTTGTTTTGATAATTTTAGGCAATTAAAATTTTTTTTTTTGATAATTTTAGATGATTTTTGAAATTTTTTGATAATTTTAAGAAAATTTTGAATTTTTTGATAATTTTTGGTATATATATATATATTTTGGTAATTTTGGATGATTTTTGAATTTTTTTGGTAATTTTGTATGATTTTTGGGTTTATGGGGGTGAAACAGAGTCTGTGAGTGAGATTTTTTGGAATATAGGACAATGTGAGGTACCTAAAGAGGTAATGAAAGGAATTTATGACATCAAATGGGTTGACTAAGGGCTAAAATAAACATTGCAGATGATTGGCCAATGTGGATAGTGGAGATGTGCATTGATTTTCCTGCAACTCATGTCTATGGTATCTCAATACATAATTAGGCTCCCTACTTTGTTGTATTTTTTGTGCTCCTTGTTGTTGCTCTCATACTAGTTGTCTCCATTTCTATGAGCTACATTTGATGCCAAATAACCATGAAATTGTGACCCACAAGTGTTTCTCAATTGGGTATGTGTGAAATTAACTCGACGGTGCTTGAAACAAGCAATATTTGTCTAGAGATAATTACTTAAGGGTTGTCTTGACTATTTTTCAACATTGAAGGACTTGTGTTGGTTAGGGAAGTCCAAAAGCACTATCTCTTGCCCCTTTTTAAATTGGAGGTGGCATTCTCACTTCTTTTATATAATTTTTTAATTTATTTTTGACTTTTTGTAATTTTTAGGATTTTTTCAAGATCATAGATATGTACACAATAGTTGAGTAGTAAGCCTTTAAGAATAGAACTTCTTTAAGTGCAAAACATTGATAGGTTCTGTTGGGGTTTTAAATGGTATTAAAACTACTAAGTGACAAAATGCTTAATACTAGAATAACAGTACATACACAATCTAAAGACTAGCCTATTCTTATCAAAAATTGCATACGTAAGGTATTTGGACCCAACTTCAACAAAACCACAAATGGTTTTCTACTCTTTTGGCTCTGCACAACCAGGGTGGGTATACCCAGGGATGGTTCAAAACTGAAATGACTGTATGAGGATTATTCTTAGTTTCATTCTGATTCTCATTTCAAGATCCTCAAATATATACATAATTCTTACTAACTTGCTAAACACATCCCATAAATAGATATGGCCAAGAAGTCTTCTATAGATCTACAGACGTTTTTAACAACAATGGCTAACTGAAGCTAAAAATTTTCCATGTAGACAAGTGCTGGCCAACTTTGAAGATCTATAGGAAATAAAAGTAAAATTTGATTTGATGATGCATTTGAAAAACCATTTGTAAGATATTTCTCCTTCAGCTGAAATAACTTGATCAGTGCTTAATCCATTGAGGGTTTAGAGTCTATAGCAAAATCTAAGATCTAATTTGTTGTCTTACAACAAATTTTTATCAACAATTCTTATCAGAATTTATCATTCAAAATCCTTTTCAATACTTAAGGAATCTTATCACATTCATCAAAGCTTTTATTTAATCCATTGAATTAACAACAATGATAGATGGATATACAACCTAACTGGATTGCATTCAATTGTATAGGCTTTTACTCATACAACATCAAGGTAGCTAAGTATTGAGCAGGAGACAAAATTCAGAAAGAACTGATATGGGGACAGTTCATAGTTTGTATTCATTTCCTTTGAAAATGGCACATCTTTTACAATAAACTTAGAATAGCCTTCCAAAAGAAACACAGTTCATTCTATCTTCATGTATTTTCAAAAAATTTGACATAAAAATACATTACAAACTTGCTTTCAAAATTTGGACCAAAAACTAGACTAAGCACAATACTTAGAAGAAAAAGAATTCGGACCCTCTCTTTAGCCTTGGGATCTCACTTAAATAGTGTGAGATGCAACAAGCTTCAGGCTAAAAAAAAATGACAGGTGTCCCTCTAAAAAAAAGGGGCACTCACCTACAATTCTATCAAAAAGACAAGAACAAAATAACAGAAAGGCTAATTACAACAAACATTCCTTGGTGGGTCCCTTTCTGTTATGCTTCTCATTTGTTGAGACAAGAAAATATGATACGATCTTACAATCATTCTTCATCTTCGGAGTACATAGCCATGAGGCCTGAAAGTGATGTATCATCTTCAGTTACCTGCAAACTCACTTTAATCTGGGGATCTTCCATGTCTTCATTACAAATTACAAGGGTAACTGTTACTTTAGCATCTTCCTCCTCATTGTCTCCTGACATCTGTTCCATAAACTGATTTTTCCATTCATTAAAAACATCATCATCTGGCCAATCAAAACTTAGAGCTTCTCTTTGTATCTTTATTAAAGAATTTGCACTTTCTTCTAAATCATCAAATTCTTTACTTATAGCAGTATAAAACAACTGTATTTTTACTATCTCTTCATTTGTCTTTGCCCAGAACCAATGGCCAGTCTCACTCATGATGTTTATTATTCTTTCATTAAATAACTCATCCATCTACCTTTTCCATTTTTCCTTTTCCTTTACCGTATCAACAGATTCTAAAGCACAAGAAAATAGGGTGAATTTTTCAGCAATATATTTGGAAAAACAGAGTGTTAATCTTCTCTGTAAAGAATCTCTTTCATCACCAAAATTTTCTAGCTTATTTAACAAATCAAAAATCTTCTCAACTTGATGATAAGGCATTTGGACTGCAGATATACATATGATTGTAATATAATTATTTCTCTCCCTCCATTTCTGTGCAAGAGAAGTTAGTCTATCCTTTTCTTTATTCAACTCATCCATAAGGGTTATAATTCTTGTCAACTGATCATAAAAAGTTGACCATTTTATTTTATTCCTCAAATATACCACACCCTACTTCAATTTTTCTTCCTATTGATTTCTAAATTCTATTTGCAACTCATGTAATTTGATTTTTTCTGCTTCAAAGTCCTCTGTAGTATAGGATTGGGGCCTTTCAAGGGTGTCAGGTATTTCAATGATAGGGTTTGATCCAACAAATGACTGTGAAGGGTACGTAATTCCAAGTGTATTGGATTCTCCCACCTTTCTTTTCCCAAGTATCTTCTCCAATTGAGATACCCTGTTTTCTAACTCAATTCTCTTTTTTACTTCTTGACTGTAGGCATCCACCATTATTTCATACTTACTCTGCAAATCAATCATTTCCTTTTCTTCTCTTTCTGCAGTGGCCAAGGAAAATTTAGAATAGTCCACATTCATGTAGGCTGCCTGTACATTTGAAGTATTAGCAACCCTCCTCACAATGATACTCCCTGTTAGTCCTGAATCATTAGGCTGTAATGGTGTAGTCCTGGATCCTCTTCTTAGTGACCACATAACAAGGGCAGCTTGATCATTACTGAATGTTGTTCCCAAGAATTCCTTTTTATCTGGATCCTGTAATCCTAAATTATTTGACACAAAATTAAAAATTAAGGCATCGGCGATATCCCAATTGGGAAATAATAAAATATTTGCATTTTTCACCATCTGTCTACACTCATCAGGGGTTATATTCTAGAATTCTTGTATCATTTTTTTCTTTATTTGATTCTGAATGGAGGCTTCATCCATTTCTAGATGCTTTACTTTCATATTCCTACACCTTTATTCAAAAATGTGCATGTTTTCCCTCCATGCAAACTGATGGAAAGCCCTAGATTTTACAAAACTATTATCAGACAAAAATTGCTGACTGGCTTGTTCCAAAATAGGGTCTAATTCCCTTCCTCTGAAATCTGCTATAGTGAATTCAAAACTTGGCATAGGAGGCTCCTGGGGGTTCCCTTCATCAATTTTGGCTTGAGTAACAAAAACTCCTCCTTGCGACCCCATTTGTTCAATTTGCTCATTGGTGAGCTGCTCTTCCTCAATTCTCATCGGATTTTGGGAAGGTGAGTAACCTTCATCATGGGATTCCTCTTCCCTTATTATTTTACTTCTTTTGGGAGAAGGTTCAGGGGGTCTTTCTTCAAGGATAGTATTAGTAGATTCAATTACCTATTTTTATTTGTTTACAATGGGTATTTGATCTCGAATAACAATATATCCTATCCTCTTTCACACAACTGGTGGACCTACTCCTATGTTAGGGGTGAAACCCAATTTCCTCATAACTTCTCTGGCTTTATCTGGAAAAGAATCAATAAAATGTTGTTTCTTTTCATTCATTACCTCCATTATTTCTGAGAATGTACTCATGAGCTTATTTATCGTATCTGCATTAGTTGCAACATTACTAAGAGGACTGTAATCTTTGTCAAAACAATTAATAAACTCCAAAACCTTTGAATAGACTCTCCATTTTTCTTTCTTTGTTTCTTGCTCCTAGAGAGAATATTCATTCCTTATTATATCTTCAGGGAAGTAGAATTCATGCTGACTTGGACGAAGCTTGATCCTATGTCTAAGAGCAGAATTAAAGAAATCTTCTGTGTCACAAAAATGAGCATGAGATACTGCCATCTTATGTCTATCCAAAAATTTGTAGAGGAAGATCCACCCTTCTTTAGTTATTACAAACTGGTGAGCTACAGTGCAAGTAGGAAAAATTGATCCTGTTCCCCTTTTGTGCAAAAAGGTCTCCTCCACTCCTCCCAATTGCCATAAAAATTCAGCTACCCCTACCTTTAAAGGTACCTGATAGGGTAGTACATGGGGTGTCCCTTTGAACCCATAGACCCTAATGACAGTTGAGACTGGATATGGGATGATATCTCCCCAATTATGTGAAACTTTTAAACTATGGGGTCTATCCATAGGCCTAACAAGATGCATTAGTGCCTTAGGAATTCTGGGATTGTCACTCAATATGAGGCATCTTAGTTTAGAAGCAAAGTGCCTATCAAATCTAACAAAACTAGCATTTTTTGCTTTTTAAGTCATGTCTACACTCCATAATTGAACTGGTAGTGCCTCCCCTTCTTGTTCCCTATTTAAAACCATTTCTTTACCGAAATATGTAATCCCTTTAAAAAGAAACATATGCATCAATAGGGAGTACTAACCCCAAACCTTTTCCACCTTACCCTTTGCAATCCCCACCAATCCATTGTGAATCTCATTAGCTAGGTAAGATGCAAAATCAAAAAATATTTCTACACTGAAAGAAGAGATTTGGGTGATCATATACATGAAGCTCACCAGAATGAAATCTTCTTCACCCTCTCCGAAGACTCTGCACAGGGTCCTGTATATTTCTACTGCCCTAGCATTAAAGCATGATTTCTTGAAATGTTCTTTAGAAGATGATGTTATTTCTGGTAGGTTTCCAATTCTGCCTATGTGGGCTTTCAATGCACCTTGTCTAACTATATCCATTTTGGACATATATTCTTTTTCTAACTCTACCAAATTAATGGGCACATGATACATGGTGAGAGGTCCCAGACTGAAAACCTTCCTAATTTCTTCTGGATTGATGGTAATTAAAACTTCACCATCCATTCTTCTCACTACCTTAGTGGCTTGATCATAACTTTTAGCTACAATTTCAAGCAGGTCATAATCCATAAACACACTGTGAACAACAAGCTTTCCAAGATCAAAATTCCATATATTGGCATGAGGGGCATATAATTTCCTTTCTGCGAACCATTTTTTGAACAAACTCAAACCAGTTTGAGAAGTCTGAGCATCCTAAACCCAATTACCCTTATCATACAATCCATCAGCTATCCTTAGCCTAGGGTTCAATGAGGTTAATTTTTTAACTTGTACTATCTCTATAGTAGACTCAAGAAGCAACTCAAGAAAATCATCATGCACATTCCTATCCAAATAATTTACTGCACCTAAAAATCCTTTCTTCGGAGGCATCTTGGACTTATTTTTTTACAGAACTAAAAAGCCTACGAGGATTATGGTAGTACTACTTACTTGAATTTTGTCTTTGTTTTCCTTTGTATTTTCGCAAACTTTTCGTGAACAGACAACTTCACAATTTCTACCAAGCTTTGGTACACTTTCCTTCAGTAATTGCTTCTACACAAGAATGGCTCCAAATCTTTGCTTGCATAAGATGAAACTGATGAAATCTCTCTATATTATACTCTATTTTTTCTCATGGATGATGCTTTCATGTCTAATTAATACAGGGAGTGGCACTACATTTTGTGTTTAAAACTGTGCCATAGATTTTCAAAGATCCTATGATAATGTGATATGGAGAGAACAACTGGGAGTTGTATTTGACATGTTAGTCAATTTACCCAATGAGAACTTACCATGTACATAATTCTTTCCTTGATGGCACTTGTATCTGGACCCATTGACAACGGAGGACACATGTCAGCATGTCGCTACTTCGTTATGCATAAAGAACGAGCACCTTGCCATAGTGAAGTAGTGACAATCGTCGATCTGATCTAGAATCGGTCAAATGATATGTTACTAGGTTTTCTCAGAAAGAAGGTGGTGGGCCCTATTCGCTATGTCGCTATAATTATCTCCCTCGCAACTCTTCATAGCAAGAAGATGACAGCCATTGATCATATACTCAATCAAGGGTGAGGAAACTGCATGGGGTCTTCTGATTCATATTCGCTATGTCGCATGGCTTAGAAAGCATGCAAATTTTCAAAGCGAGGTAGTGAGGACTGTTGATTTCATTCCAATCTGACGTTCAGGATCTCTTTGTACATTCGATCAGAAGGACAGTAATGAAAAATAGATTTCTGCATAGTTGGCACCTATCAAAAATTTACTGTAGTCCTAATTATCATTCCACGTCACCAAAGGTCCTATCGACCTTCAAATTTCACGGGGCCTCACTACTTCGCTAATGGCGAAGTATTTGATTTTTTTGATAGCGAGGCAGCAAGCTCCAACACTTTAATGAATTCTGTATCATAAAATGTAAGGGGCAGTAGATAATTATTTATGTTATTAAAACTACTTCTAACAATGACATTTATTACTTGCCATGCTACCTAGTGTAGTCATGGTACCAGCAAAATGAATTGTCACCACCTCTTGATTTCACGGGGCCTCGCTACTTCGCTAATGGTGAAGTGTCTTATTTTTCTGATAGCGAGGTGGCGAAGTGTCAGAAAAATCATCATTCTGACTCTTATTTCAGATATTCTACTGGGTCCCCTTTCCTGTTTGGACGATATTTGCAACGTGTACCTGCACAATAAATCATTCAGAAAACAAAGCTCTGACCACCGTATCTTCACTTTGCGGTCCTGCCTCGTAAAATACTAAGCATTCACTATCTCACCATACTTAAAAAGCATGCAATTTTTCATAGCGAGGTAAAAAAAGCGGTAGATTTACTTGGATCTGCCGGCTGGGAAAAATGAGAAAAAGGGTGTCTCAGGGGAACAGAAGATAAAAAGTGACAGAATATTCGTCTAATTTGAAAATTCAAAAAATTTCACACCCGACAATTTATTTAATAGAGAGAACATAGGGTTTTCATGAGTTTTTTTTTTTTAATAAATGGATTATCCAGAAACCCTATGCTTCACTTAGAAATAAAAAATCTGACTTTCTATTATTGAACAAAAGACTTCTGTTACACAAAAAGTCAGACCAACAAGTTCTACTAGTTCCTCACCTTTGATACTAGACAACTGATATGCCCTAGACCCAAATGTTGCTGTGATAATGTATGGGCCTAACCAATTAGGTTCAAACTTTCCTTTTTGCTCTCTATGCTATTGATTTTTCAAATTTTCTCTAAGCACAAGTTCACTAACTTCAAACTCATGTAGATGAACCTTCATGTTATATTGAGTAGACATGTACTTCTGATATGCCCTCATGTGATCAAAAGCTACCTTACAGTGCTCATCAAGAGTCTCTAATTTTTGTATTCACATAGCTCTATGGTTTTCATCAATTATCAACCCATGTAAAGATACTCGCAAGGAGGGGATCTCTACTTCTAATGGGAGAATGGCCTCGGAGCCATAGACTAAAGAAAAAGGCATGAACCCTATAGGAGTATGAATGGTAGTTCTTTAGGTTGAAAGTGCTAGATTTATCTATAGATGCCAATCTCTTCCAGACTTATGAACTATGTGATGCAAGATTTTTAGCAATGTTTTGTTAGAGGCCTCTGCTTGGCCATTCCCTTGAGGGTAATAAATAGAAGCCCAGTGTTGTTTGATTTGAAACTTCTTGCATAGCTACCTTGGGTCCTTATTTTTGAATTATCCTCCATTATCAATGACAATAGAGGAAGAAATACCATACCAAAAAATGATGTGATTTAGTATAAACAAGGCAACATGTTTGCCTATAGTAGCAGATAATGACACAACTTCAACCCATTTGGTGAAATATTCAGTTGCTGTAGTGATGAACTTGTGACCACTAGATGAACTTGGGTGAATTTTTCCTACAAAGTCAAAGGCTCATTGTTGAAATGGACAATATGTCATAGAAGGAATCAACTCACATCTCGGAGCATGAATTAAGTTACCATAGAGTTGACATTCTTGCCAAGACTTGGCATAATGAATAGCATCAGCTTGCATTGTTGGCCAGTAATAACCTATCATAATTAGCTTTTGAGCAACTGCAAGGCCATTAGAATGTGCCACACAAATGCCATCATGGTCTTAAACAATTTCCTTTTCAAACTCTTCTAGCTATAAAAATGTAAGTAATGTTCTATCTAGACCCTTCCTATACAAGTCACCAGAGACCAAAATGTAATGTGAGGCATTGCAGAGGAATTGACATTTTTGGTTGTGCGTGAGGATCTTAGGAACAATTTGATCATGTAGGTAAGAGTATATGGCCACATAGCGGCAAAAATTGTAACCTACAATAGTGCAAATCACTTGATTATTAGAGGAATCATAGGTGGGATGATACAATTATTCCACCAAGAACTCAAATTGGGATTCATGTTCTTGTAGTTGGCGAATGGATGCTAGAGTTCCATAGCATTAGCAGACTTGTTTTCTACTTTGGGAACTTGTTGAAATGTCACAAAAGTGAAGCAGTTCCTTAGAGAATCTATTAACCTTTTGTAAGGTATCAACTTGTCATCTTTCATTTGATAGTCATTATTCACTTGGTTAATAACAAGTTGAGAATCTCCATAGATATGCAATTTAGTTATTCTCCATTCAAGAGCCATCTTGATCCCATTTGTTAAAGTTTCATATTTTGCCATGTTGTTTGTATAAGGGAACTAGAGTTTGTAAGATTTGGGGATCGTATATCCATGAGGGTAAATAAACAAGACACCTGCTCCAATTCCATTTTCTGTATGAGACCCATCAAAGAATATTTTCCAAGTTCTCTTAATGATGTACATAATTGAGGCATCTAGAAATTCAGCTTGTATGTGTGTTGTATCCTCTAGCAAAAAATTAGCTAATTAGTTAGCTATGGTTTGTCCTTTGATGGCTTTATGTTTGACATATTGAATGTCAAATTCTAAAAGAATCATCATCCATTTAGCTGGGTGACTAGTAAGTGAAGCTTTGTTCAACAAATATTTTAAAAGATCAATTTTAGCAACTAGGTGTACTGTATGTGCCAACATATAATGTCAAAGCTTTTGAGAACCAAAAACCACTGCAAGTCAGGCTTTCTTGATGCTATTATAGTTTATTTCATAAGAAACCAAAGTTTGACTAATATAATATATAGCCCATTCTTTACTAGTCTCATCACTTTGGGCCAATAGTTCTCCTAAAGAAGAGGTTGTACCTGAGATATGCAAGATCAAAGGTTTTCTTGGAATAGGTGGCATCAAAACTAGAGGTTTTTCCAAGTATCCTTTGATTTGATCTAGATTTTTTTGACACTTGTCATTCCATATATGATTAGAACCTTTGTGAAAATTCTTGTTAAAAGGTTGAGCTTTATTAGTCAATTGAGAAATAAACCTCCTTATGGATTGTAGATGTCCTTGGAGACTTCTTATCCAACTAATGTTGTAAGGAAAAGGCATTTCCATGATAGCTTGTACTTTTTCTAGATCAACCTCAATTATCTTAGCTAATATTATGTAATCTAGGAGCTTACCTAACATGACACCAATGGCACACTTCTTAGGATTTAGTCTAAGTTGAAATTGTTCCATGCAGTCCAATATTAAACTCAAATCATCTAAGTGTGTTTCTCTTTGTTTTGATTTTGCAAAGGTATCATCTACATAATCTTCCATGTTAAGGTGCATCATGTCATGAAAAATAGTAGTCATTTCCCTTTGGTATGTTACACTAGCATTTTCTAGTCCAAAAGGCATGACATTCCAACAAAAGGTACCCCATGCACATGTAAAAGCTATTTTCTCTAGGTCTATAGGGGCAATTTTAATTTGGTTGTAACCAAAGAAACCATCATTTAGCGAATACATTTCATATCTCACAGTCATATCCACTATCATGTCTATGTTTGGAAGTGAAAAGTCATCCCTAGGGTAAGCTTTATTGAGTTTGCTAAAATTAGTACAAACTTGAATGGATTTGTCATGTTTAGTGATAGGTACAATGTTTGATATCCAATCTAAATAGACTATAGCTCTAATAAATCCTACACTCAAAAGTTTTTCTAACTCAAGTGCAATATGAGGATGCATCTTCCTCAATTTTTTTTGACAAGATTGACATTAGGAGCTATGGATAGATGGTACATAATAAGATTAGTGTCTAACCCAGGCACGTCAACATATGTCCATGCAAAACTGATCCTTTTCTCTTTAATGAATTTAGTGAATTGTTCTTTTTCCTCTTGTGACAAAGACTGAGCTAGATATATAATTTTAGGAGCTTCATTAGTACCAAGGTTGATGAGCTATGTTGGTTCAATAAGAATTGGTGATCTCTCTTGAAAATAGCTAGGGAGACTATCAAGTACCTCATCTCTAGGTGCCTCAAAGAGGTTTTCACCATTAGATACATCTTTATTTTTACTATTTTTAGGCTCTGATACCACCACAATGTGGTTTTTTCCATCTGACCATTTGTTTTTTCTTTTGATTTTATGACTAAGGTACTTGATATCTAATTTTGTCATATGAATTGTGGATTTACTAGTGGAAGAAGTGACGGGCTCAATGACATTTAGGTAACAAGTGATCTCATAGTCATTTTGGAAAGATTGTATTTCTGGCTTCTAATGCTAAATGGACCAATCTACAAGATCAGGATTAATCAATGAGTGAGTTAGAAGCTTCAAGGTTATTAATGTGAAAAGAGTCATCTCTGGTGATAGGAAAAGTTGAGCATATGGTGAATGTTGCAAAGGTATCTAGATCAGGAATAGTCCTAGAGGGACCAGCATGGCCCACTAAAGCATTTTGTGAGCCAAAATCATCAAACCCTACACTAAACTCATCTACCGCATTCAATTGGATTGCATATGTGTGAAAGACATCAACCTTGAGTTCACAAGTGACCTTTGATAAAATTTTCCATTCATACTCTCGAGATTTTGTACTTTGATCTCTAGCAATTAGATAGGAAATATTTTGTCTAATCCATCCTCTACTTAAATCTTTAGGCTTAGCTTCATTCTATTATAGTTATCTAGAGGTGGAAGCCTCATCATCATTATTGGTAGTGAATGTTTCTTCTCCCCAAAGAAGATAAGTTATAGGTATAAAGTCTTCATCTTGTGAAGTGGTAGCAATAAAGAGAGAATCATCATCCTCTAATTCACTAGATATGGGTGCATTTTGAGTAGACACTAGGATATTATCCTTTAGCCCAAATCCTATGCCAGTAGTATCTCAAGTATCATGACCTTGAGTATGACTTAAAGGGTTAGCTAGAGATTTTTTATTACCATTTATAGAACCATGACCTTGATAGCCCATGTTTGCAAGCATCTTATATCCTTTTCCATATTATTTAGGAGAAATTGGAGTGGTGACCTTAATATCCTCCTCATCCTCCTCTCCCCTATATATCCAATCTTTGATAGCTTGTTCTTCTTTTTCTACTTCTAGGGGAATTGAGGACTGCACAAAAGTGCCAAAAAGAGTTATGGAAGATGTGGAAGGTTTTTTTTTGGTAAAAAACTTTGCATAAGAATAAGGAGAAATAGGTAGAGCAACAATAGAGTCTAAAGAGTATTCTCTCATACCAAGACTCACCATTTCCATTTTCTATTTACACTCTATAAAAAATGGTGTTGGCTCATGAGAAGAGCAATTGTGTGGAACCAATGTTTTGGCAATAGACAATGTGTTAATGGAAATTGAGTTGTGATTGCGGATACCTACTTTAGTACTATTAAAAAGGAACTTGATGCACTGATGATATGTAGAAGGCACCGGCACCACTTATATGTCATGAATCCATGGTCACCCCAAAAACAAATTATATGCAAGGGGTATATCTAGGACATGGAAAACAACATCCTTCTCCATTGGACCAAATTTGATTGGTAGCACAATTAGACCCTTGGAAGGTCTTTCAACCTCATTATAGGCCTTTATAATGATCTTGCACCTAGGGTCAATAGCAAACTCTAACATGCCCAATTTTTTAACAACATTGAAAGAGCATATGTTTAACCCTACACCATTATCAATTAGTACATGCCTAACTTGAGTATGGTAAATTTGAACTTTAATGTACAATGCTAGGTTATGTGGGTGGCTTAGAGTCTTATCATCTTCCTCTAAAAAGGAAAGGTAGTGTGGAGTGGAGATATGGTTGACCATGGTCTAGAACTTATCTGCATCAATGTTGTTGGGGACACTAGTAGTATGTAAAGATTTTTCTAGAATCTCCTTATGGAGGGGTGATAGCTCTAACAACTCAAAAATGGAAATTTGCATGGGGGTCTTCTGTAGTTGATTAACAAGGTCATAAGTCAATGTAGAGGTAGTTGATGAACTGGTTGGCTTAGCACTTGGTTGCTTAGAAACAGTGGCTCCTCTAAGGACAACTTTTGGATGGCTTGTAGTAACAACATTTAGTTTATCACCATGAGACAAAGGATTAGCCCTTCTAAGTATGATCAAGGGTTTACGTCTAGTAGAATCTTGTATTTCAATAAAAGCAACACCTGTTAAGATAAGTTTTGGTCTTTCATCATTAGTATCATAGTCATCATATCTAGGCCTCATCATTTAACACTTTCACAAATAGATTCAAGCATAGAAATCAGATCATTGGCATTAGTATATGTATAGTTGATTTTAGCATCATGATTCTTCTTTCTTGCATTCATGTTGGTGTTTGAACTTTCTCCTTGAGTACATTTAGGTAAAGGTTTCTTGAAAGCCTTATGATCTAAGTTTTTAATGAGCCCATCCACACCAACCTTCTCATCCTCAATGAGATCTTGAATGATGTCTTTGAGTTTAAAATAGTTATTGGTTGTATGACCTTTGTTTCTATGATAGTTACAATAATGGTCATCTCTCCACCAAGGAGGTTTCATAGTGGGATCATATGGTCTAGAGTTGTAAGGTAATGTGATGTCCCATGTGAAAGTAGGGTTTTGAGGATAATCTCATATGATTCTTTGAGAGGAGTCAAGACACACTTGAGTTTTTTTATAAGTTTGACCTTGTTAGAATATTTTTTTGTAGATACCCCTTGTTCCTTTGTTGTGATTAGAGCACTAGCCAAGTTGAAAATGGGTTCTTTAGTTTGTGGAATGTCCACAACATCATTTACCATATACTTGTTCTTATTCTAAGGTTTCTTATCTTCCCAATTACCATTAGATTTATCTTTGTTAATAGTAATCTCAACCTTCTTAATGATAACATCTTCTACATGAAAAGTTCTTTAAACCATATCATTAAAAGTGAGGTATATTTATTTTCTCAAATCATAATGCAATTCTAGAATGAGACTAAACACAAAGATATCAATCTTCTCATTCTCAGGCAGTTGTCATGGGTAACTTGAATATAGATTTTTTCACCTTTGTAAATAAGTAATAAAGGGCTCTCCCACCTTTTGTTTCATGCTACACAAGTTTAGCATAGTGATAGGAATAATGTTGGATAAATTTTCTCACTAGCTCATCAAAAGATCAAAATATTTAGGAGGTGTGATCTTGGTGAACCACTCCATGGCTTGACCATTTAAGCTTCTTGGAAATAATCACATGAGATATGTATCATCATGCATAACATCCATACTAAGTGCATAGAATACTCTTATATGGTCATGAAGATCTTCGTTACTATCATACTTATCATACTTAGGGATGTTGACATCTCTTGGGAATGGTATCATGTATAGATTCTTATCAAATGGCAACACACATATAGACTCTATAGTTAAAGAGGTCTTTGGTTTCCCCTATTATTTCTTTAATTTGAAGATTTGTATTTCCAAGTTTTGTATTCTTTGCATAGCCATTTTGAAAGGAGTGGGATCCCTATTTTGAACTAGATTTTTCACATCAAAGTTAGGTGGTAGCTTGACCCCTTTAGAAGCAAGGTGTATGAAGTATTGATCACCATTTTGTTCTAGTGACTTCAGCATCAATTTTTGAAAGAAATCATCTTGTTGAAACTTTATGAGATCTTCATCAATTATCTCCATGTCTATATCACTTTCATGGTGAGACTTATGGGATTCATGCCCATGTTGAGATGATTTAGGAGGTGATACGAAACCACCATGACATGACCATGGAGTTATAGGAGGAGAATTGCCTCCATCATCCCCACGATTACCAAAAGAATTTATGTTGTCATTATTTTGAGACTCACTAGTACTTTTCCTTTAAAAAATGTTGGCATTAAATCTTATGGAAAAGAGAGAAGCTTGTTCATCCATATAAGTCTCTCTCTCTCTCTCATCATTGTAACCTTTTATTATTTGCAAAAAAATCTTCAAGTTGTTGATTCCTTTCTTCCCTACTCATTGTGAGAGATACACTATTTTTTGACCTAATAGTAGTGAGAGGAGTGTCTAGAGTACTACCAAAGTGACCAAGGGGGTTAAAATGGTTTGAAGAATGATTATCCTCTTCCATGTCAAAAATAGGTTAAGAATCAGAGTTTTGTTTTTGCGATTGTCTAGTAGGAAACGATAACTCTGTAAAGCTAAAGGAAAGGTGGTGTTCTTAGTTAATCTACAACCTAGTTGTAGCTGGCATGTAAAAAGTGCAATGCTCAACTAATAGAACAACACAAGATCACTAGAAGTCCACACCAAGAAGAGAAAAATGTTTATTTAATACAAGAATTAAGTATAATAGTGAGAATGACATCCAAGCAAGTTACGACACCAAGGACTTGAACCAAAGGAGAAACAAGATGACCATGTATGCATCGAAGGAGTATTCTTAGCTTAGAGTGGATTAAAACACACTAATTATGAACTCAAGTGATAGGAAATGCCCTAAGATAGTTTCTCATAGAATCAAGACCAAGTATAGTGAGGAATCAGGATGACAATTTATCAGCAAAATATTCTGTGTGACACTTTTCTCAATAAAAGGGCTACATTTAGTAGCTAAGTAATAGTTTTAGGTATTGCAAGACAATATTGTGAATGATACTTTTCTAATAGGTTGTTTTGTTTTGTATCCAGACGTAATGTAACCCCAGGTAGTAATCAACAAGCATTTGGTTTGAAAATAGTAGGGGTAATTAAATGTCTCAATCAGGTAAACAAGGGACAAAGCAACCTTGCCAACATGCAGTTGTGATATTTGAAAATAATGAAAGCCTATGAATGCTATCATTGTGTTTGTTGTTCAAGAACATTTACATGAGTCATTCACAATCAAAAGCACATGCCAAGCAGATCTACCTAAGGGTCACGACTCATTACTCAATAGCTTGGCCCATGCTAAGTTCCCTCAAGGGACACAAATGGTGAGTGTAAAATCTTGGGGAGATCTAGGTAACCCACTAGGATCAACCTTGCACTAAGAAGTTGAGTGGATAAATTGGGTAGCTACTAGCCTAGGGTGTTTAGAAAGGATCCATTCATAGCACTCCTCTTGTCCCAATTATAGGGCACCTCCCCTTACGGTGAGTAACTGGTCTCACAACCAAAAGAGTACCTTAAGAATTCCTCCCTAGTGATCTCCTTATGGTTGAAATCCCATAAGTGATCACACTAGGTTAGAAAAGTGTTGCGTCTACTAAAGTTTTGTGTCCTTGATAAGTTTATAGTGGGTTAGAATAGCTAGGTTTGCTTGTCCCCACTCTGATCATTCCTCTTGGTTGCCCTAGAGTAGTCCCGCTAAAGGGTCTTATTTATAATAGATTGGATCCAATTTCAAGAGTCAAAATTTTTGATTCACCTCAAGGGTGAATATCATACTCTCTTATCTTGATTGTTTCTCCCAAACACGCCAAAAAGATTCAATTATCCCCTTGCTTTTGAAAATTCAAAGGTGGGTCAAGATTTTTGATTCACCACAAGGGTGAAGAGCATACTCTCCTATCACCAAAGAACCTCAATCATAACTTTAAGGTGAATATAAAATGAAAAAAACTAGTAGAGTGCCACACATGAAGGTGAATTAACTGTCCTAACTTAGGCTAGATTTTGAAAATGAATGCCACAATTTAAGCAAAGAACAAAAGTTTAGGCTTACCTTGTTCAAAGCTAGCAAAGGCTAGGAGCATTGTTAAGGGTCTTCACATTGTTTGTTTATTTTTTTTGTCTTTGACATGTATTCTGCAAGAAATATTTAGCAAATTCATTTAAGAGTTTTTCTTTGGCATGCATCCTTTTTTTTTTGTTGATTTTCTTTGTGTTTAATGAGCAAGTAATGAGAAAATCTCTACAAAACAACATGGGTTAGGGCATAGTAACCAAATAAGATTGGAAATAAAAAGTGGTTAGTTTCCTCAAACATTCAAATTATCCCTTTTCACCAAGTGTATGCAAGGAATTGCAAGCTAATCACAAAATGATCTCATTTTCCTCGTCGTTTTTTACTAGTCAACAAGATTTGATTTATTTATTATGATTTTGGCTTCAAAAATAGAAGTAAAAAGAAAAGACCCCGACTAAAAATGAGAGAGGTTTCTAAAAATGGAAGAATTTTAGTTGTATCTACTTATTTGCTCATGTGGGACCCACTTTGTCAAAATAGTACATTTTTAGTAACTCAACTACTTGAGCATTGATATGACATATAAATTAAAAATTCAAAGAAACAACCCCCTCTATAATTTGCAAACCTATCCAAAAATTTATAGTTTGTTGAAAATTTTTCTAATCAACTCGAATAAGTCTAAATTTTAGACTGAAGTCTCTCTAGACTATCATCACCCTTAAAAAACAAATTCAAACAACAAAAAATTTAGAAGATATGAGTAAATTGTTCAAATTTCTATTGTTTTGATCCTCAACTAACCTACATGAGAGTTCACCTTAATAAAAAAATGAGAATTAAGAAAAAAACCAATTGATTAGATCTAATGAGTTGCTATAAAAATCATAAATGAGAATGTAGCTAACATTTAAACAAGAAAAATAAAGGTAGAAACTTGGTTTTTGCCCCATGGTGGGCACCAAAAATGTACACTATATTTGTGTCACACTCTAAACCCTTCTATCCAAGGTATTCCATAAGATTGGAATGCTTAGATGCTAGCTTAGAGCTCCCTATCCATGGAGTGCAAGGATACATAAAATAACATGAAATAGGCTCTTAGTTGAGCCTTAGAAATGCAACCCTTGCTAGTAAACCATGTAATGGGAGATTCCAAAGATAAGATGTAAGCATGCAAATGTCCACAAAGAGCTCCTCAAGGATGCAATACAAAATGTAAAATAAACTAGTATGAAAATTAAAGATGCAACTAGATTAAACAATATGAGAGTATTACAAATCCAACTAATTACTATGTGAGCTAAATTATTGCAAAATGAAAGCTAAACTAGATGGATCTAAGCTAAAATGCTTATGGATGATAGAATGATACAAGGAATAGAAACTCTCCACAAGCTCTTAATAATTCAAATGATAGACCGACAACATAACAATATTCAAGAGTGTCCTCCACACGAGGAGAGAGCCCTCTTTTTAAAGAAAATTGGATGGTTGAGATAAAAAGACAAGAAATGCCTAATCAAGGGTGGAGAATAATCATTGCCTCATTTTTGACATTAAAATGTCCTTAGTCAAAATAAAAGGCTTCACTCATAGAAAATTATAAATTTTTGTAGAAAATGTTTTTGTTTTGTCAAAATGGAAGACTCTCAACACAAGGAAAATTACACCTTCACGTGTAGAATTTTTTTTTGTCAAAATAGGAGGCTCTACACATGGAAAATTACACCTTCATGTGTAGATAAAATATTTTGTCAAAATAAGAGGCTCTACACATGGAAAATGACACCTTCATGTGTAGACAAAATGATTTAGTCAAAATAGAAGGCTCATTTGTAGATATAAAATGTATTTCTTTTTATTTATGAAATAAGAAATGTGTGGATGGATTTTTGAGAATTATATTTGAATTAAAAAGGGATTAAATTCTTTTAATCAAATATGTGTTTAGAATATGATAGTCAAACGATAGGTTAAAATCAAATAAATGGTCTAGGTGACCATTTTTAGATGACTACAGTTGCTGAGTGTCGTACATTCACCAATTCTATTCTTAGAACCCAAGTTATAGTAGTTGGGCTGACTTTGTGGATTATGATGAAACTAGTATTGTAGCCGACTCTAGTAAGTTATGGTTTGAATTGGTATATATATAATGAATTGTATCATATCCAAATGTGTGTGTGAAGAATATATGATGAGCAAAAGTGTGAATTTAGGGCTGTAAGTAGTATACAGTGCAAGAGAGACTTATTTATCATAGCAAGGTGATCATCACATAATAAGAAATCTCTACCAACAAATTAGAGTTATAGATCAGAGATCAACCAATGGTTCATCCTAATAGGTGTATTAGTTAAATCCTTTAACAGGGTAGACTTAATAGTATTTTTCCAAATCTCTTTATCAAGTGCATACTTCACTGTATTTTTTGTAAATTCTTTTAGAAGGTGGACCTAGAAGTTCTTACTGCTCCTAATAGGGAAGATCACCAAAAGTGATCAATTGTAAGCCTAAACAGGGCAACTTTATATGACATTACTAAAGCTTGTGGGTATCATTCCCACCCTAGTTTTACTTTCTATTTGGAAATTTTTTGGGTTGCCATATCTTGTGTCAAAGTGTTATGAATTTTTTAATGCTTTCATTCTTTCATGCATGCAGTTAGATCAAAATATTATATGAAGGATTAATTGGTGAATAAAATTAAAAAAATTATTGGTTCCTCATTTACCCCTCCCCTCTCAGTAACCTTTCCTACCTTATATTTCCAACCCACAAAAGAGTTCATTATGCATTCAATGTTTAGGCAAACAATAGAATTTTTATTATAGCTCATAAGGACTTAGAGTCAGTGTCAAAACATATTACACTAGTTTGGAACCATAAGTTCAAGTGCTACATGAACACTTAGTTTAGGTTGATTTAATTTGATTGGTTAAAACATAGTTTCATGTTTTCTAATGTATGACATTAAATTCAAGAAGCATTTATATTTTCCAAGTTCTAAGTTGAATTCAAGATCAATAGATTTAGTTTTAGTAAGGTTGGGTTCACATGTTTCACCTTTTGACATAAGGATGGGAAAAACACCACAATATTGACACATTCATCTTTTAACCCTAATTAAAAATTAGGTCACCCTTAACCATAGTTCATTTCAAAACATTAGGTTTGACCATTTACATAAGTTACATTAGGTTTGGTTTGATACCTTACACTCATTTTATTAAACTAGTTAAATTCCCTAGGTGTACAATTCTGCACTTATGGTTTTACATATCAATACCTTAATACTTGATTTCCAATTATTATCATAACTTAATATAACTAATTAAATCATAAATTCATATCCATTAAATAAATTATGACATCAAAATCAACTCCTAACATTAAGTCCTAAGCCACTAACAAGTTATCTATACAAGACCTTTTCTTTAATACCTTCTAACCTTAATATTAGCCCAACTAGCCAATTAAACTATTTTACAATAAATATATTATTTAAAAAAATTGAATTTAATACAAAAATAAATACCTAATAAAATATTATTAATTCTAAAATACAAAACATAAATAGACAACTATTTCTATCATTTGCCTTACAAGCTAACCTTTCCCCTAATGTTCAACTATACACTAAAGTAACTTTATTAAAACAACCAAAATATAAAACATAATAAAATAATATATAAAACACATCCATTACAATTCCTTAAGCAGTTAACCAATCATAAATTCATTTTTGAATACTACTCATACCTTTCTAATAATACTAACTATCCCATTTACTAATAATTTAAACTATAATACAATCCACTCAAAACATACTTCAAGAAAACATGCCATTAACTTCCATATTTAAACTATTGACTAAATAATCTTTAATTTAAAACTTACTAAACTTAAAATAAACTAGAAATTAAATTCTATTTACAAATTATAACCTTAAACAATCTGCTAACTAAACTTAGTGACTAATCCTAACCACCCTCTCTAAACCTACCACTTATGAGATGCCCTTTTTAATTTTAATTTTACCTTTTTTATAGGAAAATAGGTTCAAACATACATGTCACACAAAAATTACTTCATTACCATCCTAAAGCTAAACATGTTTAAAAGAAACTAAACATGTTTACAAACCCAAACTCTACCCTACCCCCATACCTACCCCAAACTCCACCTAAACCTTGTACCACTTGGAAAGTGGCCCCACTCCACTTACTCCTCACATTACCCTAAGATCTTGAAAAAGACACACACACACACACACACACACACACACACACACACACACACACACACACACAAACACACACACACACACACACACACACACACACACACACACACACACACACACACACACACACACACACACACACACACACACACTTACATAACTATTCAATATAACTTTCGAAATACTATAAGAATTCAATCAAATTTTTCCTAGTAATTCAAATACATTTAATCTTATTCAAGAAACATTTGAAAATAAATGTATTCACAATATTAAAAATTTCTCTTCTAATATGACATTCACTATTGAATTTTTACAACAATCAAAATTACATACACCGATCTACATGTGATCCTTACATTTCATAACTTTTAGAATACATACATTTTACAATATAGATCTTTCACAAATGTTCATAATAACTTCATTCTTAAAAACTCCAACAAGGATAAGATCACCCAAGCTTTACTTCTACACAAATCCATATGAAACCTATTCTTGAAATAACACAAAAACCATACAGAGCTCACCGCCCAGCATCGGTCTCTATGAGACCACTCTTGAGCTAGGAGAACCAAGACCAACTGAGTAGCAATCAATCATAACCACTTAAACAACATTTACATAAAAAAATATTGAACACCCTTTTGAGCTTACACAAAGGTTACCATAGAAACCAAAAGAATGGGTGAAGGTGTGCCTAAACTGAGAGGAGAAGCCACATATAGAAAATACCATTTGCCTTCACAAGGCACACCAATCAATATCCAAAATATATTTTCACCTTTATAAGGCATAAAAGTTAATATCACATCTCACATAATTTCTCCCCTTATCACCCCCAATTGCAATACAGTGTATTTACTATTAGTACATGTAGCTCATGCTACATGCTTATCCTTCTTTTGTGTAGGGAAGAGACTCTACAGTCAAGGAAAGGCCAAACTAACCCCTTCACCCAAAGGCCACTACTTCCCTCCCAAGGGTGGGTGATGTCCTTCGACACTCATGAACAATCCCTCAAGAAATAAAGTGAAACAAGCTTGAAAACACCATTTCCCAACACTTTAAAAATACAACAAAATCATACAATAAAATTTATGAAACACATGAACAAGATCTTCTAATACAAGTGATTGCACCAAGATGGTGTACAAAAAGGTGGTATAAGTGGACGCCTTTTTTCTAAAATTAGGTAAACTTGAACTTGGTCAAGGCATTTGAGGGTCATCCACTAAAAATTAAAAGATTCATAAAACATATAAATTGTAGTAATCTGAATCTACTTTCTAAACTACTAGAGTTTTTACAAAATGAATAAGATTAGGTGGGTCAAAATCTATGCATATGAAAAGGTTCTTGGTTTTTTTAGAAAATATAACACAACTATTTTTGTGTGTAGCACAAAAGATAGTTATATTTAGTATTTTGCATATCTCTTTGGTAGGATGAAATTTAAGAGTCATATCTAGAAGTTGTGTATTTTTTTGTAATTTGGTGATAAGTATTTTTTTTAATGAATTATCGAGTAGACTAAATCCTAAAATTTTGGTACATGTTCATATGCTGAGGATAACTTACTAGAATATGTAGTCCACTGATATAACTAAGAGGGGGGGGAGAGAGAGGTGGGGTGAATCATTTATCCAACTATTATCACAAACATCAACCTTAAAAAAACTTAACCATATGAGTAATATAAACTTAAACCACAACAAGATACTCATCCATAATTAACACTAGATATGTTAACTTGGGAAGCCCTTGATCAAAGGGAAAACCCCTGTGGGGATGGTACCCACTAGATGATGTACTAATATAAATATTTCATGTTAGAGGATTGACCCTATTAGGAGTTTGATACAACATTTAGTACATATGAGTCCCTATTAGAAGACTTTGAATCCTTGTTAGCAGATTCCAACCTTGTTAGGAGTTATGGAAGATAGCAAGACCCTTACCCTAATAGCTTCAAGGTTAAGACCAATGAACCCACTGTCCAAATGATCTTTGTATTATTTCTTGCAAAATAATAGAATTGAAATGTACTTCCTTCCTCTATCTCTATCTTATAAACCAAACTTCTACTCCTTTAGAACTTGTAACTAGGTCTCACAATTCACATCTAATAATCCCTTCGACCACTTACTTACATTCAGTAAGTACTCTTCTCCTTTTCTCACTCCACACTTCTACAATACTTCATACATTTCATATCTTACAAATAAGGAAAACAACTGCCCTTTATACCATATCTTCATAATAATTCATTGAGTTGGACTTGAGGCTTTCCCAATTAATTATAATAAGATAATTAATTAAATATAATTACAATAACACTATTGGCTCACATTCTACACAAAACTTTACATGTGTGATATAAGGGCTTGTGCACTCATTGATGTCACCATGTGACTATCCTCTATCACTGTGTGACTACACACTTCTTCATTGCATCTCAAATGTAAGTGTATCACCTAATCTATTAGTGTAATAAAAGAAATACTAACTAGTAATGAAAAAATTAAGAAAACTAAATAGTTAACACTTAAGATAGGACAAGATTATCACGAAAAGGAAGGGAAACCAAGAATGGTAAGCTCCTTAGGCATAACCTATGAAGATGAAGCTATGTGCCTAATGAATGGGGATGTATGCTCACATTGTGTTCAATCTTCCAATAGGTGGGGGGTTTTAACCAAGTGTGTTTATGGATGAGGATTTCGACAATGGGGGAATGGAAGGATTTCAGCACTATGATGGTATTTTGGTAGTCTTTAGGCTCTCAAAATAGTATTATAACTTTGTATGAAAAGTGGATGATATTTGAAGGGAGAGGGTTTCATTTATAGGCTAAGGGGTAGTGAAATGGATGTTCAAGATGCAAGGATGGAAGGATGACAAGGAAGGGGTGAGATGCACTCAAAAGGAAGCACAAGGATTGTGCTTTTTTAGAGCTAATAGGGAAGTGACACATGTCACAAGGTGACTGGATGGAGGGAAGGGCAAGAGGTGTAGTCAACAAAGGAGGTTCAAGACATAAGGGCTTCATAAATGTTCATAAATACTTTGTAATAATTTTTAATGCTTGTGTAAGAGCCATAAATGCTTGAGGATGAGCATGAGGATGAGATTGTTGACTTTAGCTTGGGTTAGCAAGTCTTAACCCTTGCTTAAAGTTGTGCACATGTTTAGGAGGAGGATTAGACTTAGATTAGAGAGGGGATTAGGGAGTAAGTGGGTTAGCTTTGATGGGATGGGTTAGTTAGGTGGCTAAATGAGGTTAGTATGGGTAGATGGGTTGGATTAGGGATAAAGGTAGATCTTAGAGATATTTTAGGGGTTTAGATATTTTATTAGATGATTTATTAAATAAAATAGGGATATGGGATTAAATTAAATAGATTTGATAATTTATTTAGTTTAATAGAGGAATAAGGTTTTAATTGATAATTTGATTTTGGGTTATCATTTGATTTTATCAATTGGACTATAGTTAATTTAATTAATTAATTAACTAGGGGATGAAAATTAAATAATTAAATAATAAATATTTAATCATTAATGTCCTAGGAGATGACTAAATATGATTACCTATTGTGTAATTAGATTTATTTTTCTATATTTTTCCCCTCTTTGATATAATGTTGGGACCACACCATTTCAAAGAAGTTTAAATATAAATGATGTGAAGAAGACTTTTGAAAGCAAAGTGGTTGCCCCAATTTTGATTAGAAGAGGAGAAAATGGACTGTGTGATGCCCCCTCAAGAAGTTGACGGGGAAAAAAGAGAGGCATGGTAGCTTCTTGAAAAGTTGTGGTAAGTTGGGGGCTACAAGAGGACATGGAAGGGCTAAAAGAAGGTAAAAAGGAGAGTAAATGGCAACAAGGAATAGGGCAAGGGGCAAAAGGAGGTTGCTAGAGGAGACATAAAGGAAGATAGGGCATCCTAGGAGGCCCATAAGGGGTTGGAAGGGGGCTAGAAAAGTTTATTTACTTTTAGAAGAATGAGGAGATAGTGCCACTAGGAGCTCTGAGTTAGAAAAAATAATGGCTATGATTGGATGACCTGAGCATTGATCGGATGTGGTATGACAAGTATGAGTGTGATGAACACTAGATCGTTTGGTAGGATCAAAAACTAGTCTTGCATTTTTTATTTGGTAGGATTTATAGCGTTCTCGCTAACTATAAAATGCGATCTTGCAGACACAGGTCCAGTGGGATCATGATAGGGATCAGCGGGATTGTGATCCTACAAAAAGAGCTATGAGTTAGGGTAAAATAGATTTATGAAAGAGATTTTGTAGGATCATGAATTTGGGTAAGAATTTTAAGCAAGATTGTGGCTATGGTAGTGGAATCACTATCTCGTGAGGAAAAATGCACTTCTCCTAGCGAGGATGCAAACTTGTAGAAGAATTTATGCCAATGCAAGAATGGGGATGGGTTTGACCTAGAGGGGTAAGTCAAAAAGTGATCGCACCATAACATGTGTTAGCAAGTTTGTGAGGTGTTGGAATGCAGGATTAGGTTTTCAGGTGGTTAAGGGATCAAATAATGATCATATGGGGATTGATTTAGGTAGGATCATGAGTTTCTAAAGCTTTTAGGAACTAGTCTGGTAGAAACACTAACTAGGTTAGGAGTGCATCAATGTGTAGACTAGCAATCCTGTGGGAACATATTTCCATAGGATTGCGAGCTTCATATGATTGTGGGAACACATTTTCTAGGTAAAGAGGCATAGGCAAAGGGGGAATTAGGTAGAGAGGTGGTGGGTTTGGTTAGGATTTATGTAATGAAAATATAATGAAAAATAATAATGTGCGACTGATTTATCTGCAGTGGTCATTAAATGTATTGGTGTCACGCAAGCGGCGGGCAACTGTATTACGTACTAGAGAGCAACTTACTCTGGCAGACTAGGTGAGGGTAGATGCCATCGACATGGGATATTTGGTAAAGGTTTCCACATACACACACTTACATGGTGATAGTGAGAACATTGTGCGAGTGGTGGTATAGTAAGATAGGTACATTCCACTTATCTATAGGGGAGATGACTATAACACTAGAGGATGTTTACAAGATATTTAGATTACCAATGTACAGAACATGAATGATGGAAATGAGAGAGATGCCGATAGAGGTAGTGATATAGGGGCTTGTAGGGCTAGACATTCTATTTTAGATTTGGAGAGGGCAATTTGCACTGCATGAGCACTTGGACCAAGTAGCTGCAAAGAGACAAAATTATTTCTATGTGTGTAGGTTAGTATCGGGGTGCATTGCCCTAGATATAGGTGAGATAGGAGTTACCTTGGTGCTAATACTAATTATTATGTAGATAGTGGATGTCAGGGTTTTAGCGGCCTAGGGGTCATTAGTGCTAACAGAGTTATATCAAGATTTACACTAGATTTTGTATCGGGGGGCTAGATGACAAGGGAGGAGTATAGAGTTCCCCACTTTATTACAAATTTGGGCATGGGAGCATATTGTAGCATTTAGGCTGATTGAACAGAGGGATAGGCAGTCAAATGAGCCAGTGGCATATAACTTAGGGGAGCCTTTGACCTACCACCATATAGAGGATGTAGACTATTGGTGAGTCTAGATTGATGAGATTAGGGTGGTGATATGGAGACAATATATGGGTCTGGGGCCATAGGTAGAGGAGGGATAGTATATTTCGTATACCATCTCACCATGTTTTATCTTTGGGTGATTGGAGTATATAGCATAGTAGTACTAGCTAGATAGGGCTCTGTGATAGTTTGGATGGGTACAAGTGGGTCTAGGGGAGCCAAACTAGTATCAATGAGTCACCCATGAGACAATGTTCATGTATGGGACAACACTCTAATGAGATGGATTACTTTAGGCTTGGTGGGAGTTAGTGCCACAATAGTGGGATTGGTTTGGCATGGAAATAGATGCAGACTCCACATGGGAGTACTGAGACTAGTTTAAATAGTAAAGGCTAGTAGGTCAAGCACAGGTGACCAAGGTGGCCATGGTGGTAGGGGAGTTAGATCGAGTAGCCAGGTAGGGTAGATATGTTGCAAGAGGGCTATGACAATAGGTAGAAGCCATAGTATAGGGGGAGGGGACAATGTGGTAGAGACAAAGGGGAGGGAGGTAGGAGGAGAGAGGGGTACAAATGGGAAGAGGAGAGGAGAGGAGAGGCTAGTGGAGGAGAGGAGACTATAGGGGGAGGAGGAGAAAAGGCCATAGAGGCTAGTAGGTGGAGGAGATGGGGTTGGCTCTTTGTCAGGGGTAGGGGATGATGGATGGGTGGCCTAATATGCATCCTTATAGCAGACCCATGATGCCACTAGTCAATTTCTATGAGACACCTAGTAGGAATAGATCAGCTTAGGATAGAGTAGGATAAGCTCTGACAAGAGTGTGATGTGGCACAGGGATAGTCAAATAGGGCAAGGATAAAGGTGGGGACACTACGGGTGGAGGTTGGGTGGATGGATGGGAGATTGGATATAGTGAGTCTAGAGAGATAGGTAGTACAATTGAGGCTAGATGGCATTTAGTAGGAGCAAGATAGATTGGTGGTGGAGGTGGTGACCCTGAGAGTCTAGGTGGCAGTGGGTGGAGGGATGGAGGAGCTAAGGAGATTACAGGAAGAGGTGGAGGAGCTGAGAGAGCACAAGATTTTACCAGGGGAGGTACCATGTAGCAGTCCCAGTAGACCAGATAGAGCATTATAGACTACTAACATGGTCAAGGATAGTTAGGACCCACACAAGCATGCAAGGAAAAGGAGGAGAGAGTGCATGGAACACTGGGGGCTCATAGAGGATAGGTGGGTCTCAACACACAAGGCAGAGCCACAAGATAAGCTAGAACCAAAGGTGAGACATGGGGATGAGTGGGAGGATGGATGAGGTAGAGAGATTAGGTACAAGAGAATGATAGATGAGGCCACTACTAGTAGTGCCAGGGGTAGAGAGGGACATCTATGAGTTTCATGATGAAGAGGCGATAGAGGAGGGGGCTTAGTGAGATGCTAGTTTTTGATATATTTGTTTGGATCTACCAGTTGAAGTATTTTTGTAGGTTTAGACCTGATGTATTGATAGGATTCATTAGTATGATATGGACATTGGATATTGGGACAATGATGGACATTTGAGATTTTTGTAGGGATGGGTGATTTAATTCTTTATTCTTTGCAGATGAGATCTATATAGAGTGGATCATTCTTTGGGGTGGGATATGGATGGATGGATGTATGATGTCATGCTTACATTTGTGATGTAGATGGTTGTAGATGTGTATGAGAGACTAATGCATTTTTGATGTAGGATGTGATGTTTATGAGATATATGATGTGATTGATAGTTTGTGATGTAGGATATGTTGCTGATGATGGAATTTGTATGGATACCATTGATTATGTTATGCAAGAGGATATGATGTTTGATGATGATAGGATTTGATTGTACTCATAGTTTATAATGCATGATGTGATGGGCATTATGATTTGTTTTTGTATGGATAGTGTTGATAGGTTATGATGTAGAATATGATTTATGATGTAGGATGTGTCTTTTATGATGTGATTTATGATGGATAGTTTTATATATATTTAAGATGTAGGATGTCATGAGCCTTACGATGAGATTTTGAAAATTTTGTATTGATGATGCTTTGTTTTTAAGATAACCTAAGAAAATAAGTTAGAAAAAAACCTAATAAATGAATGTGATATGTATGAACTATGGGAAAAGATAATTTGGAAATGAATGTTTTGACAAAAGAATAATGATAAAAAACATGACCGGAGAGATGAAACACGAAGGTAGGATAAGAAATGAAAATAAAAGTAAATGTGAACTTATGAGGATAGGCTATGTTTTAAAAAAGATATTGGAAACTATGATACAAAATGATAAAAGGAAAATAAGCCATGCTAATGACTTTAAGATAAAATGAACTCAACTATGATAATTTGAACATGATATTTATGATAATGAAACATAATAAAAATGAATGCCAATCATGATGATAAACTATGACAAATGAACTCAAAGCTACGATGAGAACATAGGATAAATGAACTAAAGGTTTAGGATGATGAAACAGGAGAAATATACCTAACATATAAGAAATGACATTAATTAATGATGGTGAGACATGAAAAGATAAGTCCTAACTATGATAATAGACATGATAAATAAACATAAATTAGGAGGATTTAATATGGTAAATATATTTAACACTATGATGGTGAATAATACAAATAAAAATAAGTGACGAGGATAAAAAATGATAAAAGAATTGAAAACTATGATTTGGGAATATGACAAACAATATAAACTATGATGGTGAATGAGGATAAAGAATGAATCATTTGAAAACTATGAGAAACATGATTTCTAAGAATATGATGATGGGAAATGAATTGAAAAAATAACCCTAGCCATGATGAGAGAAAATAGGGTAAAGGAACCTAGATTTAGGATAGTGACTGATGATAAAGAATGCCTTTGGATGATGGTGAAACCTTAGGTAAGGAATAATGGTTGGGAAATACTATGATAATGAAGATGGAAAAAATGTGTTGAGCAAAAGGAAATGGAATTGATAGATTCTTATGAGTGGCACCATTGTTGGGGATGGTGCAACATCTCACTGATAGGTTATGACCTTGGTGTAAGGAGGGAAAGGGTATGCACAAATTATAAACAAACAATGAGTGTAGAAGGTCTAAAGGGAGGTGATTGGGTAGGAGTTTTGGGAAAGACAATAAAAGGGGATAGGAGAAGAGAGCTTTTTTTAGAGAGTAGGGAGAGAGAGAGAGAGAGGGAGGGCGTATCTATAGAACAAGACTAGTGTGATGTGTGAGAGGGTGATAGGAACAAAACATTCATTTGTATGGGAGAAATAGGTGAGAGTGAGGGTATAAATCAGAAGCTTGAGGGTGGGATACTTCATAAAGAAATACCACCATGTAGTGTGAGCACTTTATTTGATATAGGAATTTTAGGGACATGCCAACGTTACTAGGAACATCAAGGCCTTTTCCCCAATATTACATAGGAGTAACTCAAAAAAATATGCAAGAATTTCCCAACATCACACATGAATCCCATAGAAATCAGCATGGGAACAATGCTGGGTAACCCATAAGCAAACAATAGTACCCAACTGCATCATGTGATCATGAATGAAAAAATGTTTGGATATGCAAGAGTGATATCTAACTAACTTACAAGTAGAAAATTACCTTGGGTAGAACCATGCTCTTGAGTTGTCCCATTTGTAGCACATCATGATATAGAAGATCATGGAAACCATTAGGAAGGAACAACTAAATCACCTAGGACATCCCTTCTAAAAGATAAAAGTACATGAAAATCCAATGTTCAATAGAAATTCAAGATAAAGTAACCTTTTTCCAAAGAGATTAGGATAACTAGATACTAACAAGCTAACAGGAGAAAGGATACATGCTAGAGAAAAGTAGTGATAGTATTTTGAAGATAATGATAAAATTGGCAACCATAACCTTTTATGGACATTCTAGCTATTGAAACGGATTTTACTAAAGGACTTTGAAAATGTATAAGTAGGAAAATACCATAGGTGGATGATGTAGTGACTTATGACAAAATAAAGTAGTAGATGTGTGTATAATGGGGAAAAGCTCAGGATGAGGAGATAGTATTGATACAATATGATTAACGTTACATCACTATGATACATATAATACTGCTAGTGCTACAAAGATATAATACACAAAATACTATTTTTGTTATAGGGATATGATACATATGATAGTGCTATTGCTACAAGGATATGATACACTAGAGATGACACACACAATAGGGTACAAGGGTAGGATAGTGATCTTAGAATATGGTAGAATACATTATACAAGTGGGGTTCTAAAAAATACAACATGAGGTCATGGAGTATGAGGGTGAAACTTCTTGGAACACCTTGAAGAATGGGAAGATGAGTTGTGAAGGGGTGATTGGGGAGATGCAAGTCATTGATAGATAATAGAAAGGCTAAGTACATCTAGGTTTTCACCAGGGTACCTATCCAAGACACTTGAATTGCCAAGTTTTCACCATTGAATGCTTATTTCTCTTTACTTTTTTTTATTTTTGTTTTATTTTCTATTTTCTCTTCTCTTCAACTTTTTTTCTCCTTGAGGGGGTAGGATATATTGAGGATTTTTAGGCATAGAATTTCTTGAGGTGAATGATATTGGTAGAATCATTCTAGAATTCACCTCAAGTGTGGATAACTGATAGGCCCCTAAACCAAAAGAGTTTGTGACCACATGAGGACCAAGGCATGTGGGTTCAAAATTTCCTTTATTTTCTCGATCAACTTGTACCTTCATGTTTTCTTTGAGGACCATGTCTCCCTCTTGAGATTGGCATGTATGGACCTTCCTATTGAAGTTACACCTGAGGCAATTCTAGTAGACCATGAGGTGGTCATAGGCCTGTTGCCTATTTTCATCAAGTAAATCTAGCTAGGTAAGCATAGCCACTCTATAATCCTCATCTTATATCTAGCCAATAAAGAAATGTGCAAGGATGGGAGTTCAACTTCAATAGGTAATACTACTTTAGCACCATAAACTAGGGAGTATGGGGTTTTACCTATGGATGTATGGAAGGAGATGTAGTAGGCCCATAGGGCAGGGTTGATTTGTACATGCCAATCATGGCTATAATCATTGACAACTTCCTTTGGGATTTTGAGTAGGGTTTTATTAGTTGCCTCTACCTGACTATTACCTTGTAGAAAGTATGGGCTAGAAAAATGGTGATGGATATGAAGGGAAGTGCACAATTATTCCATATTGAGATTTTTTAAATTACCTCCATGGTTAGTAAAAATGCTAGCTGGGATGCTGAAGCAACATATGATATGATAAGGAATAAACTTGGACACTTGAACTCTTGTGGTAGTGACAAGGGGTAATGCTTCTACCTATTTAGTGAAATAATTGGTGGTGGTGATTATCCACTTGTGTCCTTCTAAAGAGAGAGGCACAATAACACCAACAATGTCAAAGCCCTAATAGGAAAATGACCATGATGGCACAATAGGTTGGAGATATTGAACTAGGGCTCAAATTAAGTTAGCATGTTGTTGACAGGGTATACACCATTTTACAAATTTGCATGCATCATGCTCTAGGGTGGGCCAATAATATCCTACCTATAGCATTTTCTTAAGTAGAACTATCTCACTTGTGTTAGCACCACAAAGTCTAGTGTGTACTTCTTTGAGAGCCATTGTAGCCTCATTTTAGTCTAAACATCAAGAGAGAGTATCATGATAGACATGATGATATAAGGTTTCAGCTATTTTATTATAACAAGATGCTCTACAGATAAGGTTTTGGTAGTGGGCTTGTGTGAGATGGGGAGATATAATACCATTTTGTAGGTACAAATAAATTTCATGGTACCATGGGGGTTGGGGACCAATCAAGACATAGAACCATGTTCATTCATCATTCTCATATGCATGCTCATGTAGTTTCTCAACTAAGAATTAATATTGTGTAGCCTCACACAGGATCTCTAAAAGTGAGCCAATAGTGGCCATGGCATTTGTAGCCTTGTTTTGCAATCTAGGTATCTGTAGGAACTGAAGCTGAGTAAAATGTTCCTTTAATTGATCTACCAACTCTTTGTAATGTTGTAGCTTGTCATCTTTGGTCTGATATTCATCCAAAACCTATTTGATAATGAGTTGTAAATTTTCAAAGACTTGTAGCTCTATGATGTTCCACTCAACTTCTATCTTGAGTCCTACAATAAGTGCCTCATACTCTAAGATGTTGTTGGTACATTGAAACTATAGTTTAAAAGATTTAGGAATGTAATCTCCCTAAGGTGTGACTAAGAGTATGCCAGCTTTGGAATCCTATGATGTATACGATCCATCAAAGTATAACTTCTAGAATGGTTGTTATTCTATTAAATAGAGGTGTTCATTTGGGAATTCTATAATGAGAGGGTGATCCACAACCAAAGGTGCATCTACCAAGTGATCTATGATAGCCTAGCCTTTGATGGCCTTTCTATTAACATATTGGATGTTGAATTCACTAAGAAGCATGACCCATTTAGCCATGTGGCTTGTGAGTACTATGTGTGATAACATATAATTTAATGGATCAATTTTGGATATGAGTCACATAGTGTGGATCAAGATGTAATGACATAACTTTTGAGTGGCAAATACCATGGCTAATCAAGCCTTTTAGATTGGTGTTTAATTGAGCTCATATCCAACTAAGGTACAACTAATGTAGTAAATAACCCTTTCCTTTCTTCTATCATCAAGTTGTGCTAGAAGAGAACCTAATGTTGTGGGAGTAGCTATAATGTATAATATGAGTGGACACCCTACAACTAGAGGAACCAAAATAGTTGGGTTAGCTAAGTATTGATTGATCTCAAAGTTGTGTTGGCAAGTGGGGTCCCACCTAATGTTTTGATCCTTTTTGAGTAGATGTATAAATGGTTGGCATTTATCAATGAGCTAGGAGATGAATTGTCTAACTAATTGTAGTTTCCCCTAAAGAGAAGGAAGTTGCTTGAGTGTCTTAGGAGGGGCCATATCCATGATGGCATTGACCTTTTTAGGATCAATCTCAATACCACATCATGATACAATCAATCCTAGGAGCTTTCGTAAGGTAACGCCAAAGACACATTTCTTAGGATTGAGCATGAGATGGTATTTAGCCAATCAATAAAACACTTCCTCAAGATGAGATAACTAATCAAGGGCATTAAGAGATTTGACTAAAATATCATCTACATAATCCTCAAGAGTCTTATGGATTAGGTCATGGAAGATGACCATCATGGCTCACTGATATGTTGGCCCAACATTCTTTAGCCCAAATGGCATCATGTTATAATAGAATGTGCCCCAAGGTGTGGTAAATGATGGCTTATGCTGGTCTTCCTCTACTATCTAAATCTAATTGTATCTAGAGAAACCATCCATGAGTGATAAGAGCTCATGGCCTATAGTGAGATCAATAATTATGTCTATGTTTGGTAATGGAAAATCATCCTTTGGGAAAGCCTTGTTGAGATCTCTGAAGTCTATGAAAATTCTAATATCACCAAAAGGTTTGGTGACAGGTACCATGTTCGAGATCCATTCTGAATAGTCAATTGGGTGAATGATCTTTGCCTCTAGAAATTTTTCTAACTCCACTTTAACCAACAAAGAAACTTTGGGGTTCATCTTACAAACCTTTTCCTTGATAGGTTTGGCCTTTGGATCCATGGCCAAATGGCTGACTACTAACTTGGGGTCCAACCCCAACATGTCTTGATAGGACCATGCAAAGTGACCAACATTTTAATGAAGTACTTTGATAAGAAGATCCACCAACTTCGGTGGTAGGGATGTCATGATATATGTGATATGTGGTATCTCAATCAAGCTAATATTGACTGGTCTAGTTTCCTCTACCAAGACTAAAGATATGGGAGGCCTATGATCATGTAGGGAAAGGATGAAATCTCCATCCTCAAGTGCCTTTCAGAGGTTTTCACCATTAGATATGTCCTTTATTTTCATTTCATTTTTTGAATCATCCAATGGTGCCCCAAAGGATTTTTCATTGGAGGATGGTTTTCTTTTTCTTTTTTTCTTTTTTGTTTCATTTTTCAACTCAATTTTGCGACTAAAGATTTCCTCCTCCCAAAAGTAACTTGCTAGATCAAATTTCTAGACATATTTTGATGGTGGTGGTGGCCATTTATGTGATGTTTCTTCCCCCTTGAATTTAAGGAGTGCATGCTTGATAGAGAATTCATCAACATAGACAACACTTGGGTAGTCCCAATCAATGAGTTTAGGATGAGTGAGTTGTAGGTCTATAATATTCAGGAATAATTGGTAGAGCATAGAGGCTCCTAAGATAATTTTGTCAAGGAAAATATCATTGTAGGTTACTTTTCTATCTCTTCAGGAATGTTTTCAAACTCAATAGGACTATTTTGGATGTTTGTGAAGGCATGGCCTTCTTTTGTAGTGCTCATAGTTATGGAGAGTCCATAGCCTAAGCCTTTCATTTTCTTTTCTTGGTATCCTTTGATAGGCTATCTAATGCCTAATTTTAGATGACCCAAACAACCTCCTTGATAATCCCATTGCTCAATAGCAAGGCAATGTGACCAAGAATATTTTTGTTTAAAGTGATCAAGAAGTTCTTCACTTTTAGGAGGTGGCTCCTTGTATAGCCATGTGTTAATGTCCAACGTAGTCTCCTCTCCATCAAGGATACCCTTGGTAATAAATGTGGTAGGGCCTAGCTATCTAAGTTGAGATGTAGTATCTACCCTTGGCCCTTGATGTGTCAGGCACCTATGAGTATGTGGATCAAGTGGTAGAGCATTGATAGCAAAAGCATCTATGAGATTGTATTCACCACAACCTTAGTAGTTGATCTTAACTATGGAAAGAGTGGAGGCTAAAATAGTAACCAAATCATGGAAGGTACTAGAGGAACTAGCTATGGTGTGGCCAACTTTGATTCCAGGGCAATGGTTGGTGTATGAAGCTTCAATGACATTGCAATAAGCAAAGGGTTCAAGATCTATGTGGATGGTTACCTACATTCCATTATGTGGAAATTATATACAATGATGGTATGTGGATGGAATTACCTTCATGGCATGAATCCATGGTCAACCAAGGAGGATGTTGTATGGAAGGTTAAGATCAACTATGTGACAAACTATTTCTTGAGTGGTAGGACCAACTTTGAGAGGGAGCAAGATGGTTCCTTTAGTGGTGAACTCCAAGTTGTCATATACTTTGATGGTGATTATCTCATTTATGATATCTACCTTAGTGTATCCTACTTGTTTGATGAATTTTAAAATACATAGATTTAAAGACAATCCATTATCTATCATGACCCATTTGACTACAAAGTCAAAAACCATGACAGCTATGCAAAGTGGAAGGATATGATCAGGTTCAATTGCTAGGATGTCAGAGGTCTTGAAGGACAAAGCACATTATGTGGAAATATGGCTGACCAAGTTGTGGAACTCAATGGTATTTATGTTAGTGGGGACATGTGACTCACAGAGAGTAATGTCAAGGATCTCTTGATAAAGTGGGTTTGTTTCTAAGTGATCTAGAATGGAAATCTAAGCTGGCGTGTTTCCAAGGTGTTCTAAGATATTATACTATGGTCCTAATGAGGGTGATTCTAATGAATGTGTATTGGATGGAGATGGTCTTGATGGTGTAGACATAGATGGGCCAGCTATATTGAGTCAAACTTAGTGAATAGTAACTACAAATAGGGTATCTGGGCTTTTGATGTTTATAACATTGATAAATGACTCAACTTGTGATAGGTAGTCGATAAGGCTCCCATAGTACAAGTATGCTGAGGTATGGTTTTGAGACTTATCTTGATTATCACCCTATTTATTATGAGCATTGTTGGGTTTTTTGGCAAGAGTGTTTGTAGCTACTTTTCTTGTGTTTGTGTTATGAGGAGGAAAAGCATTTTGATATATCATTAACCCTACATTAGGTGAAGCTTGTGCCACTACATGATCTCTTTTTTGTCAATAAGTTCTTGGAAATAATCCTTGAGTTGCATGCATTTGAGGGTGGTATGTCCTTTGACACAATGAAATTTGTAGAACTCATTATCCTTATACTAGGATGCTCTAGACTAATTGGGTTCCAAGGGTTGTGTATGTGGATATTAAACAAGATTATCCTTGGCTAGTTTTTCAAATATTACATCAAAGGGCTTCCCAATGGGGTGTACATATGTGGTTGTCTCTAAACACATGGTTTAGGTTCAACTGAAAGTGTGATGGCATTAGTTTGATTTTGATGGGCAGGTACTTGTTGATTGTTTTGCATAGGCAGTTGTTGATATATAGGTGGTTGTTATTGATAAGGTTGTTGAAAAAATATGGTGGGAATGTTGGAAGCTACCCTAATGATATGAACATTTTGGGTGTTAGTGATGCCACCTACCACCATGTTTTTGTTTTTCTTTCGATACCATGTTTTGTCATTGCTGGGCCTTAGTCTTGGGTGTTTTCCTTGTAAAGTTTGATGACACCAACTTCAATGAGCCCTTGTTCAAGTTCCATCCCGTTTTCCTTAATGTATTTGTATGTTTGTAATTAGTTCATAACCATGTGATGGGTAGGACTAGGATGCACATTATTTATGAATATTTTGACAAGGTGATATTCTAGGATGGTACATGAGATCCTAGTTGTGAGGGTTTGCCAACATTGTAAGTATTCTGTAAGGCTTTCTCCTCCTTTTTTCTTGGTATGAACTAAGTCTATTACAAATAACTCAAACTCAAGAAGATGAGCATATTGAGCCACAAAGGATTTAAAAAGATCAATAAAAGTTTTAATAATTCCCTAGGGTATATAACAGAACCACTCGAGGGCTGGTCCTCCTAAACTTTTCAAAAAAAGTCACATGAGGAATACATCATTATAGGCCACTTCTTGGCAATGCATATAGAATTCTTTGACATGTGTTATTGGATCACTTTTCCCTCTAAATTTATCAAACTTGGGGATCTCAAACTATTTAGGAAATGGCATCATTGTGATGGTTTTGTCAAATGGATAAGGACAATCATTTTAAAATTTATAAGTTTTGGAGTTTGTCCCATCTTTGAGGGCCTTGAGAGAATTTTTCATTTCTTCACATTTAGAGTTTATAGGTGGGTAATTGGATTCCCTCAGTCTAGGTGCCCCCAGTGTAGGATGCATAGAAAATGCTAAAGGTTGATATGAAAAACCCTAATTGTCATATGGTGGTTATGAAAAAATAGGCTGCATGACTAGCGGGATGGATACTATGAGTTTTTGGGATGTAATTTGTGCATACTATTGCATCTATTGGTTATAATTTTGGTGGTGGTGGTGGGGGCATAAGTATGAGGGTGTTTCCCTACTAGATAATTCTATGTGGATACCTAGGCATACTGTTGGTGTAATGATTGTGGCTAATAAGATGGTAGTGTTGGCAATGCATGGGCCATGCTTTGGGAATGTATACTTTTCCCAATATATGTTGGTTGTGCTCCTACTTGAGAGAGAAATTGAGTATTAATAGGAGCAAGGTAATTAAGATGAAGAAAAGTGTTCATAGTAGGATATTTCAATGGAGGGGTGATTTGACTATTGCCCAAGGGTGGCATAGAAAAATAGTTGGTCATGGGTGGTAATGAATAGACTTGAGAAATAGAGGATGATAGCGACTATGGTATGGACATAGTGACAGGCCCTTGTGTCATACCAACACTCCAAGGACCTAAAGGGAATAAGGCCAAAGTACTTTGGCTAGTAACAAATGGATTGATAGTGATGTTGGGTGGGATGGAAGATGAGGTATTTGACCCTAATGGGAAAATGTAGTGTTGTTTGGATGTAAAAGGGGGATTTTATGAAGTGGGGAGATGGGTGGTGGAAGTAGATGCAAATGATAGACTTGGGGTAGGTTGAGATGTGGTATGTGCTAAGGATTGAGTGAGGATGGGGTGGGTGTTTTGTGGAATGGGAACAATCACCTAGGTTGAGGATATATTTTGGGCTATAGGTTCTATCTATGGTGGTTGGTACCCATTGTTGAGTGAGGAGATAGGATCATGAGGGTAGATAACCCTACAGATGGTGGTTGCCACCCAAACAAAGGATGCGTAGGATCCATAATGTTGGGAGGTGGTGGGTGTCTAAACTCAAAGGCATTCATGTTGTCCCTTAAGAAATTTTCCATGATGGTTTCCTTATTTTGATCTATAATGGCATTAACAATGGTTGCATGGCTAGGTTGGTTCATGAAAGCATTAAAATCTATTGAAGAACCTATGTCTTCAGGAATTTGTGGTAGTAGATCTGGTGGTATTATGGAAACTATGGGGTAGGGCTGAGCTCAAGCTATGCTACTGCTATGTCTAGGATCCATATGCTTCTTTTTTTGTGTATTCTTACCAAAACATGTGGTAGGTGGCATGAAAGGATAATTTCCCTAAGGATAAAATGCAAGAAGGATGATGTTAAGCGTATATGATGAAGTGATTTTCCTAAGTGTGACTAGGGTGGATTAGTTTCTTGAGATGCAAAGAAAAGTAGGTACACATGTGTTTAATGATACCATAGGAACCTAAATGATATGGTACTAAATGAAGGAGATTATGTTTCCCTTAAGTGTGATCTTGAAAAATGTGATGGTGTTATCAAACCCTAAGGTAGCCTAATGTCTATTTTTGGAAGATAGAGAAGGATCAAGTGTGTAACCCAACCTTTGGCTCAAGGTGATGTGGAACACAAGTGACAACCTATCCTAGACAATGTTTAGTTTCAAGGATGACTATGATGGTGGGATGGAAGGAAACTATTTTTAGGGAAACAAAGCTTAATGAAGTGATGATAAATGCTTCTAAGTAGGTGAGTAAATTAGTGAAGGGTGTTAGGTCTTAAGGACACATGTGGGAGATTTGGAAAACCTAAGGTGGATGAAGAAATGGGAGGAGATGATCCTATTTTAAATGCATGTATGGGGGAGTGATTTTACATGAAAGATTAAACCTATGAGGAGATAAGTGCATAAGTGTGTGTGGAAAAAGAAAGATCTAATCAGAGTAAGTAACACTAGAGTTGTTGATAAGGCTATGGTTGACACCTTTTCAGAGAGTTAGGTTCTAAATTTTGTAATCCCACTTCATTTGCAATGCGATGTCAAAACTATCTTTCTCAATTTCGTCTAGTTTGGCAATCCTTGGGTTGGGGCTATATATCTTGTGTTCTACTTCTATTTCCTTGTAAATTGGTATTTGTGGAAGTTTGGCTTTTTTGAATTTGATCTTGTTTTGGCTTGACATGAGATAACTCTAAGAGATTTGATCACAACAATGGGTTTTTTAGGTAGTGACTATGTTATGTATACCTTTTAACATTGGGTTGGAAACATAAATCAAATTAAGGAACAACTAAATTTTTAGGAATAGTAAAGTAGTGAAGCGGCTCAAACTAGACTTTAGGATTTGTTGTGAATGAACTTGCTAACAATATTTTGGTTAAGAGTAAGGAGAAATTTTTTTGAAGACAAATGTGTTTGTTTCAGTCAAGTAGGATAAGTAACAAGGATATTTTGAAAGAGGAAAACTTTGGACTAAGGAAAAAGGGTTTGTTTACAATTGGATTTTGCTTAGTATTGTGTTTTTGAGATAACAAATATAGTTTTTGGAAAAAGTAAAGGTAAACCAAGGAGACAAAAGTTGTTGCAAATGGACTTACTAACAAAATTTTTTTTGAAATAACAAAAGATGGGGTCTTTCAAAGACAAAATGTGTTATTTTTAGTCAAGTAGGATAAGTAACAAGGATACTCTAAAAAGGAAAAACTTTGGATTAAAGAAAAGGAGGATTTATAATTGGGACTTGCTTAGTGGTTCATTTTTCAAGGGAACAAGTATAATTTTGGATGAGGGAAAGTTGAACCAATGATAAAAAAGTTCTTGTGAATGGGCTTGCTAACAACTACTTTTTGAAATAACAAAGATGAGATTTTTCTGATGTAAGGGATTTATGAGTAAATAGTTTCTCAAAGGACAAATTAACTTTGAGAAAGACAAACAAATGATCTCTTTAGCAAAAGGATTTGATAATAACCATAGAATTGTCTATGTTTTTAAATATGCTTTTCATAGGTCTTGAGCACAAGTAAGACAATTCAAACACATGCTTTATCCCTAAGGTCAATTTTTTTTGTTGCAATATGTTATTCAAAAGCCCATAACTTGGTGTCTCCTAATTCTAGTGCAATATGTCCCTCTAATCAAAGAGGTGAGTCGATACAAGAGTTGATTGTCAAATGATATGCATCAAAGAATCTATGAGGCATGGAAAATAGAAGTTAACCTTCTACAGGAACAATAGCCCATGGAGATAAAACCCAAGTGGCCTTATGCCTCTATCAGGGGTGCACAACGGTGAGTAATCTTGAGGGATGTTGTTTCCCTTGCACCATGAATGAACATACCATGGAAAAAATTAAAATTTAGACAAAAAAGGGTTGTAAATGGGTCTATAGTGTCTCACATATGTGATCCACTTAAGAATCTATTCTAGACATGCTAAAATCATGGGAAAGTATTCCCACCTTAGGCTACCCCCAGAAACACACTACCTAAACTTAGGTGATAGAGTGAGAAAGTTTACCATTCCCTTCATTTATATATCAGCCAGACATTTTACCAGTTTGAGCTTCTCACCAAAGGGGAAGCACTTTCTAGAGGTGGATGAACTCACTAGAAGCACTCCTAGGTTGTTGTGGACAATCTTGCTAACAACTTTTGGTACATGTGTTATGTATTTTAAGGACTTAAGATGTAGGAAATAGAGAAGACAAAGATGTGCTAGAGGGCACAATCTCAGAACATGCAAGACACTTGGTTCATTTCTAATTGGATGCTTTAGTGTATCCTAACAAGTTAGTTTTTGAAGACACACATGAGCTTAACATTCAATTATTCATTCCATCTTTACAACGATGGTCAACAAAAGGAAATTGAGTCAACAAAATGTAAATCGTGCATAAATTTTTTGAAAAGGAGCAAATACGAGTGAGTTTATCGTTAAGGAATTCAATATTTGATGGATTTATTTTAAGCCCCAAAATGGAAGTGTTTGCACATAATGTTATTTGCACCTTAAATAAAGTGTTCATCACATTTAGTTTGGTTTTACTACTTGGTATTCAAGAGTGGATTGATTTAATTAGATTTATCCAAACATTCCAATGAGAAACATTCTAAGATTAAACATTCATTCCATGAAAAAGTGAAAGTTTGTTCATTTTTAGCAACTATAACATGGTTTTGTTCTAACAATTAATCCAAGAAACCTACAAAAAACTAGTTAGAAATTCACTCCAAAAAGCACTTGCAATAGAGAAGTGTTAAAATTTGCAACTGGTTAGTCAAATGTACAAACCTATAGGTTTAGGCCATGATCCCACAATGTGGGAACATGTTTAAAAGTCACAAGATTGAGGTACAGGGACTGGTAAAAAAAAAAAAAGCTGCAGGTTAAAATGTTGTAGAGTGATCCCATGAAATAGCAATCCTATAAGTTTTGGGGGAGCATTCCCACAGATAGATGGGTCGACAGGTTTGACTAAAAAGAGAAAAAGTGGGTTTTAAGGGTTCATTAACTAGGTTAAGCATTCCCACAGGTCTTTTCCAGCAATCTCAATTGTAGAAACTGATGTTCCCTTGCGACTAGGTTTGGCAGGGATATGGGGGGGGGTATTTAGTGACATGCGGTGATGGTGGCTTGAGGCAAACCGTGATCTTGCCTTCAAGGGTTCGTGTTCTCGCTAGTTTATGGATGCAATCCCATAGTCACAAGTTCGTGTTCCTAGGGTGCTGGAATCACAAACAAAATGCGTATAAAAGTGATTTAAAGTGGAAAACAATGTTATAGCTAGGAACACGATTTTTGATGAGAAATATGTGTACTTGCAAAAATATTAGAAATTGACCAACACACATACAAAAGCACAAAACATCAGTTTGGTTAGTCTAGCATATAGGACACAAAAACATGATTATAGTGATCCAAATGTGGGGTCCCATTGGGCATGCTAAAATGTATCGCCTAATCTAGTAGTGTAATAAAAGGAATACTCACTAATAATGAAAACATTAACACAACTAAATAGTTAAAACTTAAGATAGGACAAGAGTATCACCAAAAGGAAGGCAAACCAAGAACTGTAAGCTCCTTGGGCATAACCTATGATGATGAAGCTATGTCCTTGATGGATGGGGATGTATGCTCATGTTATGCTCAATCTTCTAATAGATGGGAGTTTTTTACCAAGTGTGTGTATTGATGAGGATTTCAACAATGGGATTATGGAGGGTTTTCAGAATTATGATGGTATTTTGGTAGTTTTTAGGCTCTCAAAATAGTATTAGAAATTTGCATGAAAAGTGGATGATGTTTGTGAAGGGAGAGGGTTTCATTTATAGGCTAAGGGGTAGTGAAATAGATGGTCAGGATGCAAGGATGGGAGGATGATGAGGGAGGGCTAAGGTGCACTCAAAGGGAAGCACACAAAATGCGCTTGTTTAGAGCCAATGGGGAAGTGATGCATGTCACAAGGTGATTGGATGGAGGTAAGGGCAAGAGGAGTAGTCAACAAAGGAGGTTCAAGAGATAAGGGCTTCATAAATATTCATAAATGCTCTGTAAGAGCTTTTAATGCTTCTACCAGAGCCATAAATGCTTGAGGGTGAGGGTGAGGATGAGATTGTTGACTTTAGCTTGGGTTAGAAAGTCTTAACCCTTGCTTAAAGTTGTGCACATGTTTAGGAGGGGGATTAGACTTATATTAGAGAGGAGATTTGAGGGCAAGTGGGTTAGTTTTGATGGGATGGTTTAGTTAGATGGCTAAATGAGGTTAGTATGGGTGGATGGGTTGGATTAGGAATAAAGGTAGGTCTTAGGGATGTTTTAGGGGTTTAGATATTTTATTAAATGATTTATTTAATAAAATGGGGATATGGGATTAAATTAAATAGATTTGACAATTTATTTAATTTTGATAGAGGAATAAAGTTTTAATTGATAATTTGATTTTGGGTTATCATTTGATTTTATCAATTGGACTATAGTTAATTAAATTAATTAATTAACTAGGGTATCATGATTAATTAATTAAATAATAAATATTTAATTAGTAATGTGCTAAGATATGACTAAATATGATTATCTCTTGTATAATCAAATTTATGTGTCTACAGTAAGATAGCAACCAAACATCAGAACATTGTTCTTCAATACTACTCTAAGTAATTTAGGTACAACTATCGTATGCTATCAACTTAGACTTTTCTCACTCCAACACACCATCAAGACATAGTTTGGCATATGACCTTAACTACACATCACTAGAAAATCAAACCATTGTTTGTACCAATAAGATCTTTGACTACTATTCTCCTAGTCTTTATAGAAACACTGCTATGTTGACATTAATGAAAAACATGAGAATCATGCATACAACATGTCAATAATCTCTAATGCTAAGGATACTCCCCTAATGTAGTATCATCAATGTTCATGCTAACACTCACCCCCTTTAGAATTGATGGCAACATAGATGAAAAATAACAAAGTTCCAAGATTGCCAAACTACACTTTGTTATTGCTACTACTGTCAACTTCTCTAATCCTCTTCATTAATTTTAAATCCTCTACATGCTAGAACTAGAATCAATTATTCCTTCTCAATAGACATAAATTGTTCACTTCACACTAAATGATTCATAATACATTAGATTCAAACTAGGTGCATATTCTTTCTTTTTTACATGAATCTTTCTAAATCTCTATAAAGAGATATCTCTTCCTCATACACATTGTTGGTGTTTTAAAACTACCAGGTAGATAAAACCTAATAATAGTATGTAGAAACCAAAAAAGTCCTAAGGGTTAGCTATTTCCTATATTCAACTTGAATTTCTTTAGATCTCGATCAACTTCAAAAGAATCACAAGGATTCTCTATACTTATGGCTCTGCAGAACCAAGGTAGGTGCACCTTAGGGATGAAATGGCTAGATACTTGATATTTTCTTCAAACTTCACACATTCACTGATAGTATTTCCTCTTATTTATCCTCTATAGTAGATAATGGTCACAATTCTTCTTAGTTTTACAAATAATTCTGAGTTATATTAGCTAACTATAACACAGAGAGATTATTGCAAACAAGTGTTGACCAACAATTAAACTCTTCATAAAAAAAAGTAAAGATTGATTTGATTTAATTTTATGCTATTTGCAACCGTATGAGTTCTTCAATATGAATTTGAAGTAATGATCAGTTCCTTATCCATTTCTACATAGAGTCTACCTAGTAAAACTTTGACCTAATTAATTGCCTTACAATTAATTTTTATTAGTACTTAACCCTAAATCTGATTCTTATGAATATCCCTCTTAAATGAATGGAAATACTATAAATTTATTGAAGCATTTACTTAATTCCTTGAATTAAAAGCAACAACAAATTGATAAACAACCTATCCTAGTTGCAATAAATTGTATGAACTTTGCTTGTTCAATCCCTAAATAACCAGCATAAAAAAATTCGAGACACAAATATGAAAGGACCTTCCTTGTATTAATCTTCCTTAAAAAAAATACATTCATTGATGTAACTCATAATAACTTAGAATATGAGAAGATGTTATTTCAAGACTCACTAGTATTCCTTGATTGTAAAATTTGAATACAACATATAGTATTGACACAAAAAATACTAGACTAAATGTAAAAATATCATAACACTTAAAATTACATAAAATTGAGACCCTTCATATAGCCTTGGGATCTCATTTGTATAGCATGAGATGCAACAAGATACAAGCATAGAGGAAAATGATAGCTATCCTTAGAATTTTTTTTTACAAAAGGACCAAAACTATCGCTATCACAAAGAGGCAAAAACTTTGTGTTCACTTGCATCTTACAATAGAATGTCTTTATTACTGATCTACTTGTGGTGGGACCATTTCTATTGTAGCTTTTTGCTGTTGAGAGGCTTTTCTTGATGATTGATTCATTTGTATCTATTTTCCTTCCAACTGCAGGACTATCTCATTTGCACTTGATGTATCAGGTTTTGATATCTAAAAATTAATTACAATTCATTGCTCTCCCTCCAAATCATCAGATTGAATTTCCATGTCCACAGTTACAATTTTTTGTTCTCTTACCAGGTCACCAGTTTGAGTAGCCATGTCTATTATTTTAGTTATTTGCTAACTTTTCTTTCCTCTATTTGGACAAGTGCATCAATTATCTATACTTCATTCTAGTCTAAATAATTTTCTTCAACTTCTTTTGGTAATGACTGATTTGTTTGAGCATATTTTGCCATCCACTCCTTGAAAAGTGTATCATCTAGCCAATTGAAGTTCAATATTTATTGTTTCCTTTACAAGATATCTTCTCCTATTTTATCTATCTCAACAAAATCCTTTTTAAAACAATCAAAGAATATTTGCACCTACACAATTTCCTTAGTTCTCTTGGCAAACCAGATGAAATATTTTTCATTTATCACTTTATTCAGCCTAATGCTTATCAACCCATTCAATTCTTTAGCCCATTCTTCTTTATTCTTCAATTTTTATACGTCCTTAAGTGTATGAGGAAAGAGATCAAATTTTTTGCCAAGATGCTTTGAAAAATAATTACTAATCCTCCTCTCCAACATATTCCTCTTATTATCAAAATTAGAAAGGCTATTAGTTAGATCAAATGTTTTCTCTATTTTCTCACAAGAAAGACAAATAATTGAACACCATAAAACAGTAACATCACTATCCTTACTGATCCATCTTTTCACAATTGGCCTTAAGGAAGCCTCATTATTTGCTAATTCATTCCAGATTTCTATTGATTTTGATAGTTCCAATTGAAAAGTGGACCATCCTACCTTATCCACTAGATACAAGATTGTATCTCTTATCCTTTTTTTATGTTTTATACCCAATTCTACATTCATTGCGCATAATTTAGTTTTCTCTTCTTCAAGCTCTTTGGCTATATACAATTGGGGCTCCTATGTAGTACTAGGGATTTCTATAATGGTAAATATATTAAAAAGGTTGCACTGGGGGATGAGGATAAGTAATCTTGAACTAACTAGATTATACTTTTCTTTTCCCCAATTATTTCTCCATTTGATCAATCATACCTTCTAGTTGGTGTATTTTATTTCCTCTTTCTTCATAGGCCTCTAACACCTTTTCATATTTAGCATTCAATTCTAATAACCTATTCTTGTCTTTAGTTGCAAATACAACTCCAAAATTTACCATTTCTTTAGTCATTTGAGACACCTTCTCACTATCTACCTCATCTACTCTATAAACCATGAGACTACCTATGTGCTTAGAATTTGAGACCTCTTGAATTATGGCTTTGTCTCCTTTTTGGATGGACCATATCACCAAGGCTTGATGATCATCATGTTGGACTAAATGCTAGCCTTCCCCTTTGGGATTCCTGATATAGCTTAACTACCTCGTATGTTCTATAAGTCTAGTAGTTGTATCGAGCATTAACAAGTCAATCTTTTGGTGCAATGACAACTCTATCTTGTAACAAGTGGTATCAGATCTTGGTCATAGGTTTGAATCTACTTAGGTAATGCTAAGGGGGGAATTGTTGGACTAAATGCCAACCTTCCCCTTTGGGATTTGTGACATGCCTTAACTGCCTCCTATGTTCTATAAGTCTAGTAGTTGTTTCAAGCATTAACAGGACAATATTTTATTGCAATGGTAACTCTAGCTTGTAACACATCACTATACTTTAACTCCTTATGGGCTTGCAAGACTTCTTCCTATAGGAAATAGAGATGGATTAACTAAGAGGGGAGGGGTGAATTAGTTACCCCAAAATCTTTTCACAGATCCTTAGATGTCTTAAAACAATATTACTGTAGGAACTCGGTAACCATACAAATAAATGTTGAAACTTGATAGATATTCTGTTAACTTATTTAAGCATTTAAGGCAATTAACATGCATGCATAAAGGAATAATCATGAACACAAGAGACACCATATTTAACGTGGAAACCCAATTTTGGGAAAAACCACCATGTAACTAGTTACCAATTTTCACTCTTCTGAAGTGAGCCCTATTAGGAGCCAACCCTATTAAAGGTTAAAAAACACACTGTTAGGTGTGACCCTGTTAGAGGATTTAATTACCTTGTTAGAAGTGGCCTTGTCAGAGGTCTTTAAAACAATTCTACTGCATTGTCACCTTGTTAGAGGATTTACAAAATGGCTGTCAAAACAACTCTATTAAGAGATTTTGAATCACTATTACAATGATTAAAAAGCAACAATGAAGTGATCTGAAATATATGCAACTTATCTTTTCTGAATACATATCTTTGTTATGCTTTACTGGATCCTCACTAATCGAATATAACTTTGCAGCTTCATGGGGATATCTAATCCTTCCTCAACATTCACTTATTTATTCATTCACACTCTTATGCATCCATACACTTTCACTTTGAATTTACAACTTGACCTTTCATATATACCTTACAGTTTGTCAAGTCGGCTCAATTACAAGTTATAACAAATGAAAAACATAAAATCAGTCGGCTGCATAAAATAGTTAAACTTAATTCTGTGGAACAATAAAATGCTTCGCTACCCAACCTAGCTCGGTGACCACTACTCTAGAATGGTTTCCCCAATGTTAGCCAAGTGAATCTCAGTAAACACTACGAACTTTGCAATTTCCTTCGGAGACCGAGTTAACTCGGTGAATACTGACCTTTCTTCGTTTACCGAGTGAGCTCAGTAAAAACTAACTTTCCTTTGCTTACCGAGTGAGCTCGATAAAAGCTAACTTGTCTTTGCTTACCAAGTGAGCTCGATAAAAGCTAACTTTTCTTTCTCTTACCGAGTGAGCTCGGTAAAGGCTAACTTTCCTTCTCTTACCGAGTGAGCTTGGTAAAATCTAACTTTCCTTCTCTTACCGAGTGAGCTTGGTAAAAGCTAATTTTACTTGTAATGTTCAAGAATTCTTGGTAGTCACTATAAAATGCTTTCCTAACTATCTGAGCTTGGTAGACTCTGTCTGATGGCTGATATGACATTTGTGTAACATCAAAGACAATACACAATTAACAATTGTATCCAACAATCTCCCTCTTTGGCATTGATGGCAACACAACATGTCATAGCAGAAATGAAATTTGAATAGGCTATTATTGGCCTACCATTGAAGAAGACTCCTATGACTTTGTCAGAAAGTGTCTCCCATGTCAGCAGCATGCAAATCTTGTGTACGCTCCAGCACAAGATCTACAACCTATTGCACCACCTTGGCCTTTCTCTTGTTGGGGCCTTGATCTAGTTGGAACTATCACACCCCTCTCTTCTAATGGACACAAATGGAGAATAACAGCTACAGATTATTTCACTAAATGGGTGAAAGCAGTCCCCCTAGTCTCAACTAGAGGAGTTCAAGTCTCCAAGTTCATCTTGTACCACATTGTTTGCCACTTCGACATCCCATCCACCATCTTCACCGACCACGAAGGTAACTTTTAAAATCTCAACATGGAAGAATTATGCACTTCCCTCCACATCCATCACCGCTTCTCTAGCCCATATTTCCCACAAGGTAATGGCCAGGCAGAGGCAACTAACAAAACCCTCCTCAAAATCCTAAAGAAAGTTGTCAATGATTTCGGCTGTGATTGACACCTACAAATAAATCCAGCCCTATGGGCCTATCGAACTTCCTTCCATACATCCACAGGCACAACTCCATACTCCCTAGTCTATGGTGCTGAAGGGGTACTACCTATAGAGGTTGAACTTCCCTCCTTGCACATATCTTTGCAAGGGTAAATATCAGATGAAGAATACAGAGTAGCTCAGCTCACCCAGCTAGATCTCTTAGAAAAGAAGCGACAACAAGCCTATGATCATCTCACAGTCTATCAAACTCATCTCAAAAGGAATTTCAACAAGAAGGTGCTTCCACAACACTTTCAGCTAGGTGACATGGTCCTCAAAGAAAACATGAAAGTCCAAGCAGATCGAGAAAAGAAAGGCAAGTTTGAACCTACATGGCTTGGTCCTTATGTTGTCACTGCTTCCTTTGGCTCCAGAGCCTATCAGCTATCTACACTAGAAGGAGAACTCTTGAATGGTCCTACTAACATCATTCATCTCAAGAAGTTCTATGATTGAAGATCCTTGGTATACCCAGCTTTTAAAAAATACAAAAAAAAAAAAGTAAAGAGAAATAAGTGTCCAATGGTGAAAACTTGGCAATTCAAGCACCTTGGATATGTACCTTGGTGAAAACTTGGTAATTCAGGCGCCTTGTGTACTAAGACTAATCCATTATCTATCACTATCCTATCCCTCATCTATTCTCCCACCATCCCATAAAACACCTGCTTGTTCCCTTGGTGTTCCAACCAAATATCCAAAATCTAATGGAGCTTGTAAATACCTCCTGTACAGCTTGTAAAATCTTTTGCCTCAGCTTGTAAAATCTTGTACCAAAGCTTGTATTATACCTTGTAAATCTTGTACCTCAGCTTGTAAAATCTTGTACCAAAGCTTGTATTATACCTTGTAAATCTTGTACCATACCTTGTATATCCAAATCTTGTCCAAATTTTGTACCATATTCCATCCTATAAATAATCTTGTATCCTAGTTTGTATACTATCACGTGCACACACAAAACCCCATTTTAACTTAAGCTTTTCGCAAACCATCTACCCATCCACCTATCACCTATTATAGACATCCCATCCTTCACAAACATTTCCATCTCACAAAAACCAAAACATGAACAAACTTGTACATTTGTAACATATCTTGGTCCATCAGCGTGTACATCCTCTTTAGCTTAGTACCATTGTATCTATCCAGTGTTCATGTCAATTCATCCTTGATCAACATCTTGCACCCATCGTACATCTTAGTTAGCTATTCCAATGCATCCTTTAGCTAGATTTCCTGTCACCAAAGTGTTATCTTTCTTAGTTCAGCTTTCCAGACACATCACTCATCCAAATCCACTAGCTTAGTGCTCTCCGATAGGTCCTTGCAGGATATAGCTTTCCTCATGTCTGATCTTGGTCCGTTAGTACCTCGTCCTACCCATCTCATTGGCAAACGGTTCTCTTTTGGATTTTCACTTTCTTTTGATTTGGAATCTTCCCTGTTGGGTCTTGAAATATCTTTTCCAAGCAATCTCCTTGTTCCCTCCTCAAGGTTTCCACAATCTTCCATATCATGGTATACTGTGAATGGGGCAATCAGAGCGTAAGGTCTTGATCATGTCTTTTATTTGTTTTTCTTTTCTACTTGTGGGTTACCTAGTGTCGGTTCCATGCTGCTTCCTTTAGGAATCATGTGTGATGCTGGGGCAATCCTTGCGTGTTTGTTTTGAGTCAGTTCGTCAGTCCTCTGGACAGTTGGTGAAAAGGCCTTGATGTTCTTCGTAACCTTGGCAATTAACCAACAGTCCTATAGCAAATCTAGTGCTCAACTACATGGTGGTACTTCTCTTTGAAGTATCCCCCCGCTCAAAAAGCTTCAATGGTTTTCCTTCATCTCCATTGTCCCCCATCCATATCCAGCATCTGTCTCTCCTACCCTAGCTTATGCATTAGTATCTCTTTGAATCACTCCTCACCTTTAGCTTTAAGGATCCACAATCCTAGTCCTAGAGATTTCCAAAACCCATCTTTTGCCAATTTGACTCTTTGAAATCCTGTTGCATCATCTTTTTAATCCCCTTATCCATCTCCCCATCCTGGATTCCTTTTATAGCGCTCCGCTCCTTCATCCTTTGCAACCCCTGAGATCTTAAGCTTGCTTCCTCTTGTGCCTCCGATTCTCCTTTATCATTCTCTCGTAGTGAGAGTTTGAGCTAACTAAACCTCTTCTATTAAGCCAATCTAAGTCTTCTTTCTCATCTCAGATTCTTGTACTTTTCAAGAACTCGTCGAGCCTCACTTTCTCTCCCTACCGCCTTCTTGAGGGGGCATCTTGCAGTCCATTCTCTCCTCTTCTGCTCTAGCTTTAGGCATCTTATTTTCTTATCTTTGATGCCATGCCACTTGCGGCATCACATCAAAGAGGGGAAAAATATAGACACCTAAAAACCTTTAGAAAATAAAGTATTTTTATTTTTATTTTCTAAAAAATTCCTGATGACATCATCATTAATTAATTAATTAATTTATTTTTTATGCCATTAAATCCCTTTATCTTAATTACAAATATTTAATTAAGGAATCCCTCACAAAAAATTTTAAATCTTATTTAAACATTATTTCTTTATTTATTAATTATTTAATTAATAAATTAACCAAAAAATCCAAAATAAATAAAAAGATTATTTTTTGCCCAAAACTTGGCCAATTTCCTTAAGACCACTAACCTCGTCCAAAATCTTCTAACCCTTCTTTAATTTTGATTAAAGGCTAATCCCATCATTTCCTACCCCTAATCCCACCTGAAAATATTTAATTAAGATTAAATATTAATCCTCATGTTTATTAAAAAAGTTTTAATAAATATCTCCTCAACCCAAACCCTTGAAATAAATAAAACTTTATTTATTTCCTAAAAATCTAATTTATCCTCATCCTAAGAAGTTCTAGACTCTTCTAGAAAGTCTTCATCCTCATCCTAGAAAATTCTAGACTATTCTAGAAAGTTTTTATCCCCATCCAAAGTCTAGACTCTTCTAGAAGATGTCTTTAAACCTAATCCTAATCCCCTTCTAACCTTGTCACATTCCCTAAACATGGGTTAAAACTTACTAACCCAAGCCAAAGTTAACAAATATCTCCTCCTTCACCCACCCTCATTAAATGCCATCCACTTGCCTATTCCTAAGATAATTCTAAACCATCCTAATCTATCCTCTAATCATTTGCACAAGCCTAAGCAAGCTTAAAACCCTCCTAATCAAGCCCAAGTCAAAATTTCTCTCATCTCCCTCAAAATATCTCAGCCATAAAACTTTATGAAGTCCACTAGGCCATAAATGACTCTTCCAAGCCCTTTTATTGCTCTTATAAGCCATTATGAGGGTCTTTATGAAGATTTTATCCCTTGAGCCTCCTTTGTTGACTCATCTTTCCAAATTCCTCCATCCTCTCACCCTATCACATGTGTCACTCCTTGATTGGCTATAAGGAAGCACAATCCATGTGCTCTCTTCTCATGCAATCTGAGCCCTCCATGAGTTTTTTTCCATCCTTGCATCTTAGCCCTCAATCCCTCAAGCCTCTTGCCTATAAATTGGATCCTTCCCCTTTGCAAAATAACACAATCCATGAAGTAAATTCATAATGCCATTTTACATCAAAACCATACACTCACACCCAAATTCCAACTCCATTTGAAGCCCTTTTTGAAGCATAAGCTTGAGCATACATCCTATCTATTTAGACAAAGTCACTCAACAAGAGAGCTTCTCATTGAGAGAGTCCATTAATGGCTCATATTCTCAATTGAGAGTTCATCTTAGTCTATCTTGAAGTTTATGAATTTTTTTAAGTTTGTAGAAGCTTTATTTAAATTTGGTTTCTATTAGCATACTAACATTGCTCATATACACCTCTAACAAGGTGGGATTTCTATTGAATTTTCTAAAGACCTTTAATAAGGCCACTCCTAATAGGGTGATTAAATCTTGTAACAAGGTCACACCTAATAGTGTGTTTTGTAACCTTTAATAGGGTTGGCTCCTAACAGGCCTCACTTCAAAAGGGTGAAAATCAGAAACTAGTTGCAATTGGTGGTTTTTCACAAATTGTGCTTCTACGTTAAATCTTGGTGTCAATTGTGCTCATGCTATTTCTCTTATGTGTATGCAACTAAGTTAAGTAATATCAATCACAAATAACATCTTAATATTTTCATGTTAAGAATTTTCATGCCTATTTCAATGTTTACTAAGTTACATCATTTTCCTTGCATGTTAATTGAGTTACAACAAAGTTTAGTTTTGATTATATTGACATCTAAGGGATCTAGGATTTATTTTTGTGGTAACTGATTTACCCCTCCCCTCTCAAGTACTCCTCTTATATTTCCAAGACATAAGGACTTGTTTATTTTACATTATATGTTAAAGAAGTCAAAGGTTATTGAGCACCCTATTTGACATCGAGCAAGCATGTAAGGTGAGTATACACAATTGAGACTGAGCAACTTGAAAGACAATTTTTTCCAACTATATAACATATTCTGAGTGGCAACATGAATGTTAGTTATGATAAAGTCTTAGAACATTCAAATGCCCAGTAAACCAATTTTGACATATGAGTTTGTAAAAACACCTATGTAAAACATTTTGGTTGACTTCTATACAATATTTAATGATTGTGGAGATAGGGGTATGTGCAGGATCATGGTGTGCCAAAAAGTGGCGATGTGAAAAAAAGAGAGTTTGAAGATGCCTAAAAGCGCTTCAAAATCTGCTCTGACTTTTTTTTCACCTATCTAGGAACCAAATCTGTAAGGTTAAGCCGAGCCTTATCGGATATCGAATATCATATCGGATATCCGATTTTAAATCAAATATTTGACTAATAATTAAAATCATATAATAGTATGATATATTATTATTTATTATTACTATTATTATTTAATATTAATATTTACTTAATGATATTATTATTATTTAATATGATATTATTATTTAATATAATAATATTATTATTTATTATTATTATTATTATTATTATTATTATACTATAATATAATAATAATAATATTATTATATTATAATCGTATAATATTATACTATAATAATAATATTATAATGTATTATATTATAATAACATATCATATTATAATAATATAATATAATATTTCATATATTATAATATATAGTAATGTAAAATAATATATATATATATATAAGATATAATGTAATAATAAAAAGTAATATCTTATAATATAATATATAATAAAAAAGTATAATATATTATAAATTATAATAATATAATATAATAATATTATTATTATATAATATAATATTTTATATTATAATATATAGTAAATTAATATAATAAATATAAAATATAATATAAAAATATATAAAATGTAATATATATTATATATTATATGTTATATTATATACATTGTACTCATTTGTGTCATATCAGATATCCGATGTTATATCAGATATCCGATACTTGTGCATTGGATTAAATAAAATCACAGACCCACGGGCCCTCATTTTACACGAATTTGGGGCCAGTATTGCCATCGCAGATTGGATATCAAATACGAAATCAGATATCAGATATTAGATATGTTCCCCCCCACCCCCCGACTCATTTTTAACCTAAATTTAATAGATTTTAACATGATTTTGTTTGTTTTAGTTGAATCTAGGGTTTTTTTTGACAAAAATGGTTAAAATTTAGATTTTTTTTAATATATATTACGTTTTGCAATTCAATAGGAATGGCTGATCAAAATGATGACACTAAGGCAGGGAATAATATTCCTCGTAACCCACCACCAAACGATCTAGTATCCCCACAAAACCATCCACCAAATGATCCTCTACCTCCTCAAAACCCTCCTCAAATCGAGGATTTGATAAATGAAAATCTCACTGAGTTGACAGGTTTGCATAGAACATACAATAATGTACCTGCACTGGCTCCTATGTTATCCACGTTAAACACCATAGTGGATAACATTGAAACCCTTACAAACCAACAAAATGCCACTCTTTGTTGGCGTGATGAAATGCACCAGATGTTTGATGATGGTTTGGATTATGATGAGGTCGCAGCCCTCAACATAACCAAAGACGATTTGGCAAGCCTTTTTGCTAACCCAAAAATGGGTATACCAGTTGACCCAAAAAAAACCAAACTATCGATTAAATGGTGCACAAATGATGCCATACATGCAAATTTTTGGGACCGTTGGTGGATGGTCTTTGATATCCCTCCACATGGCAATTTAGACATACCATTTTATTTCCTTAGGAAATTATATGCAGAATTTGTGTTGAAACTTAAAGTGAACTATTGGAGCATGAAGCCCAACATGGGCTTAGGAATAGGAGCTCCTCAGGATAGATCCTCTTCCCATCGAAAAAAACATGGCACTTTTGTCCCCCTCCCCCTGATATCTCCCCCCCTCCTCAAGTGCAACATCCAGATATTATGGTAGAGGCTAGCTCTCAGACCATCAGAGCCATTCATAGGCTGAGTAGCCTAATGATATCTCAAGCTAGGTCAGTCCTGCCTCCTCGTGTTGATAATGTTGGTGCCAGTTCATCATCGGCTAGCTCATCACACGTTTGTGTGCCTCACAGTTGCATTACATGCAAGAATATTTTCTTGGGTCCCATAGGTGATCTTCTTGAGTATCATTTTGTATTAGATGAGGATACACCAGATGCACGTGCAGAGGCTACAGACCCTGATGCAAGAGAGGAGGGGAATGCAGAGGCATGGACTCCTTCGATGTCAGTACGTGTATAAATTTTTTTATTATGAAATATGTGATTTAAAGTTAATTTTTATAATAGAGTAATTTTAATTTTTAAGCCATACTGACTTTTACATGTATGTGATCTTCATTCATATTTAGTTGATGACCGAGGAGGAGCTCAGATAGATAGATGATGCTACACTCTCGGCCATTTCATTTGGCCTTGAGACATCTATGGTACATTATGTTGTGTTCACATTTCCTTTTTCTATTTGATATTGTAGCATATATGGTTGCTAATCTTTCTTTTATCTTGCAGATACCACCTACCTTGGGGGGACAAAGTGTGGGGGGTGAGCCAACATGCATTGACAAAGGAAAGGTAATTAGATGTTTTCTAATTGATTAAATATTGATGCATTCTTGTAAAATTTTTGTGGTAATCTCATTTAATTACATTATTTATTGTATATAGGGTGTGGCTACTGGCGATGAGCCTGTACAGATTCAGCGTCCTAGATCATCAAGGATTTTCATTCGCACAGAGAGCCCCATTGTATGTATAAGTATCATTTATTTTTTATTTTTTTAATTGATGTAGAGGAAAGTATGATGTTCTATATAATTTATGTGATTTTTTCCGTACCAATAATGATTCATGTCTTGCATATGTTCATTACAACTTAAATAGGCTTATATGCACCTGTCCAACCGACCAAGTTGGTTACAAAAGTTTATTTAATCAAACAAACACCAAATTACTACTTTCCCTCCAAAACTAATATGACCATTTGAATTTGAAATTCAAATTTCAAACTATAGTTTTTATGCATTCCCTAACTTTCTAAACTATTCCATTGACTCAAAATTGGTCATATGGATTTATTAGATGCAACTAAGTATGAAACTATCCTAAGACTACCCCATATGGCTCTTTTGGCCATTTTACATCATGTTGCCCTTAGGTCCTTACTAGGACTTTTATGACTTTTGTCTTTCAAAGTACATTGTTTATTACATAATTCTATTATTGGTTTTAATATATCCCAATTAACAATCAATGATGTCTTTGATCCTCTATCTTCATCTGGTACCAAGGCTCTCTTAGATGATTTAATAGGTGCCCCTGCACCAAACACCCCACCTTGAAAGCAACTCTTGTCCCAAGAGTTAAGGGGTACTATCTTCTTTCCTCCCATTCTTCTAGAGGGATTGCAACTTTGCACCTGCAATGTATTACCCTGCACACCTGCATACAAATCATTAGAAATGAAAAGCATTGGATCCTTGTTACCAGTCATGGCAACCTTACTGCTTGCTGATTATGAATACTCATGTTTTATCCTTGATAAAGGTTGAATAACTTGTTGTTTGAGGTCATGTTGAACCTGTCTCTTATCCTCCATGGATATGTTCACTTCTTTGTTCACTCTCATCACCAAAGGACACCATACTATTCCTATCATCACTCCTTTTTCTGTCACTGCTTGCTTGTAAGCAGAATTATGAGTTTTTTCATGAACAATCTCATCCTTCATAACCAAAAGAGATGGCTTTAGTGGCAGATCTATCATATCATGTTTACTCTCCCTCTGCTCCTATAAGTCCACACACTCTTTCTTGCCAAAACAAATAACTCTTTCCTCATCATGACCAGTCAAATGATTTAGCTTAAACTTAACACCATCTTTGTGTACTATATAAACATTTGATGAGCCAAAATGAATAGTGTTCCTTGAGGCTTGCCAAGGCCTTCCAAGGATTACATGGCAGCATGTCATTAGAATGTGATCACATATAGCTTAATATTTTATATTCTCCTATAGAGAAATTCACTATTGCTTGCTCCCTTACAACAATATTTTGTGCATCACTGACCCAAAATGCCCTATATGGTCTATCAATAGGATACTTCTTCAATCCTAGTTTATTTACCATTTCATAAGACACTAAATCATCAAAGGAACTAGAGTCTATTATCATCTTAAAAATCCTACCATGGCTCATGCAATTTGTCCTGAAAATGGATGCTCTGGTCTCCTTTTGCTGCTGCATTTGTGGTCCTCTTCTCACCATCAAAGATTCTCCTTCAAGTTCAGGGTTTGCATTATCCTACTTCTTTTCTTCCTCTTCTCCTTGGGTCAAGGTGACTCTCCTCTCCTCCTTTCTGAAATCCACACCTTTCTCAGGGCACTTGTAGGATTGATTGCCTACTCCTCCACATGTGAAGCATTTACCTGTGAAAACACTATTACCTCTTCCACTTCCAAATCTTCCTCCCCTGAAACTTCCTCTTGTCTCATATGTAATCTCTTTTCCTTTATCTTTGTCTTGATTGTTTGAAGTGTCAAACTGACTTCTTACACCTCTTCCTCTCATTGTTCCACCTCCTCTCTGATTTTCTTGCCTCTCATTCTTTCTTTTCAACTTCTCCTCTGCCCGTATTGCCAACTGAAAACATTCTCCAAGTGTCCTTGGTACATTCAATCCTATTTCATCTTGAATATTGTACTTGAGGCCATTAATTTATCTAGCTACCTTCTCATCTTCATCTTCCAGTCCTCCCCTAATACTCAAGGTATGGAATTTCTCAATATAGGACATGGCATCCATATCCCTCTATTTCAAATTGTTCCTTCTTATCTTTAAATTTGGATTCCTAAATCTGATGGCAAGAATTGATTTCTCACCATGGTCTTCATTCTCTCCTAATTTGAAATCTTATTCAATCCCCTTTTGATGCAGAGTCTACAAAAACTACCTTCCACAAGCCAATAAATCGATGTCACAATCCAACTTAGGATTATAGGACTTCTCACAAGTCCTCTTACCCACTTCGGGTATACTCAACCTCCAAGCCAAACAAGGAAATCCCACTTCAAAAGCCTCACCACCTATCACCAAAAATGGAGACAATCATGGACATACTATTCCAACCCAAACTCATCAATTTGTTTGGTTCCACCAAACTCCCAACACACCTTTTCACTTCTAGGCCTACAAACCTTGTAGCCTTCCAATTACCTTCTTTGCACTTTTCTCCCAGTATCCCTTAATAGCATAGGGACTTCTCCATAGGTCCAAACACCCTTCTTGGCACCTACTAAGAGTCCAAAAGCTTTTGGGCTGATCTTGCTCCAGCACCCTCCAAACTACTTCTTGGTACCTAGGCCTAGTTGATCAAGTTAGGCTAGGGCTTCAAGGAAGAATGGGCAAGGTGGGTTCCCAAGACCCAAAACACTTAAGGAAATCTCCAACATAGTCAATGCATCCAACTCTAGCACTCAAACTGATCAGAAGTGCTTGCAACCATGACTGTCACCAATTACCTTGCAAAAATCGGTCAAGCACATGGGCTTGCTTGACCTAGGGCCGACTTGGAAAAATAGTTGCCCTTCTCTCTAGGCCTCCAACCTATGGAATTATGTTGCCTAATCTCCTAAATTTCATATCCCTTATTTTTAGAGGGTTCCACTGGTGTGAATGCAAGTTAGGGATGCATTTGTGGAAGGGTCTAGGAAATAAGGCTTTTCAGACCACCTTCTACTAAAATGCAAATAACTTTTAAACCCCAACTCCTTTTTGAGTCAAACAAAAACCAAAAGTTTCCTAACTCACCCCTACAACTATTTCATACACTTAGAAATCATAAAAGTTTCATACAGATCTGTATCAGCGTAATAGCTGAGTGATTACCAATAAATTTCTAGAAAATTGAAGTTTTTATTGTTTTTTCTCCAAACCACCATACACTCTGATCTCCCCCTTTCAACTGAGATCACATATGACATATATAAAGATCTACATGACTTTTGGAAGAACTATATAGGCATTCCCAACCATAAAACAAACAAACAACCACTTTTTGCTAATACTATTTAGACTCTAAATACCCTATTCTAAGGCCTTTTGGTCCCATGGAGTCACTTAGTTTATAACCACACCAAAATTCTTGTGGGCCTTACATGTGCCTTTATTACAAAACATAGACCAACTTCCCAATCTACTTGAATCCTCACTTTCATGGAGTGGTAAGGTGTCCAGCAACATAGATACTTGTTCCCCCCTGCCACATAGGTTAGGTGCGCTGCACCACCTTTCCTCTCTCTCATTCTGAACACTAGTCCACCAAGTGAGTGATGTTCCTCTCAGTCTTGCTGTTGCTACTTTTACCTTCTTATCTTCCTCTATGTCTTCAAGATCAAAGTAGTTCTCAAGGGCCTCTATCCACCCTAGCACTTCTTCACTATCCATTTTACTATGGTATATTGGAAAATCAATATGGTTCTTCCCACCATTACCTTGTATTGCCTTAATGATTCTCATAAATCTCCTTTCTTCAGGATCATCTGTTGTCTCATGCTCTTGCCTTGCATTACCAACCTCTTCTTCTTCATGGTTCTCTCCATGATTTCTTCCTCTAACCTCTTCTCCTCTAGGTTCTTGCCTTTCCTTTTCTAAGGATTCTATCCTTGCAATAAGCTTTAGCCTCTCTCTTCTCATCTGTCTTTTTTCCCTCACTCTAGATGCTTCAAGTTCTCTTCTCTCTCTTTTCTCTTTTGCCAACTCTTCTCTCAATTCTTCAAGTTCTCTAGCCATTTGATTTTTAGGAGGCATTTTCACAACAAGTTTTCTTCCTTCCCAAGGGCCAACTCACTAATTCTCTTTCTTTCCTCACCAAGAAATCTCTGGACACCACTTATGTACCTTTCAACTTTGGGACACACAAGGAGGAATTAGACATGCCAAGGCTTCAACAAAGGGACTAGCACAGTAAGGATTTTCAAGATTATAGGTCTTGGTCACACTCCTAAACACCCAAACTTCAAAACCCTCCTTAAAATGGCTTAAAAACTAGGGTCTGCTTGTTCAAACCCCAAAACTCAATTCTAGAATGTTTTGACTTGTCTAATGACAAGATATGATCATGACGACCTACATGAACCTATCAAACGACTCATCTACCATATGAAATTCTAAAATCCTATCTCATGCCCAATTAAAACTTTCTTCCACATATGAGTCCAACATTATAACTTTGTATGCTTCCATGAGCCATAATTGGTGCAAGGATTGCCCAATTGACTTCAAGAGATGTTCCATGACCTCTATAATGCCTTGGATCTTCAATGTTCCCCTGATGAGCATGGGATGCTCCTGCATCACTTATCTTCATAAATAAATTCAAAACTAATTTTCATGATATTAACAACTACTATTTTGTATCTCATAGGAGACTCCTAGTGTACATGAGGTTTGACGGGCCAGTTATGTAGATTTGATGATGCGGCCACTCACTCCTGAGGAGGAGCCTACAATAGTAAGTTGTAGGTTGAATTCATGATTAAATATGTTATAAATTTAGCATGCTATGAATTATAATGTTATAGTTTAAATTGTAGATTCATCTGACAAAGGTATTTGAACATATACAACCCACAATCATAGAGGTACCAGCATTGCCGAGGGCATATGAGAGGACTCCTGACTAGTGCAAGAGGTTGATGAGAGAGGTATTTATTATGAAATTTTGATAGTATTAATCTCCATTATCAAAAAGATCATTATGCATTTGAGTAATTCAATGTTAGATACATAGAATCATATAAATTTAGTAGTCTCACTTTGGGTTTTCCATTTTTGTTTATGTAGGAGGCATCTAATCCACCTAGTGCAGTGAAGAGGCTGCATTTTGATCATCCACCAGCACCCTAGGATAGCATAGTTTTCGTAGGATGCATCATGAGACATTTTGAGATGGCATATGCCACATTGTATACAAAAACATTGATATTATTGTCATGCCCAAACTAAGAGGGCAAAAACACACACAATCTTTTTGAATTAAAAATAACTAATAAATAAACATGCTCTAAGTTTGATATGATTGAGGTAGAAGTTTTAGTACAGGTTCTCTACATTACATCATAAGATTAAAACATGAGAACGATCACATCATTCAGATTGTTAAAAATTTGTTACAAGATTGATATCGATCTTGAGTTATGCTATTTAAGAATTAAACATATCAAAAGATACTAACAATGTAAGTTACACTTAACTTTTACTAAAAGATAAAGGAAACAATCCAACATTTTCTATTGGTTTTAACATTTACATAAATTTGCAATGATATGCAATCAAATTTACTTACGTAGCAATGTACATGAATTCGGATCTAAAATTTCTTGCAATAACAAACCAATCAAAAACTACCTTAAAATTTATTTAAATAGCCAATTTATCGATAATTTAATCTACTTAATGGTCAAACAATTGGAGTACATTTAAATTAAAACTAGCTAATTAGTATTTAAACATAGCTGAGTAATAAAAGGAATATTAACAATTACAAACAATGTCCTTAAACAAACATAAGATAACCTTAAACTTATTAATTCAACTAATTATACTTTATCAATTTAAAATTTCATTTTAAACTAACTAGATATATATATATTAATAATGTTAATAATGAAACTAAGATCAAATAATTAAATAACTAACTAATCTAAGTCTAAACTTAAAGTTTAAAACTAACCTAACACTATCTCCTAATCTAACTACAAGTAAAATATACTCTTAACATTCTAACATATTTAATAACATAAAAAAAAAACACAACTTAACATAATTAATAAACTCACTAAACATACTAATTACACACTAACAAAAAACTTAAATGAGAAACTACCTAAAACTAGCCCCCTATTCTAAGCCTTCCTCGCCCTACCCCTACCCTAAGTTGACACTTGGTCGTTAGGCAAGGACTGGCGTGCTGCCCAAGCACTGACTGGGCGCTCCATGGGCCAGCGCGCCTGCAAAAAGGGTACAGGCGAGTCCCTTATGGTAGCGACCTAGGGAGAACACACAACACAAAAGGAAATAAATTTGCAACAAGACCTGGACGCTACCATCCCATCCAAACATGAGGCTAGCGCTAGGTTAACACCAAAAAGACAAGAGGGATGGGACATGGGGCAGGGTGACGTCACCCCCCCATGTCGATTTGACATATGCTAAAGCAAAAAAACAATTAAAAACAACAATCCAAAGCTGATGCCCAAGGAGACTTGGGTAAGGATTTAATGCAAAAAGTTTATTAGGTAGATGATAGAAATTTAGGATATTTAAGTTATTAGGGTTTAATAATTTATATATTTTATTAGATATCATTAATATATATATATATATATATATATATATATATATATATATATAGTTTTATTTCTAATTTTAAACACTAAAAGATTCTTAGAATATTCTCTGTTGCAATCCAAGGATTATCACATTCTCTCATACAAACTCCAGCATCCTGTAGGTGGGTTATTTGATAATTTGTCTATACTCTCTCTCCCTCTCTCTTGAAACTCAATGTATATATATATATATATATATATATATTTTGCAATTATATTACCACAATAGGTGTTTGCATTCTCTTATAAATTTCTAGTTTATCATCTCCATGAACCTCAAATGGCCATGCATTTCAATGAAACCACATTACATGAATTAACCATCTACGTATTCATTTAACTATCAAATGAAACTGATGGATCAACATAATGACTAAACTAGTCTTGAGACAATTGAGAAAATAAGAGGTCAAAATGATAATGCTCCATTCCTTTTGAAAAGAGTATCAAAATACACAAAGTTATTTCTCTATCATGTTTCAATTTTAACTTGGATCTCTTGACATAATTCTTCCTACATGTTCTTGCAAATTTATTTTCAACACAATCAACCATGAACTAAATCATTTCAAACTTGATAAAGACACCATACATTTACATGGATTAGCAACATCTCTCTCTACCGTCCATATGAATAGAGGCATCACCATACATCACAAATTGAATCTTGCATAATTGAACATCATTGTTGCATCTTATCTTTGATACACATTCATATGACAACATAGAATACGAAAATTTTAAGAGAAGTAAATTTACTCAATCACTTATTTTATTATCAACCTGATTCAAGGCTCGGTCGGAAAAGAATCAGGAAGAAAAACCGGCTTCGTTGCCATATATAATAAGGTTTAAACAATACAATTTACAATAGGATCTCAATCCCAATTTTCAACAATTTTATCAAATTTACTTCATGATCAAAATCAAGGAGTTTGTAATGTCTTCTAAATCTCATTTCAAGAACCATGGAGGAAACCAATAACCGATCGGGTGACAACCAAGCAGAACCAAAAGAACATCAAGCATGCATAGTCATACATGGTTTACACAATAAGATTCACAGTGAATCAAGACTAGGGAGAGGTGGATTCTTCCAATTGGAGAAGTCAAGCACAACACCAATTCAGATGCCCAATTGGGGCCAATAACCAAGAACTTTCATTCTTCCATTTAAACTTTCCATGCTCATACCAGGTTTGTGCTGACGGGTAGGGGCCCATAACACCCTACCCTTTATCCATCTTCTCATCCTGAGAAGAGACTCTACACAGGTTGGAGTCCAACTAAACAGACCTCTACCAAAATTGGTCACTTCTGCCCTCTCCTAGGGTGAGTAATACCAAAACACCCATGCAAGGAAACTCAAAATTTCAAACATAAACAAGAAAGAAAAATAACCAAAATAACAAGGTTTACAAATCTTCCCAACATACCCACAATCCATACAATAGTAAAACAACAACAAGGTAACAAGAACATGAAACAAAACATACAAACTGAATAAGGGAGATGGGTGTTCCCTACCTTCTCAAAGAGGTAATGGCAATGAACAAATTTGAGTAGAGTATCCCTCCTTCCTTCAAGCTTCAAGAAATTTTCTCTAAAAATAGAGATTGGGTAACCCCAACCACTAGACCAAGGAAGGCCTCTAAATAAGCCTCCAACTCAACCCCCAAAAAGGAGCAATAACTATTTCCACCCACTAGCCACACTAGAAACTCCTAACTCAACCTACACCATGGTTAAACCCTAAGAGGAGGTGGGGTAAGACAACTCATGACAACCACTTGCAATTTTCACACAAAGGCAAAAAGGGACTTTTTGAGTGCCCTCAAAAGTCAAAGCTAGGGGCTTAGGGGTTGGAAAAGACCCCTAACCCATACCCACACCCATAGGTTAGAAAAAAAATATGTTTTAAAGCCTTAGGGAAGAGGTTAGAGAAAAATTAAATTCTAGAATTAAAATAGGTCCATCTAACAACACTAACTAGCAATATAAGCACATAAACATTTTACGAGTGTCAAGCGACACTAAAAGAACACAATCACGAACAATAGAGTTTCCAAATTTTAGCACATGGAGATCAGTTTTTGTTCCTCCGTAGGGTTTCTCGGCTAAATATCTACACACTCATTGCACACATCAGTAGTCCCGAAAATCACATGTACATATATATGTATCAAAAATTTACATAATTTGAAACATACATAAATCAGGGTTTTCTTGCATCCTACTTATATCCTTAATCATAAAGATTCCAACTCAATGTGTTAATCCCACATTTTACTAATTTCATCAACATACATAATATACATGAGCATTAATTGACAATCATCAAATATATCTGGAAATAACATCACACAACATAAAATAATAAAATATGTTCTAAGCATCAGATAATGTCTCGACATCTCGAGTCCCGGATAAAAAAATAAGAGTAATGTATCACTATGCTACGATGGGTCGGGGGCGAGGCCTCACAATTATACACATTCTGATGGCAGGATCAACCACATTTTATATATGGATCTATTTATTTTGATATATATATATATATATATATATATATATATAGTTATAGTTAGAATCTGAAAAGATTAATAACCCAGAAAACTAGTGCAAAGAGTAAATATCTAAACTATGAATGCAAATGATACAAAATCAAAATAGCATCATAGAGTTAGTCTCCAAGAGAGTAATGCAAATGCTGGAATCAAAATAGCATTAAGAGGATGCAAAAATAAGAGATACAAATACAAGTCAGGTAGCATGCTTATATAGGCTAGGAAGAGGGAGGAGGTGGCAACACCAACCAATGAGGAGCAACCATCTATTGGACTAAAGATAGAAAAGTATCTTCCCAAGATAGCTAATGGATGCTCACATGTAGGAAGGTAATACCTCATTACCATTCACCTAATAAGACATGCTTTATTAACCTAAGTGAGATTATTAAAAGTGTAGGAAAAATCTAGCAAAATAGAAAAAATAAAAAGCTACACTAACACCCTCCCATAAGCGAAGCTTAGGTGGATGTAGAAATGGGTCCCGGCAATGAGGCCATGTTAGGTACCCAAGTACAATGCAAGAAGATGCAACCTCTAAAAGTGGGGAAAGAGAGAAAACCACATGAGAAAAAACCTCCCCCAAAAAGAGGTAAGAACCTAGTGAAGAACTGAAGAAGTCTCCCGCTAGGGAAATTGTCCCCTAAAATAGGAACAAGGAGTGATCATGAAGAAGCAGCATAACTGAAGCATGAAGAACCGCAAAACTCTGTCAAAATGATGATCTGTAGAACCTCCATGGAAATAGAAGGCATGAACCATCAACCAAAGGAACCTCCATGGAAATAGAAGGCACAAACCATCAACCAAAGAAGCATAGAATAACAATATAACCTCCCCTTAAGGTAGCTGAAAAGATGGGCCAAAAATCTCCTACAACACAGGAGCCAAACACATCGAGAGTGAGGTACAAACACAAATAAAGACATGTGTCATCGACACTGCATGAGGAACTAGAGAAAGAGGGCCTATAAGCGGCAAACAACTATCCCCCCCATGGCACTTTATATAATAGTGCGAGTACAATGAATCACAATGATGAAAAGGATCCCAAAACGCAAGAGTGACACTTTATCTCAGTGTGTTGCATAAAGATGCTTACAATGAATATCAATAATGATCAGAAAAAAACATAAGGCTGAAACAACAAAAGGTAAAGCCCAAAACGAAGCAACTGAAGCAACAAAATCGATCTTCGAACCTGAAACAAATAGAATATCTACCAGAATGCTAAAATGCAAAAGACTAAATAGGATGTGTCTGGAACAAAATCTGGAACAACAACTAGCATCACTAGAAAGAGCACAGAAAGAGCTTTCCATTGATATAAAGAAGTCCAAAATCGGAGATTGGAAGCTCAAGATATGCCTCTTAGAGTGCAAAATAGAACATCCAGCTTTGACTTCCATAACAAGAAACTAAACTACATCAAAACTTAAAAAAACCTATACTAGTATCTCCATCTCAGAACTATCTTTCTGGTGCTTCTTTTGGATCAGAAAAATACCTTCGTATGCAAAAGTTATGGCCAAAAAATCGAAGGTAGGTCCAAAATGACCCTAGGAGAGGTGCAAGAAGGTGCTGAGGTAGGATGATGTCATGCTGATGTCAGCAAAACCAAGGAATAAAATTGATGGCCTCTGGCCCGTCGCAGCAAAAAAGGATGCCACATGGCAGCACCACATGGCAGTATGAATGACGTGGCAGGGGTCACGTGGCAAAGTGCCATGTGGCGCCCATGCCACGTGTCACGCGTAGATTGTGCGCTACTACAGACTAGATGGCTGACAGGGCGAACGAGCAGAGGGTGGCGGACAGGCGGAGCTGCTCAGAGAGGAGAGGCGGTACCAAAAAAACCATCGGTGGAGTTTTCTGCCGGAGTGGCGCCTGAGTGGCCCGCGAGCGGCACCGAGCCGCAGCAGCTCTGCGGTGGCAGCGGCCGGTGAAATGCGCAGCGGCGGCCGCTAGGTGGTGCGGCGGTGGCCACTGGGTGGCCGCCCAGCGGAGCGCCGAAATATATATATATTTTCTAATTTTTTCTTCGACCCTGCATTCGTACGATCCGTACGACAGACCCTGGAGGCTTCAAAAAATCTCCAAAATTGCCCTGTGTCCAAAAACAACAAGCTTTATATGAATCCTGACTGTAAACGGCATTCCGGATCCAATGGTGATGTTCGTTTGGGCTGAAAGTGCTCCAAAAATTTTTTGATCCCCTGATTTGAAGAAAAATTGCATTCAAATCTGTGACTGCCAATGGAGGGGTATGGCTGTAGCTTCGCATGCTTGATTCTAAAAAAAATACAGATTTCATGCAAAATCTAAAAGATACCCAGATGGTTTTTTGGGGCTGCAAACAAAACCCAGAAAGCGTTTTTCTTGTTGATGTACAAAAGATGTTGCTGTAGTGTAAATCAAACGCCTTTAACAGTAAAAAATGGCTCCAAAAATCAAAAAATGACCGCAGCAACCAAAATATGAGATGCAAATGTTGGATCAGCTTCTTAAGTCCATCAATGGCATGCTGGAACCTACAAAACTGATTGAAAACTCCAAATATGCAAGTTGGTTGTCAGATTTGAGATTGAAACCCTAGAGAAAAACTGTTTTTGTCAAAACTTTTCTAATTCTTAGGATCATCCAAAGATGCAAGAGAAGAGCATGCTTTGTTTTTCAAAAAACTACAATAAAGTTTATTTGCGCGCCCCCCCCCCCCCCCCGAATCTCTCAAATAAGGAAACTAAAATCTACTCTTGCACATAGAAAAGCTCTGATACCATGTTAGAATCTGAAAAGATTAATAACCCAGAAAACTAGTGCAAAGAGTAAATATCTAAACTATGAATGCAAATGATAAAAAATCAAAATAGCATCATAGAGTTAGTCTCCAAGAGAGTAATGCAAATGCTGGAATCAAAATAGCATTAAGAGGATGCAAAAATAAGAGATACAAATACAAGTCAAGTAGCATGCTTATATAGGCTAGGAAGAGGGAGGAGGTGGCAACACCAACCAATGAGGAGCAACCATCTATTGGACTAAAGATAGAAAAGTATCTTCCCAAGATAGCTAATGGATGCTCACATGTAGGAAGGTGACACCTCACAACCATTCACCTAATAAGACATGCTTTATTAACCTAAGCGAGATTGTTAAAAGTGTAGGAAAAACCTAGCAAAATAGAAAAAATAAAAAACTACACTAACATACATACATACATACATACATATATATCTATATATATTTAAGTACTTTGTCTATGGATACATGATCTTTGATATATTTTTTTTTCATTTACGTGCACAATGATATACATATTAATTTAGTATCTAGTATTGTTCAATTTATCATGGATCATGTGTCATGCCCTAAATTTTACTAGTAAAAACACAACAAATTTTTTTTTTTTTTTGTAGCTTATGAAGTCACATAAGAAATTACATATTGTAAAACAAGGTTATCATTGAATAGGAGTTCAAGACTCATGTGGATAGTGTGAAGGTGTTAACATTTTAGTCACAGGTGGTTTTCAAATAGATTGGATGATAGTCTAGTTCAAGTTAGCATCACGAGTCAAACAAGAAAGTTCAAGATACAACACTCATAAATTAGTGAGGTAATTCATATCCTAACAAGCCTTTGATACTAATATTCTATTAGGGTCTATCGGTTGTATCATATGGACTAGATCACGATTCTAGCATGTAAGGAAAGGGGATCAGAATTACTTATTATCCTCATTACCAATGTACACATATTCATTAATCATTACAATATATATTAATTTGACAATTACTATATTACTATATCCTCATTATCTATCAACATTGCTTCCTCACCAAACTAGCACTCACTATAGTTTTCTAAACACAAAAATTACTATTTCAATACATAAATTAAACTCACTCTAATAAAAGACAATTACTAACTATCTAGCTCATCAACTACTAACTAATCTAGCTACATTGCCATGCTTTTACATTTACTATTTTAATTATTATAATTACTATACTATTACATTTACTTTTTACATTAAATTACATCTAACTATTCACCATAAGCTCATTTTCTCACTATCAATATTATTATTATCAAAGTATGTTAAGATTCAAAGTAGTTTCATAGTACGAATTAGTAAGCACATAAAATGAGGAACTCTTAGTAAGTCTAAGGGCCAATTCAAAGTACTTAACTCAATAATAATTCATTATTTGTATTTAAACACATCCTACTACACCATTATATTGAGTGTGTCAATTTAAATTTGTTAGATGAATTGTTTATGCAAGGATTAGGTGCAAGCGTATAAATAAGGTTTGTATATAACATACCTTGTCGTTCTGACATATATGTATCAATGTATCAATGTGCTTTATTGACTAGATAAAACTAGATTTGAGTTATTATTTTAATCCACCATCCATCCTTATCCGTGATTCTCCAATCCCATCATCGTGACAACTTACTTCATATTAACCCTATTATATGTACATCCAATTAATCTTGGCTTTTATTTTATTTTTGAGTTAAATATTTAAATTTGTCATATTCTCTAACATGCACACTAATATGCCTTTATTTATTTAATTACTAATTTATTATTTGAGTGTTGGATGTGACTTAGAGGTCACAAGATTGTAATGTGTACCATTCTATCACTTAGAAAATATATTAGTCTAGGACACTCATTAGGAAAATATATTAGTCTAGGAAAATACATTTCAAACTTTAACAATTTCCCCCTCAAGACTATTTCACAATGGCTTCACAGATGGAACCATAAACATAGGGTGAAGGTGTGTTGTAAAATGGAGACTTGCCATACCAAACCATATTTGCAATAAACAATTTTCATGCCCTCTTGGGGCTATCATAATTCAGAAAATTTCATGCCCTCTCAGGGCTATCATAAATGAACCATTTAATGCCCTCTTGGGGACTCCACATTTCCTCCTTCAAACCCACTACCATCAGTTGTAACTCATCAAACTTCCTTTCTACACCATACTTTCCTTATCACCCCCATCAAGATATGAAATGTTATGGCATACAATGGAGCCCATACTCCAGGTTCTCAATACATTTTTTGAACCCAACTTAAGCCCTTCACCCAAGACTTCTCTTCCCTTCCCACAAGGGTGAGTGTAAGTCCCACGCCCATAACAATACTCAAGCACAAAACAAGAAAAAAAAACTAAATAAAAATAAAACAAGAAATTTTCAAGAGCACATCACATTTTCACAACACAATATCAACACCCATAATACAACAAGGAAATAGAGGAAATTCAAACCTCATACTCATAATACTCTACACAATACAACAAGATGCACAATGGTGTCGCACTAATCTACATGGAATGAACACCATTCAAGAACTCACATGAATGCTACTCCACAATGCAATGCAATGCATACTCCATTGATAAACTCCACACTTGTATATTTGCTTAACCATGCTAAAAGAAAGAAATGGAAAAGAAGCAAGTTTGAGATACCAACCTTGCTCCAAGCTAGGGTAAGGATAGTTGTAGTAGAGCTCCCCTGATCTACCTCCAAAACCTACTTGTCTCTAAAATTAGAGAGTGGGCAAACACCCCACTAGTTTGGCCAAGACCCTCTAATAAAGCCTTCCCACTAACTGAATTTAGCAAAAAAACTATGCCACTCCATCCTTACAAACCTGTCTCCTCTAACAGTTCATTGATAGCTGTCACGAGCTCTGAGTTATGACCCTCGAAGGATCGACCTCAAAATGCACTTAGAGCACCTTGAAGACTCCTCAGTACGGGGTGGCCACAAATGATGGATAGTCTTCATGGCCAAAATAAGGGTGTGACTGGGGTTCACCTGCCCATCTGAAGCTAATGGCACTGACGATTCAATGCCAAGATCAGCGGTTTCAAAGTTATGTTGTGGTGCACCTATGAACTGAGGCACACTGCAAGTGTTGGCATTGAGCAAGATCGCTATGCTGAATCCAAACAGAATGCAATCTCTCAAAAATGAGATAGGTTATTTTAGGCCTTAGTATCACCATCCTATAGCATTTGATAGTTCATCGATAGCCCTCACGAGCTCTGAGTTATGACCCTCGAAAGATCGACCTCCAAATGCACTTAAAGCACCTTGGAGACTCCTCGGTACGGGGTGGCCGCAAATGATGGATGGTCTTTGTGGCTAGAAAAAGAGTGTGACTAGGGTTCAGCACCCATTCAAAGCTAATGGCACTGACAATTTGATGCAAAGATCAACGGTTTCAAAGTTACGCTGCAGTCCACCTATGAACTGAGGCACACTATGAGTTTTGGCATCGAGCGAGATCGCTGTGCTGAATCCAAATAGAATGTGATCTCTCAAAAATGAGATAGGTTATTTTAGGCCTCAATATCAACATCTTGTAGCATTTGACAGTTTATTTATAGCCCTCACGAGCTCTGAGTTATGACCCTCGAAAGATCGACCTCCAAATGCACTTAGAGCACCTTGGAGACTCCTCGGTATGGGGTGGCCGCAAATGATGGATGGTCTTCGTGGCCAAAACAAGGGTGTGACTAGGGTTCACCTGCCCATCCAAAGCTAATGGAACTGACGATTCGATGCCAAGATCAGTAGTTTCAAAGTTACATTGTGGTGCACCTATGAACTAAGGCACACTACGAGTTTTGGCATTGACTGAGATCGCTGTGCTGAATCCAAATGAAATGTGATCTCTCAAAAATGAGATTGGTTATTTTAGGCCTCAGTATCACTGTCCTATAGCATTGGATAGTTCATCAATAGCCCTCATGAGCTCTGAGTTATGACCCTCGAAAGATCAACCTACAAATGCACTTAGAGCACCTTCGAGACTCCTTGGTACAGGGTGGCCACAAATGATGGATGGTCTTTGTGGCCAAAAAAAGGGTGTGACTAGGGTTTACTCACCCATCCGAAGCTAATAGCACTGATGATTTGATGCCAAGATCAGTGGTTTCAAAGTTACGCTGTGGTGCACCTATGAATTGAGGCACACTACGAGTTTTGGCATCGAGCGAGCGAGATCACTGTGCTGAATCCAAACAGAATGCGATCTCTCAAAAATGAGATAGGTTATTTTAGGCCTCAGTATCATCATCCTGTAGCATTTTACAGTTCATCAATAGTCCTCACGAGCTCTGAGTTATGACCCTCGAAAGATCGACCTCCAAATCCACTTAGAGCACCTTAGAGACTCCTCGGTACAGGGTGGCCGCAAATGATGGATGGTCTTCATGGCTAGAACAAGGGTGTGACTAGGGTGCACCCACCCATCTAAAGCTAATGGAACTGATGATTTGATGCCAAGATCAATGGTTCCAAAGTTACGTTGTGGTGCACCTATGAACTGAGGTACACTGCAAGTTTTGGCATCGAGCAAGATCGATGTGCTGAACCCAAAAAAAATGTGATCTCTTCAAAATGAGATAGGTTATTTTAGGCCTTAGTATCATCGTCTTGTAGCATTTGACAATTCATCGATAGCCCTCATGAGCTCTGAGTTATGACCCTCAAAAGATCAACCTCCAAATGCACTTAGAGCACCTTGGAGACTCCTCGGTATGGAGTAATTGCAAATGATGGATGGTCTTTGTGGCTAGAACAAGGGTGTGACTAGGGTTCACCCACCCATCCAAAGCTAATGGCACTGACGATTCAGTGCCAAGATCAGAAGTTTCAAAGTTACGCTGTGATGCACCTATGAACTGAGGCACACTATAAGTTTTGGCATCGAGCGAGATCACTGTGCTGAATCCAAATGGAATATGATCTCTTGAAAATGACATAGGTTATTTTAGGTCTCAGTATCACCATCCTATAGCATTTGACAGTTCATTGATAGCCCTCACGAGCTCTAAGTTATGACCCTTGAAAGATCGACCTCCAAATGTACTTAGAGCACCTTGGAGACTCCTCGGTACAGGGTGGCCGCAAATGATGGATGGTCTTCATGGCTAGAACAAGGGTGTGACTAGGGTTCACCCACCCATCCAAAGCTAATGGCACTGATGATTCAATGCCAAGATCAGCAGTTTCAAAGTTACGTTGTGGTGCACCTATGAACTGAGGCACACTGTGAGTTTTGGCATCGAGTGAGATCGTTGTGCTGAATTCAAATAGAATGTGATCTCTCAAAAATGAGATAGGTTATTTTAGGCCTCAGTATCACCATCCTATAGCATTTGGCAGTTCATCGATAACCCTCATGAGCTCTGAGTTATGACCCTCAAAAGATTGACCTCCAAATGCACTTAGAACACCTTGGAGACTCCTCGGTACAGGGTGGCCACAAATGATGGATGGTCTTCATGCCCAAAAAAAGGGTGTGACTAGGTTTCACCTGCCCATCTGGAGCTAATGGCATTGACAATTCGATGCTAGGATCAGCGATTTCAAAGTTACGCTGTGGTGTACCTATGAATTGAGGCACACTGTGAGTTTTGGCATCGAGCGAGATCGCTGTGCTGAATCCAAACAGAATGTGATCTCTCAAAAATGAGATAAGTTATTTTAGGCCTCAATATCACCATCTTGTAGCATTTGACAGTTCATCGATAGCCCTCACGAGCTCTAAGTTATGACCCTCGAAAGATCGACCTCCAAATCCACTTAGAGCACCTTAGAGACTCCTCGGTACGGGGTGTTCGCAAATGATGAATGGTCTTCGTGGCTAGAACAAGGGTGTGACTAGGGTTCACCCACCCATCTAGATCTAATGGCACTGAAGATTCGATGCCAAGATCAACGGTTTCAAAGTTACATTGTGGTGCACCTATGAATTGAGGCACATTGCGAGTTTTGGCATCGAGCGAGATCGTTGTGCTGAATCCAAACAAAATGTGATCTCTCAAAAATGAGATAGGTTATTTTAGGCCTCAGTATCACTATCTTGTAGCATTTGAAAGTTCATCGATAGCCCTCACGAGCTCTGAGTTATGACCCTCGAAAGATCAACCTCCAAATGCACTTAAAGCACCTTGGAGACTCCTCGGTATGGGGTAACTGCAAATGATGGATGGTTTTTGTGGCCAGAACAAGGATGTGACTATGGTTCACCCACCCATTTGAAGATAATGGCACTAATAATTTGATGCCAAGATCAACGGTTTCAAAGTTATGCTGTGGTGCACCTATGAACTGAGGCACACTGTGAGTTTTGGCATCGAGCGAGATCACTGTGCTGAATCCAAACAGAATGTGATCTCTCAAAAATGAGATAGGTTATTTTAGGCCTCAGTATCACTGTCCTGTAGCATTTGACAGTTCATCGATAGCCCTCATGAGCTCAGAGTTATGACCCTCGAAAGATCGACCTCCAAATGCACTTAGAGCACCTTGGAGACTCCTTGGTACAGGGTGGCCGCAAATGATGGATGGTCTTTGTGGCTAGAACAAGGGTGTGAGTAGGGTTCACTTGACCATCTAAAGCTAATGGCACTGATGATTTGATGCCAAGATCAGCGGTTTGAAAGTTACACTGTGGTGCACCTATGAATTGAGGCACACTGCGAGTTTTGGCATCGAGCGAGATCGTTGTGCTGAATCCAAATGAAATGTGATCTCTCAAAAATGAGATAGGTTATTTTAGGCCATAGTATCACCGTCCTGTAGCATTTGATAGTTCATCAATAGCTCTCACGAGCTCTGAGTTATGACCCTCAAAAGATAGACCTCCAAATACACTTAGAGCACCTTGGAGACTCCTCGGTATAGGGTGGCCACAAATGATGGATGGTCTTTGTGGCCAGAACAAGGGTGTGACTAGGGTTCACCTACCCATCTGAAGCTAATGGCATTGACAATTCAATGCCAAGATTAGCGATTTCTAGGTTACGCTGTGGTGCACCTATGAATTGAGGCACAGTGCGAGTTTTGGCATCGAGCAAGATCGTTGTGCTGAATCCAAATAGAATGTGATCTCTCAAAAATGAGATAGGTTATTTTAGGCCTTAGTATCATTGTCTTGTAGCATATGATAGTTCATCGATAGCCCTAACGAGCTCTGAGTTATGACCCTTGAAAGATCGACCTCCAAATCCACTTAGAGCACCTTGGAGACTCCTCAGTACAGGGTGGCCGCAAATGATGGATGGTCTTCATGGCCAGAAAAAGGGTGTGACTAGGGTGCACCCACCCATCTGGAGCTAATGGCACTGACAATTCGATGCCAAGATCAGTGGTTTCAAAGTTACGTTGTGGTGCACCTATGAACTGAGGCACACTATGAGTTTTGGCATCGAGCCAGATCGCTGTGCTGAATCCAAAAAAAATGTGATCTCTCAAAAATGAGATAGGTTATTTTAGGCCTCAATATCATCATCCTATATCATTTGACAGTTCATTGATAGCCCTCACGAGCTCTGAGTTATGACCCTCGAAAGATCGACCTCCAAATGCACTTAGAGCACCTTGGAGACTCCTCGGTACGGGGTGGCCATAAATGATGGATGGTCTTTGTGGCTAGAACAAGGGTGTGACTAGGGTTCACCCGCCCATTCGGAGCTAATGGCACTGACGATTCGATGCCAAAATCAGCGATTTCAAAGTTATGTTGTGGTGCACCTATGAACTGAGGCACACTGCAAGTTTTGGCATCGAGCATGATCGTTGTGCTGAATCCAAATGAAATGTGATCTCTCAAAAATGAGATAGGTTATTTTAGGCCTCAGTATTACCATCATGTAGCATTTGATATTTCATCAATAGCCCTCACGAGCTCTGAGTTATGACCCTTGAAAGATTGACCTCAAAATGCACTTAGAGAACCTTGGAGACTCCTCGGTACGGGGTGGCCACAGACGATAGAGGGTCTATGTGGTTGGAACAAGGGTGTCACTATGGTTCACCCACCCACTCAGAGCTAATGGCACTGACTTGTAGCCGTTAGGAGTTATATTTTGAAAAGTTGTCAAGAAAGGTTAACCCCTTTGACTTGTATCATGAAAGGTTGCTTTGTGCCTTGCTTGATTGTTTGAAGACTACTCCATGTGTCACTATCTTTCTTGGAAAATAAATTGCTTTTGAACATCAAGCTTGCAATATTATCAATTATTGTCAAACTTTTTCAACTAAGTCAAAACGTCAAATGCAAATATTTGTTTGCATTTTTTGCTAAGGGGAGTTTCATAAATTGACTTTGATTTTCTATGTCTCTAGTGCTTGAACATGCTTAAAATGGCTCTTTGGTCTTAGAGCTATTGGTATTTTCTAACTTCATGGTCTATGATATGCATACTAAGAATTTATTTCACTAAATGGTTTCTTTGATCTATTGACTACACTTAAATTTGTTCACTTGTCATCTCTCTTTCTTTATGTTCAATACAAAGAGCTAGAAGAGACAAATAATCTTTCTTACCTTCATCTCTCTAAGAACATGATAGAAATCAGTTCTAAACTTGAGAAAAGGTTAGAGGAGAATATTGCATTCTTAAATTAATCTCCCTTAAGACCTTTACATACACGGGGCATTCTTAAATTAATCTCCATGGAAGAAAATTTCATAAAACTAAAGATTCCATAGTGTTGAAACATAAAATCCAAGATCTCATTTATGATGGGATTGTTGATACCTCTAATGACTCATGTGTCACAAGATCATGCTGATGAACCTATGTCAAGTGATGATTTCCTTGACACCTTCACTTCTTATAACACTAATGAACCTCCTAAAGTGTCAAAGCTTTCGAAAATGCCTCCACTAAACAAAGAACCTAATTTTTTCCATATAGACCATGCATACCCTCAAGGGCTACAACTAAAATAAAATCAAGCTAACAATGTGTACCCTATTTTACTTTCTCATCCACTCATAGCCTTCATATACAACTTCATATCATGTCATTATGCATGTGCTATCTTGCTTATTGGCTTTAATTGCTTATCCTACATGCTATCTTCTTTCATGGATTTCATGGCTGATCCCAAATGTGCTTCATACAACTTTTCAATATGAAAGTCTTTCAAAACATTATACAATATTATAACTCTTTATGCTTTCAAATGCTATGATTGGTTGCAAAATGGAAGAAATCAAGTATTCTAATTGTTCATCTGTACTTTCTAGATTTTTCTTATTTGATTAGTTTGATAAAAATAGTTTTAATAATCATAATGTCAGCTTTATGTCAAATAAGGAAAAAACCAAATTTGTAATAAGATATCCGCATGCAATTATCTTTCATATAGTTATAAATGCTCTTAAAATTGTCGTTATAGCCTTGTATCACATGCAAATATGATTTAGAAGAACTTGTTCAATATCTTCCTCTTATAATTCCTTACAAAGAACCTACCAAAATACAAAAACCATATACAAAAAACTACACATTTTACATCATAATACATCATAAATTTTAGAAATTCTCCCCAATACTACCCCCTCCCGACTCTTCATGATGTACCTACATTCCAATATCATACAAAAATTAGTAACTTATTGTATTAAACAAGATAATCATCAATTCATTAAATCATTATGAAGAAAATAACATAAGAAGTATATATACCTAGTCGAGTATTCCAATAGGGTCCTCTCTCTATTTTAGGGTCTCCAACAAGGCTTCATGATCAGTATTAGCAATAGTAAAAAGTTCTTTTACTTTTGGTCTTCCTTGATGCTTCAATAACTTTACATTTGTTGCTATAATAAGATGTGAATATATGAGAATTACTTTGTGCTTCTGATAGTCTTCGAATGCAGGAATTTTGTTCCTTCTAAGCATGTATGTGCGTAGCCATGTTCCAACAACAACCACTGAACCAGTAGGATACCTGAATCCATCATCATCTGTGATCGATTGTGCAAGTTTTTGTTTGCCTCTTACACAACGTGCTAACAAATAATCGAATTTCTCATCATTCCCCTGTGGTGCAACCAATGCAAAGACATGTCCTGACTGAAGTAGATCTGATAGATGGTTATGCTCAAGTGAACTTTCCATGTCATCATTTTTGATAGAGGGTATGATAGACAATGGAGTAAGATAATGTGGAGCCCATGTGTCCACCCACTCACTTGACTCATAGTGATCTCAATCACATAGAAAACAAGTACGACAAAAATAAGCTAGTTGTCATGTCCAAATGGTCCATGTACTAGAATTAGAGCTCCGAAATGAATGCATTTTTGATGAGTCTCTCATTGAAGCAAAATCTAATCTATCACCTATGGACCCTTCCTTAACCAACCAAAAGAACTTGCATACCACTGAATTAAGTGTCCCCCCTGTGATAATGCTAAACTACACCAATCAACAATGCTATGAGCATCAAGAAGCTCTGTTGTTGAAATCTTCAGTTGCTCCTTAACTAGAGCTCTCTTCACACATGCCCCTACTCTATCATGTTCCCCTTTTCCATGGCCAGACTCAAAAAAACTCCAAATATGAGGCACCCCTCTCTCTACATGCATCCTACACAACCAATAAAACATGCAAGCATTCTTGAATTGACCTGTATAGTTATCTGACCAAATGATATGTCTATCCATAGCAATTGCATGCTCATGTAAGAAATGAAAAAAAATCTCAAAACAATGTAGCACAAACTCATGAGAGTGAGATCTATCATCACTCATATAAAAATGATACTCTTTAATAATCTTTTGATTATCTTCCACACTATCAGGGGCATGTCTATATGTTATGTGAACAAAAATTGCAATCTGAATGGAGTTGTAATACTGAGATTATGTCTCATTTTGAGGTTGCAATGTGTAGTTCTCAGCAAAATCAACAACTGATATAATAGTGCCAATGGGAAAAGTCTCCTTACACGTTCTAAATTGTTGATCCAACCACTGAGACCTATGACTATGTCTTGCATACTTATAAAAATGATTTTCCTTGAAATCTAAAATAAAATTAGCCACACTGATATCTTTTCCAACCAATTCAAATCTAGAGCTCTCACTCCCACTCTTCAATGTGTATTTCACCATTTCATATACCTTTTTTTTTAGTATTACTTTTCCAAGATCTTGTTCGCACCCCTCATGGAAACATGTGTCAAACTTGGATAAGCTACCACATTATGAACACTTCTCATTTAACCAAGCATTTCTATAAAAGGAACAACCATCAACTCTACGACATAAGAGTCGATCTAGCAAGTCTCTTGATGATTTTGGAAGCCCACTAGCCCCACAATCCTCCAACATTTCTTTACTATCCAAAGTAGAATGGATGGAGCATAATAGTTCATGGTGCATAGAAAACTCAACATGATATTTGCAACAACATGTATTTCGAATTTTGAGTGGCACACAATAAAATGGCTTCAAAGATTCAAAAGCCCTTTGTGATATATGAAGACATGGATGACTCTCTCTAAATTGTTTGAACAACATAGTTTGACTTACTTCTAAATGGTGTTTAGGATGTGGCATGCAATCTTTGATGCCAATTCTCAACTTTAAGATGTCTTTAGCATTGGGTGATACTCGTGAGTTAGAGTGCTAAAATTGTGTAATTTCTTCCTTCACATCGTCGGATAGCTTCTTATCAAAATGTGGAAGTCTCCCACCAAATGCCCATGTTTCATTTTGAAGAGGATCATCAATTTTCTGTCGTTGACTAAGTGCTCTTCTCAAAGTAGTACGATTTAGATTCAAATCAATACAAGTTTGTCTCATATATCTACCCTTTCTCAAATTATGACTTACCAAAGAGGTTGTAATGAATCTTCGAGCAGCTCTATTATCCTTCTCTCTTCTATTTTTCCCAATGCTATTGAGAGCACTAAAAAGATTCATCACGATAACGACATTTCTTTCCAACTTTTTATTGATACAAAACTTCAATTTGGAAAGCATAGGTCTCATATTTTGCATCTTTAATAAGTGCATGAAAAGTTGACATTGCTCTACCACTGTCTTGTTGCTGAAAAAAACCTGATATAGTCTTGAAGCCCATAACCGAATGGTTCTTTCTGATTTTTTTCCTTCCAAACTAGAAATAATCATTTTATCAATTTCAATTGTCCATTTTGGTGTTTTAGAACCTTCATGCTGATTATAATTAGGAGATATGTAAATTTCTTGTGCATTAGGTTCCTATGCATTGTCATCTTCGACATGGTCAATTATGCAATTTGGATTATGACTTGGTGGCATTTCTTTTTCAAAATTTTCATTCTCCAAATTTTCAATTTCAGCATTATCATTTTCAATAGGTACATTTTCATTCCCCAACTATACATATTCATTATCTAATTCTATGATTTCACCTTCAATTAATTCATCTTCAACTTGACTGATATTTAGCATACCTTGTCTTTTTCTTCGGTGTTCCTTTTTGTCCCTTTCTCTATATGTCACAATGCCTTCATTAGATATCTTCCTTTTGCATTTATCCTTTCAACGACTACTGCTCCCCATTCAGATGACAAATTCGAACACCGAAGGTTATATTTTCAAATTTTTTTTGATTATTTTGGCCCCAAAATGCAACTTTTTGAAAATTTGTGAAAAAAAAAGTGGAAAAGTGATGTTGTCGGGTCTGCAAGGACAGGGAATTATTGGAAATTAGTGCTAGTAAAATCAGATATTAGATATTGTAAAGTGAATTTTTGGAAGAAAAACTTGATATAATTTTCCTCTTTTGCCATAATTATATTAATATTATCAAAATCAAAACTTGCTATAATTTTTTGACTTTAGTTTATTACTAAGCTAATAGTATAGTAGTATTAATATATAATAGTATTAATATAAAGTATCAATAGTATTAATATATAGTATTAATATAGCTAAAGTATCAATATTATTATACTCATAATAGTATTAATATTATTACTATAGATATAATAGTGTAAATATTTAGTGTTTATTTGTAGTGCTTGCCCCTGGTTTGCATTTTGTTATCATTGCTGAACTCTTTTAGAGCTAGTTTCATGTTGATGGTAAGTAACATTATTATGAGATTATCAGATATTGTGCTGTGGATTCAGTTGATATGTGATGAGATTACTTAGACTCTACATTTTATGTATGTATGATGATTATTTTCAGTGTTTGCAGTTATTAATGATGACTAGTAAGATGATTTATTATCATATGTGTTTTCTTATGGATACTTACCCCATACTTGCATGTATATGGTGTGCGTGTTTGCTTTTGTATGGTGTGTCTGATGTGGTTAAGGAAGGGAGTCATAGTCACTTGCTAGTCGGGATCTACACGATGCACCACTTCGTGCCATTGCCTATTTAGTTTAGTAAATATTGTGCTTGTACATGCATAATTTTTATGCAGGTTGTAGGTACTGGGTATTGACTTCCCTGAATTGCCAAGATAAGCATACCCTATCACATTATCTCAATGATAAGAGAGGGGAGATAAATTCTCAAATCTAAATCCCAACCCTTTAAGCCATTTGTTCTAATTGAAAAATTAGGACAAGTATCTAAGTTGAGTACCCTTCGAATGCGTCAGATGATGTAATTCGTGATATAAACCCCTTGGTTTGATTTGTATGTATTTTGGTCTAATGATGCTATTTACGGTTGGGAGGAACCGTGCACTTAGTTTATTTTGTTTTATTTTTATGATGGATGTATATGACTTCTATGATGATGTATCATGTGATTATCTCTACTTTGATGTATCATAGATTGGAATAGGATGGTGTACCTTATTTCACATATGTCTATTCTTTTAAGCCTTCATACCCTGTGACATGTATAGTGGATGATTGAGCATTTGGAAATGTAATGTATGAACATTAAACTTATCATTATTATTCATCTGGATGTTGTACTAGATGGATTCATGTATGTTAATTAGTTTAGATGTAACTCAACGTTAAAGGATTCTTAAAGAATGAAATCAGTTATGTAAGTTATGTTTACTTTTAGATGGACATTGCTATTGCTTCCGTTATTATGTACAAGTTATATGTGGTATTTACTTTCATGTTATAAAAAAAAAAATGTTACCAAACTTAGTGAAATTCTAGATTAATTCTTTGGATCCCTTGGCGGGGAATTACACTTGGTATCAGAGCCCAAGCTTCAACATTGGGAGCTCTAGGTATATTGGAATGTCACTAGTTGTTAACTAGTTAAACAAAATGAAAACTTTGAACTATCATGTGTATCTCTTTCAAACTGAAAATTTGAAAACTAGGTGAACTGAAATAGAACTTGAAACTGTTACTTGCATATTTTTCATACTTCAACACTTAGCTTTCAAAATTGAAAATTCTATTGAAAACTTAAATGAAGGTAAAACTAAAAATTTAAAACTTATTCTAGTTGCAAAACATGTATCTTTTATCTAAGTTTCAAGGTAGTATACCTTTATTTATCTTTGCAAGCATTAAGTTGCCCTTGTTTAGAATGTATTAAGGGATATATTTTAGTAGTTGTTAAAGGAATGATGTTGGATCGATATGGTTTTCGATTTACTATTAAACCAAAATCATATTGCTCTAAGTGTGTTGTAAAATTCTCAGTGGAATCATATTCCCCTGTAGGGAGGAAAAGGGTTCAATGGGACCCGCATAGTGAGTATCTTAGCTTTTCATTCTTGTAGGCTTCCAAGAGTAAGCCTAATCCTAGGGGGGGTGGATGTAGTGCCTACCCCTGGTTCACATTTTGTTATCATTGCTGAACTCTTTTAGAGCTAGTTTCATGTTGATGGTAAGTAACATTATTATGAGATTATCAGATATTGTGCTATGGATTCAGTTGATATGTGATGAGATTAGTTAGACTCTACATTTCATGTATGTATGATGATTATTTTCAGTATTTTCAGTTATCAATGATGATTAGTAAGATGATTTATTATCGTATGTGTTTTCTTATGGATACTTACCCCATACTTGCATGTGTATGGTGTGCGTGTTTGCTTTTGTATGGTGTGTCTGATGTGGTTAAGGAAGGGAGTCGTAGTCATCTGCTAGTCGAGATCTACACGATGCACCACTTCCTACCATTTCCTATTTAGTTTAGTATATATTGTGCTTGTACATGAATAGTTTTTATACAAGTTGTAGGTACCGGGTATCAACTTCCCTGAATTGCCATGATAAGCGTACCTTATCACATTATCTCAATGATAAGAGAAGGGAGATAAATTCTCAAGTCCAAATCCCAACCCTTTAAGCCATTTGTTCTAATTGAAAAATTAGAACATCTAAGTTGAGTACCCTCTGAATGCGTCAGATGATGTAATTTGTGATATAAACCCTTTGGTTGGATTTGTATGTATTTTGGTCTAATGATGCTATTTACAGTTGGGAGGAACCATGCACTTAGTTTATTTTGTTTGATCTTTAGGATGGATGTATATGACTTCTATGATGATGTATCATGTGATTATCTCTACTTTGATGTATCATGGATTGGAATAGGATGATGTACCTTATTTCACATAGGTATATTCTTTTAAGCCTTCATACCCTGTGACATGTACAGTGGATGATTGAGCATTTGGAAATGTAATGTATGAACATTGGACTTATCATTATTATTTATCTAGATGTTGTACTAGATGGATTCATGTATGCTAGTTAGTTTAGATGTAACTCAACGTTAAGGGATTCTTAAAGAATGAAATCGATTATGTATGTTATGTTTACTTTTAGATGGACATTTCTATTGCTTCTGTTATTATGTACAAGTTATATGTCGTATTTACTTTCATGTTATAAAAAAAAAAAATGTTACCAAACTTAGTGAAATTCTAGATTAATTCTTTGGATCCCTTGGTGGGGCATTACATTATTTATATTATTATTATTATTATAGCTATAATAGTATTATTATTATTACTATAGATATGATAATATTAATATTTAATGTTTATTTATATTATCATAAAATAGTATAAATACTCTATATATATCCTTTCATTTTTTAACCCATATACATTCGAATGATTTGAATATGTCTGTAAGGGTCCTAGGACCCTTATAGACATATGTTGTCATTTAATGGGTCAAAGAGGGTCATAGATCACCCTATGACCCCCTTTGACCCATATGGCCCATTCGAATATGTCCTTAAGACCCTTAGGGACATATGTCATCGTTTAATGGGTAAAAAGGGGTCATAGGGCACCCTATGACCCGCTTTGACCCATATGAATGATTCGAATATGTCCTTAGGGGTCCTAGGACCCCTAAAGACATATGTCATCGTTTAATGGGTCAAAGGGTGTCATAGGTCACCCTATGACCCCCTTTGACCCATATGAATGATTCGAATATGTCCCTAGGGGTTATAGGACCCCTAGAGACATATGTCATCGTTTAATGGGTCAAAGATGATCATAGGTCACCCTATGACCCCCTTTGACACATATGAACAATTTGAATATGTCCCTAGGGGTTCTAAGACCACTAGAGACATATGTCGTTGTTTAATGGGTCAAAGGGGGTCATAGGTCACTCTATGACCCCCTTTGACCCATATGACACATTTGAATATGTTCCTAGGGGTACGAGAACCTCTAGCGACATATGTCATCGTTTAATGGGTCAAAGGGTGTCATAGGTCACCCTATCACTCCTTTTGACCCATATGAACGATTCAAATATGTCTCTAAGGGTTATAGGACCCCTAGAGACATATGTCATCGTTTAATGGGTCAAAGGGGGTCATAGGTCACCCTATGACCCCCTTTGACCTATATGACCCATTCGAATATGTTTCTAGGGGTTCGAGGACCCTTAGCAACATATGTAGTCATTTAATGGGTCAAAAGGTGTCATAGGTCACTTTATGACTCCCTTTGACCCATATGAATGATTTGAATATGTCCCTAGGGGTTATAGGACCCCTAGAGACATATGCCATCGTTTAATGGGTCAAAGAGGGTCACCCTATGACCCCCTTTGACCCATATGACCCATTTGAATATGTTCCTAGGGGTCCGAGGATCCCTAGTGACATATGTCATCATTTAATGGGTCAAAGGGTGTCATAGGTCACCTTATGACTCCCTTTGACTGTATGAACGATTCGAATATGTCCCTAAGGGTTATAGGACCCCTAGAGACATATGTCATCATTTAATGGGTCAAAGGGGGTCATAGGTCACCCTATGACCCCCTTTGACCCATATGACCCATTCGAATATGTTCCTAGGGGTCTGAGGACCCCTAGTAACATATGTCATTGTTTAATGGATCAAAGGGTGTCATAGGTCACCCTATGACCCCCTTTGACCCATATGAACGATTCAAATATGTCCCTAAGGGTTATAAGAGCCTTAGCGACATATGTCATTGTTTAATGGGTCAAAGGGGGTCATAGGTCACCCTATGACCCCCTTTGACCCATATGACCCATTCAAATATCTTCCTAGGGGTCTGAGGACCCCTAGCGACATATGTCATCATTTAATGGGTCAAAGGTGTCATAGGTCACCCTATGACTCCCTTTGACCAATATGAACGATTTGAATATGTCTCCAGGGGTTATAGGACCCCTAGAGACATATTTCATCATTTAATGAGTCAAAAGGGATCATAAGTCATTCTATGACCCCCTTTGACCCATATGAACCATTCGAATATGTTCCTAGGGGTCCGAGGATCCCTAGCGACATATGTCATTGTTTAATGGGTCAAAGGGGGCATAGGTCACCCTATGACCCCCTTTGACCCATATGAACGATTCAAATATGTCCTTAGGGGTTATAAGACCCTTAGTGACATATGTCATCATTTAATGGGTCAAAGGGGGTAATAGGTCACCCTATGATCCCCTTTGACCCATATGACCCATTGAAATATGTTCCTAAGGACCCCTAGCGACATATGTTGTCATTTAATTGGTCAAAGAGGGTCACGGGTCATCCTATGACCCCCTTTGACTAATATGTCCCTAGGGGTTTTAGGACCTCTAGAGGCATATCTCATCATGTAATGGGTCAAATGGGGTCATAGGTCACCCTATGACCATCTTTGACCCATATGAATGATTCAAATATGTCTCTAGGGGTCCTAGGACCCCTAGGGACATATGCCATCATTTAATGGGTAAAAGGGTGTCATAGGACATCGTATGACCCCCTTTGACTCATATGAATGATTTGAATATGTCCTTAGGGGTTATAGGACTCATAGACACATATGTCGTCGTTTAATGGGTTAAAAGGGGTCATAGGTCACCCTATGACCCGTTTTGACCCATATGAACAATTTGAATATGTTCTTAGGAGTTCTAAGACTCTTAGAGACATCTGTTGTTGTTGAATAGGTCATAGGTCAGCCTATGACCCCCTTTGACCCATATAAACAATTCGAATATGTCTCTAGGGGTTCTAGGAACCCTAGAGACATATGTTATCATTCAATGGATCAAATGGGGTCATAGGTGACCCAATGACCCCCTTTGACCCATATCAACAATTTGAATATGTCCCTGAGGGTTCTAGGACCCCTAGAGACATATGTTGTCATTTAATGAGTCAAAGGGTATCATAGGTAACCCTATGACCTCCTTTGACCCATATAATTCATTTGAATATGTTCCTAGGGGTCCGAGGACCCCTAGCAACATATGTTGTCATTTAATGTGTCAAAGAGAGTTATAGGTCACCCTATGACCCCCTTGGACCCATATTACCTATTCGAATATGTCCCTAGGGGTTCTAGGACTTCTACAGACATATGTTGTCATTTAATGGATCAAAGAGAGTCATAGGTCACCCTATGATGCCCTTTGATCCATATTACCCATTCGAATATGTCCCTAGGGATTGTAGAACCCCTAGGGACATATGTCTTCGTTTAATGGGTCAAAAGGGGTCATAGGTCACCCTATGACCCCCTTTGACCAATATGAATGATTCAAATATGTCCTTTTGGGTCCTAAGACCCCTAGGGACATATGTCATCATTTAATGGGTCAAAGGGTGTCATAAGGCACCCTATGATCTCCTTTGACCCATATGAACTATTCAAATATGTCCCTAGAGGTCTAAGGACCCCTAGTGACATATGTCATCGTTTAATGGGTTAAAAAGGGTCATAGGGTGACTTATGTCCTCCTTTGACCCATATGGCCCATTTGAATATGTCCCTAGGACCCTTAGGGAGAAATGTCATCATTTAGTGGGTCAAAGGGGGTCATAGGGCTCCCTATGACCCCCTTTGACCCATAAGAATGATTCGAATATGTCTTTAGGGATTATAGGACCCCTAAGGACATATGTCATCGTTTAATGGGTCAAAGGGCATCATAGGTCACCCTATGACCCCTTTTGACCCATATGAACGATTTAAATATTTCTATAAGGGTTTTAAGACCCCTAGGGACATATTCGAATCGTTCAGATGGGTCAAAGGGGTATGTCATTATTTAATGGGTCAAAGGGGGTCATAGGTCACCCTATGACCCCCTTTGACCCATATGAACGATTCAAATATGTCCCTAGGGGTCCTAGGACCCCTAGGGACATATGTCATCATTTAATGGGTCAAAAGGTGTCATAGGTCACCCTATGACCCATATGAACGATTCAAATATGTCCTTAGGGGTTATTGGACCCTTAGAGACATATGTCATCATTTAATGGGTCGAAGGGGGTCATAGTTCACCCTATGACCCCGTTTGACCCATATGAACAATTCGAATATGTCCCTAGGAGAGCTAGGTTCTCTAGAGACATATGTCATCATTTAATGGGTCAAACGGGATCATAGGTCACCTATGACCCCCTTGACCCATATGAACAATTCGAATATGTCCTTAGGGGTCCTAGGACCCCTAGCGACATATTTGAATCGTTCATATGGGTCAAAACCCCTTTTGACCCATATGTCCCATTTGAATATGTTCTTAAGGGTCTGAGGACCCCAACTGACATATGTTATTATTTAATGGGTCAAAGAGGGTCATAGTGTGACCTATGACCCCCTTTGACCCATATTACCCATTCGATTATGTTCCTAGTGGTTTTAAGACCCCTAGAGAGATATGTTGTCGTTTAATTGATCAAAGCGAGTCATAGGTCACCCTATGACCCCTTTTGACCCATATTACCCATTCGAATATGTCCTTAGGGGTCCTAGAACCCCTAGGGACATATGTTGTCATTTAGTGGGTCAAAGGGACCTATGACTCCTTTTGACCCATATTACCCATTCGAATATGTCTCTAGGGGTCCTAGGAGCCCTAGAGGCGTATGTCATCTTTTAATGGGTCAAAGGGAGTCATAGGTCACCCTATGACCCCCTTTGACCCATATGAACGATTCAAATATGTCCCTTAGGGTCTTAAGACCCGTAGGGACATATATCATCATTTAATCAATCAAAAGAGGTCATAGGTCACCATATGACCCCCTTTGACCTATATTAACCATTGTAATATATCTTCAGGGCTCTTAGGACCCCTAAGGACATATATCATCGTTTAATGCATCAAAAGGGATTAATGGTTGACCTATGACCCCCTTTGACCCATATGACCGATTCGAATATGTCCCAAGTGGTCCTAAGACTCGTAGGGACACATGTCATCATTTAATGGATCAAAGGGTCTCATAGGTCACCCTATGACCCATTTTGACCCATATGAATGATTTGAACATGTCCCTAGGGGTTATAGAACCCCTAGAGACATATGTCATTGTTTAATGGGTCAATGGGGGTCATAGGTCACCTTATGACCCCTTTTTACCCATATGACTCATTCGAATATGTTCCTAAGGGTCTAAGGACCCCTAGCAACATATGTCATCATTTAATGGTTCAAAGAGGGTCACAGGTCACCCTATGACCCCCTTTGACCAATATGACCAATTTGAATATGTCCCTAGGGGTTCTAAGACCCCTAGCAACATATTTCATCATTTAATGGTTCAAAGGGGGTCATACGTCACCTTATGACCCCCTTTGACCCATATGACCCATTCGAATATGTTCCTAAGGGTTCGAAGACCCGTAGTGACATATGTTGTCATTTAATGGGTCAAAAAGGGTCATAGGCCACCCTATCACCCTCTTCGACCCATATTACTCATTCGAATATGTTCTTAGGGGTTCTAAGATCTCTAGAAACATATGTTGTCATTTAATGGGTCAAAGAGAGTCATAGGTCACCCTCTGATCTCCTTTGACTCAATTTACCCATTGAATATGTCTCTAGGGGTCTTAGAACCCCTAGGGACATATGTCATCGTTTAATGGGTCAAAAAGGGTCATAGGTCACCCTATGACCCCCTTTGACCCATATGACCCATTCTAATATATTCCTAGGGGTCCGAGGACCCCTAGTGACATATGTTATCGTTTAATGAGTCAAAGAGGGTCACAGGTCACCCTATGACCCCCTTTGACCCATATGAACAATTTGAATATGTCTTTAGGGGTTCTAAGACCCCTAAAGACATATGTCATCATTTAATGGGTCAAAGGGGGTCATAGGTCACCCTATGACACCTTTTGACCCATATGAACGATTGGAATATGTCCTTAGGGTCCTAAGACCGCTAGAGACATATGTCGTCATTTAATGGGTCAAAGGGTGTCATAGGTCACTCTATGAACCCCTTTGACCCATATGAATGATTTGAATATGTCCCTAAGGGTTATAGGACCCCTAGAGACATCTATCATTGTTTAATGGGTCAAAGGGGGTTATAGGTCACCTTATGACACCCTTTGAACCATATGACTCATTTGAATATGTTCCTAGGGGTCCGAGGACCTCTAGGGACATATGTTATCATTTAATAGATCAAATGGGGTCATAGACCCATATGACCTATTCAAATATGTTTCTAGGGGTCCGAGGACCTCTAGCGACATATGTCATCATTTAATGGGTCAAATGGGGTCATAGGTCACCCTATGACCCCTTTTGACCCATATGACTCATTCAAATATGTTTCTAAGGTTTTGAAGACCTCTAGCGACATATGTCATCATTTAATAGGTCAAAAGGTGTCAGAAGACACCCTATGACTTTCTTTGACTCATATGAACGATTCGAATGTGTCCCTAGGGGTTATAAGACTCTTAGAGATATATGTCATCATTTAATGGGTCAAAGGGAGTCATAGGTCACCCTATGACCCCTTTTGATCCATATGAAAAATTTGAATATGTCCCTAGGGATTTTAGGACCCCTAGTGACATATGTCATCGTTTAATGGGTCAAAGGGGGTAATAGGTCACCCTATGACCTCCTTTGACCCATATAACCCATTCGGATATGTTCCTAAGGGTTCAAGGACCCTTAGCGACATATGTTGTCATTTAATGGGTCAAAGCGGGTCATAGATCACTCTATGACTTCCTTTGACCCATACGAACAATTCGAATATGTCCATAAGAGTTCTAGGACCCCTAGATACATATCTCATTGTTTAATGGATCAAAGGGGGTCATAGGTCACCCTATGACCCCCTTTGACTCATATGAACGATTCAAATATGTCCCTAGGGGTTCTAGGACCCCTAGAGACATATGTCGTCATTTAATGGGTCAAAGGGGGTCATAGGTCACCCTATGACCCCCTTTGACCCATATGAACAATTTGAATATGTCCCTAGGGGTCCTAGAACCCCTAAGGACATATGTCATCATTTAATGGGTCAAAGGGTGTCATAGGTTACCGTATGACCCCCTTTGACCCATATGAACGATTTGAATATGTCCTTAGGGGTTCTAGGACCCCTAGAGACATATGTCGTCGTTTAATGGGTCAAAGGAGATCATAGGTCACCCTATGACCCCCTTTGACCCATATGACCTATTCCAATATGTTCCTAGGGGTTTGAGGACCTCTAGCGACATTTGTCATCGTTTAATGGGTCAAAGGGGGTCATAGGTCACCCTATGACCTATGACCCTCTTTGACCCTTATGACCCATTCAAATATGTCCTTAGGGGTCTGAGGACCCCTAGCGACATATGTCATCATTTAATGGGTCAAAGGGTGTCATAAGGCACCCTATGACTCCTTTTGACTCATATGAACGATTCAAATATATCTCTAGATTTTATAGGACCCCTGGAGACATATGTCATCGTTTAATGGGTCAAAAGGGGTCATAGGTCACCCTATGACCCCCTTTGACCCATATGAACAATTCGAATATGTCTCTAGGGGTTTTAAGACCCCTAGTGACATATGTCATCATTTAATGGGTCCAAGGGGGTCATAGGTCACCCTATGACCCCCTTTTACCCATATGACCCATTCAAATATGTTCCTAAGGGTTCGAGGACCCCTAGCGACATATGTTATCATTTAATGGGTCAAAGAGGGTCACAGGTCACCCTATGACCTCCTTTGACCCATATGAACAATTCAAATATGTCCCTAGGGGTTCTAAGTTCCCTAAAGACATATGTCATCATTTAATGGGTCAAAAGGAGTCATAGGTCACCCTATGACACCCTTTGACCCATATGAACGATTCAAATATGTCTCTAGGGGTCCTAGGACCCCTATGGACATATGTCATCATTTAATATGCCAAAAGGTGTCATAGGTCACCCTATGACCCCCTCTGACCCATATGAATGATTTGAATATGTCTCTAGGGGTTATAGGACCCCTAGAGACATATGTCATCATTTAATGGGTCAAAGGGGGTCATAGGTCACCCTATGACCCCCTTTGACCCATATGAACAATTCGAATGTGTCCTTACGTGTTCTAGGACCCCTAGAGACATATGTCGTCATTTAATGGGTCAAAGGGGGTCGTAGGGCTCTTTTGACCGATATGACTCATTCGAATATGTTCCTAGGAGTCCGAGGAACCCTAGCGACATATGTTGTCATCTAATGGGTCAAAGAGAGTCATAGGTCACTCTATGACCCCTTTTGACCCATATTACCCATTAAAATATGTCCCTAGGGGTTCTAAGACCTCTAGAGACATATGTTGTTGTTTAATGGGTCAAAAAGAGTCATAGGTCACCCTATGACCCCCTTTGACCCATATTACCCATTCGAATATGTCTGTAGGGGTCCTAGAACCCATAGGGACATATGTCATTGTTTAATAGGTCAAATGGGGTCATAGGTCACCTTATGACCCCCTTTGACCCATATGAACGATTCAAATATGTCTTTATGGGTCCTAGGACCCCTATGGACATATGTCATCATTTAATGGGCCAAAGGGTGTCATAAGGCACCCTATGATTCCATTTTACCCATATGAACGATTCAAATATGTCCCTAGGGGTCTTAGGACCCCTAGGGACATATGTCATCATTTAATGGGTCAAAGGTGGTCATAGGGTGACCTATGACCCTCTTTGACCCATATGGCCTATTCGAATATGTCCTTAAGACTCTTACGGACATATGTCATCATTTAATGAGTCAAACGAGGTCATAGGGCACCCTATGACCCCCTTTGATCCATATGAATGATTCGACTATGTCCTTAGGGGTCCCACGACCCCTAAGGACATATGTCGTCGTTTAATGGGTCAAAGGGCATCATAGGTCACCCTATGACCCCCTTTAACCCATATGAACGATTTGAATATTTTTCTAGGGGTCTTAGGACCCCTAGGGACATATTCGAATCGTTCAGATGGCTCAAAGGGGTATGCCATTATTTAATGGGTCAAAGACCTATGACCCCCTTTGACCCATATGAATGATTCGAATATGTCCCTAGGGGTCCTAGGACCCCTAGGGACATATGTCATCATTTAATGGGTCAAAGGGTGTCATAGGTCACCCTATGACCCCCTTTGACCCATATGAACGATTCAAATATGTCCCTAGGCATTATAGGACCCCTACAGACATCTGTCGTCATTTAATGGGTCAAAGGGGGTCATAGGTCACCCTATGACCCTGTTTGACCCATATGAACAATTCAAATATGTCCCTAGGGGTGCTAGGACCCCTAGAGACATATTTTGTCATTTAATGGGTCAAAGGGGGTCATAGGTCACCTAGGACCCCCTGACCCATATGAACGATTCGAATATGTCCCTAGGGTTCCTAGGACCCCTAGCGACATATTGGAATCATTCTTATGGGTCAAAACCTCCTTTGACCCATATGACCCATTCGAATATGTTCTTAGGGGTCTGAGGACCCTTACCAGCATACATTGTCATTTAATGGGTCAAAGAGGGTCATAGGTCACCCTATGACCCCCGTTGACCCACATTACCCATTTGAATATGTCCCTAGGAGTTCTAGGACCTTTAGAGACATATGTTGTCATTTAATTGGTCAAAGTGATTCGTAGGTCACCCTATGACCCCCTTTGACCCATATTACCCATTCGAATATGTCCTTAGGGGTCTTAGAACCCCTAGGGGCATATGTCATCATTTAATGTGTCAAAGTGACCTATGACCCACTTTGACCCATATTACCCATTCGAATATGTCCCTAGGGTTCTTAGTACCCCTAGAGACATATGTCATCATTTAATGGGTTAAGACCTATGACCCCCTTTGACTCATATGAACGATTCAAATATGTCCCTCGGGGTCTTAGGACCCGTAGGGACATATATCGTGATTTAATCGATCAAAAAGGGTCATAGGTCACCTTATGACCCCCTTTGACCCAGATTAACCTTTGTAATACGTCCTCAGGACTTTTAGGACCCCTAAAGACATATGTCGTCGTTTAATGCGTCAAAGGGGGTCAATGGTTGACCTATGACCCTCTTTTACTCATATATATTAATAATATACATATCTATTAATAACATACATATTAATATATATATATATATATATATTACATTATTATATTTAATAAAAATACTACGTTATTATATATAGATTAATAACATATATATATGTATTACTTTATTATATTTAATAAAAATATTATGGTATTATATATATATATTAATAACATACATATTAATATAATAATATATAATACATATTATATATTTATATTTAATATATTACGTTAATATATATATATATATATATAATATTATTATACATATTAATATAATAATATATAATACATATTATATTTAATAAAAATATTACGTTATTATATTTAGTAAAAATAATAATAATATAAATTATATTTATAGATTGTAATAAGATTAACATAATATATTAGTATATATTGTTAGATTATATCTTGTATCTTTACATTACGTTACTATATATATATATAATATATTACAATACAACTTTACATAGTAATATAAGTGAAATAATTTAGAAATAATAAGTTGTGACATTTAAATCCAATTTTCCCTTCAAAATGGGTTGAGATTTTAAATTTGCCCACTTAAACATATCGGATATCTAATTTTGAAATGGATATCTAATTTATGATTGGATATCCGATTTAAAATTAGATATCCGATTTAAAATTGGATATCCGATTAGGCTTGGTAAATACCAAGCCTACCCAATCAACCCAAAAGATGTGTTTGAAGAGGGTTTTAGTGATACTCAGACTTCGGGTAGCCGCGTGACAATGTTATTTTGATTGAAATTGAATAAAACGAAACGGACTCTTTAATATTGATCTCTAGATTCCATAAATATAATTTTTGTCAAATTCTGAGTTCAATAAGTATTTATTAGTTAATTATCAGTTAAAATAATTGTAAAGTGTTGATTGACATATTGATTGAAAAATAGCTATAACTTTCAAACGGTATAACATTTTTTAAATCTAAAAGTTGCGTCACATTCTATACTTTGGCTAGTATAAGAAAAAAAATAAAATTTAAATTTGGTAAAATTTTCTATTAGTTAGGGTGGTCAGACATGAGACTTTTTATTTTTTTGAAAATTTTTTGGTAGAAAATTCATAGTTAATTATTTATTTGAAATAAAAATACCGAAAAATATGCGTCACATCCGAGCATGAATCTACTTTTCATATCTATAATTATATTTAAAAAATATTATGATTTGATTTTGATTAAGCTGGCCAGACATACACCTACTTTTTATTTTCGCCCTAAAATTTTCTTAGTACTGCATTAAAATTCAAACTTTTGACCAATTAATTATATTTTTCTCCTGATAAGGCCTGGTAGTTTAGAAACTACATTCAATTTCTTACAGAATATTTTCTTACAACTTTTTGATATAAAGTCCATAACCACTTCAAAATTATGTGTCAAGTTGACATAAAGCTGATTTGTTGATTTTTCACTGCCACTTAAGACCATAGTTTGGTACACCATGATCTTGAACATATCCATAGTTAAGATGGATTTACACATCTTTATAGAAGGTATTGATCCTAAAGAAATCATATCAATCAATCAAAAAATTAGAAGGGAAACAACAAAAAGATGAATTATGAATTGTTGATTATGATCTAGAACTTGTTGAGATTATCTATTCAAAGAAGGTTCTAACTTTATGATCTATGTATATGGAAATGAACAAATCAAGAATGAGTGAACACAAGAGGGAGAACATTTTGTGATTAATTTATGCACAAGTGAAGGAGTGAACAAGGACAAAACAAAGCAAGGAAGGCTAAGTAAAAGGAGATCAGACACAACAACTTAAGAATTGAAGGACATAATGGAGATATTAGATAAAGAGATCAAGGAAGAGATATTGAATAGGGGAGATTTGAAATCATCTTTCAAAGAAAATTGAGTCTATATTGATGTTGGAAATATTGAAGACTATGCTAAGTTACTAAGAAGGAGGGGTGAATCAGTAACTTCTAAAACTTTACCTTATAATTTCAGATCTTAATAATCCAATTACCATTTAGTTCATCACATATGCATGAGAAATTACAAACATAAAAGCATCCATAACACTTGAACACATAGATTTGGTGACCCAAAAGCCTTCCAAATAGAAATTAAAACTAGGGTGGGGATGATACCCACAAACTTCAATGCTACAACATAAATTTTGTTGGTTAGGGCTTACATTGATTACTTCTAATGATCTGCCTTATTAGGAGTAGTTAAGACTACTAGGACCACCTTGTTAGAGGTTTTACAAACATACAATGAAGTATACACTTAGTAAAGAGATTTTATGAAATTTTTTTAAGTCTACCTTGTTAAAGGATTTTGACTAATTCACCTATTAAAATGTAGTAGCAAATCTCTGATCTACAACTTAATTTGCTGAGTGAAATTCCTTTTGAGTATTTCTCATCTTTCTATGATAGATAAGTCTCTTCTGCACCTTATGCTGATATGGCCTTTATAATTTTCTCTTCTTTGATTGTATTACTTGCACAATCCTATTCACATTCATATTCTCCTTACTTCATTTCATTACTCTACATGGATATGATATAATATATCACATATATATACCAACCCAAATTAAATAATTACAATGTTGGCCATCATACAAGTTAACACGCATATTAAAAAGTCGGCCCACATGAAAACACTCAAGTTCTAAAGACTAACTCATTGAAGTTCTAATACATGAAGTCCATTTCCATTACTTGGCATTGTCATGCGCTCAGTAGATGTAGAGATAGGGTCTATATTGATCACTTCAAAGTAGTCTTGAATTTGTTATACACTAGTGACTTAGTAGATACTGTACAACTCAGCATAAATTGAATCACTTGTTTACCATGATTGAACTCGGTAAACAGTATCACCATAAGCTCAGTTAGCACTAGCTTTACATTACTAGAACTATAAACTTGGTAGACACTGTAATGCTCGATAACTACTGATAAACTTAGTGTATACTGAAATGATCAGTATGAACTGCTAGACTTCATACTAAATTGAAATTTCTCGATAACCACTGTGATTAGTTCTAAAGACTTGGTAGAAACTGTAGAGCTTGGTGGCTATTGAATTACATCAAAAGCGCTGTAAACTATTCAATGATCTTGGTAGCCATACAAAACCTAAATATGTGTGTGTCACTAATAACAAGCTTGACAGATATTTCAACAATCTCCCCTTTTAGGTTTAGTGACAAAAACACTTATCAGCCAAAAATTGAATACCTTATATGCATCATCATGTGATATTAACTCGGTAGAGTATTCTATTTTTGAGATTTTTCAAAACTAATTTTTTAAGGTATACTATATAATTTCTACTATATACATCATATCTACAAATTCTCCTCTGCTTATACATTCTCCCCCATAGCATGTTTCTCCCTCATACTATGTGTCTCTCAAAATGATATACAATATACTAAGTGTCTCTCCCCCTTTTTAATAGTAATGCCAAATATATATTCTAACATATTTACATAGAGACAACAAAATGAGATTAAAATTTAGAATGTACCTTGAGGGTGAATACCAAGGTTTTATCCCAATTTTCTTGCGAGACCTTGTATATATGAATTGCAATTTTCACTTCTGTTGATAGTTCAACCATGTGGTCTACAATAGAGAAGTTATTATCATGGATTAGAGTTTTTGAATACACAATATGTTTCTACATAGCATCCATGACTGGAAGGATTATATTTTGAATATCAATCAATGCTGAGTAGATCCTTGCTTCTTCTCTTAACAATTATGCTTCCATGTCTGACAAAAATCTAATCTTCTTAAAATGTGCAGAGCTTGAACTAGGGTCAAGTTGCAGCTATTGAGCACCCACTTTTAGATCCATATCAATTTTGGACAATTTTTCCTTTATTTTCTTTGTGAATTCTGAGACATCATATAGCTTCGCAAAAACTGATGACACATTGGAATAGGATATCTCAAGATTAACCAAAATTATAGAAAGCTCTACTTGATGAATAGCTATTTGTTGAGCAATGTGCTCCAACACTTTATTATTAAATTTCTTTTCATCCTTCTCAATGAGCTTGTCTTGACCATCTGTGGCGTCATTGAATTTTTGGACTACTTCTGCTAATTGAAACAAAATAGGTTGAGAAGAATCAACCTCAATTCCTATTGCCTCTGACAAAATGTTCTTGGCACCCTCAATAATCTTATACTCCTTATCTCTTTCTTCTCTGAGTCTTTATTGTTTTTCCTTTTTTTGGAGGATTTCACCAAATATTTGCATTTGGTCTAGAGTAATCTTGTAGATATATCAATTTGGGAATACTATCTCCTCATCTAGATCAATATCATCCTCTATTTCTTTTCCTTTCCCCAAAAAGTTTGTACTCAGTTGAACCTTAGGTTCAACTATCCTTGTACTTATTTCCTTTGTGTCAAGAACGGAAACAATTGTAGATATACTTGGACTTGTAGTAAAAATTGATACAGTACTAACTGATGGAATAATCACAGAGATGCTTGAGGAATCCACAATTGATGAAGTCAAAACTATAGAATCCAAAGCTGAAGTAGAAAAAATTAGAGAGCTTACCATTGATGTACTCAAAACTATAGAAATTAAAATTGGAAGGGTAAAGATTGAAGAACTCAACTCAGTAGCTGAAGAAGGAGTTTGCAACCTTGGTGGATGAAGTGGAAGTTACTTCAGTCATTGATATGCTGAGCTGAGTTGGGGCAAAGAGTGATTGGACATTTGATGTATTTGTAGTAGTCACAACCAAAATTGCTAAAGTTGTCTCCATACTTGATGTAGCTAATGGTTTTCCCAGAGAGTGAGGAAGTGAGGCAATGAATGCCACAACTATCTTAACTGGGTTAGTTTCCTCATCATCTTGCTTATCTTCCTTGGTAGATTCTTGCTCCTTGAATTCCTCATAGTTAACTATGACAAATTGAGTTGATCCTTCATCATCCTCTTTATCCTTATCATCATCATCATCATCATCTTTTATTTCAACTAGATGTTTACTTGGCTTGTGAAGATGATAGACATTTTTCTAGGTATCTATTGCATTCTTCACAACATATTCAATATCTTTCATCAAAATTAGACAAGTATTGAATTTGAGAGTCATTTTATTTTTATTTTTTTATAATTCCTTATTCACCTCAATATCTAATATGCTCGGTAGCAACTTTCTCAAGTTTTGTGCATATATATCTTTGATTGTTGCTTGGTATGTTCCCACCTTGGCCTGATTTTGTCTAATAAGACACTTGAAATCTATGAGGCTAGCTAGTCAGGTGAATACTTCCATTGACCCATTTTATGCATGACCAAATCTTCAATCTATTTCTACTCAACCTCTATCCTGGTCTTATATTTTAAAGTTTTGAAGTCGATTATACTAGCTCCTTCTCTTAATTCTTTTAGTCTATCCTAGAAGGTAGGTGGAGGTTAGTTGAATATGATATCACCACCTTCTTTGTCTACATTCTTCCTTGACCTCCTTGTGAAGACTGTAGTGGATTGCTTGGTTGGCTTGGTGATGATCACCTTGCCTTTCTTCTTCATAGGTTTTTCTTCTTCCTCAGATTCTTCTACATCCTCACCTTTTCCCTCATTTAACCAGAGAGGTGCACTTGATTTCAGTTTGGCAATCCTTCTCTTCCCTTTGTTAATTGCCTGAGGGAGCTTTATTTATAGCTCTATTCTAGCCTTAGCTTCATCATAAGTTCGAAAATAAGGGGCCTTGGGGTCAATAAGTTCATTGATAAGGGCTTCAATGATATCCTTGGTCTCATCAATATTTATCTAATAGCCAAGAGGTTTGACACACACAACTCTAGGCTTAACTACCTAAATATACACATTATAACTATCCACCATGAAGCATACATCATCCTTGTAGTTTTCAACTAACTTCTTCAAAATTCTAAACCTATTGTTCATTTTCTCTTTGAACACATCGAAGTAGTTGTCCATGATACTGACATAGTTCTCGCTCATTTATGTAATACACTCATTTGTTTGGTATAGTACAGGCACATCTTTTCTCCAAACTACTATGCCTTTCGAAGGGAGAAATTTTGAACAAAAAAGAATAGATAGGTTAATAGTGAACCAAATTTACATGGGTTGTTCTTTGAGGTTCTAATACTTTCCATGTTTTTGTTGAATTTCTTGAAAAATAGGTTAGCAAGGTGATAAGATAAATTATTTTTAACCAATTTATATGTCAAATCTATGGCTTTGCAAAATAGACTATTAGGATGGCTTGAACTATATATCTTATGAGCAATGACATGAATTTCAAATTTCAATTTTGCATCTATAACACTACTTATCTTCATACCTCTACCATCCCATTTAGCTAGGATTTTCTTCTTTAGTTCTAGCCAACCTAGGGTTTTTGTTGTATTGGTTTTGGTAATCATGAGAAGGTTGGTGATTTGATGAATTTTCTTCTTGGTAATAAAAATTGGTTGCTCTAAACATAGCTATCTATTGTGTACCCAACTAAGGATAAACCTAATCCATTTAATTTGAAATTCTTGGGGCATATGGGGAATATGCATCAATCCTTTTTATTCCAAATGTTGATGCTCGAGTTTTAGGGTTCCATCAACACATAACTGACCTAGGGTATCATCCATCTCCAAAGTACCAATTTCTTGAATATTACATTTAAAATGAGTACGAATATTGTTAACAAGAAGTACCTTGGGAGGCATTTGAGATTGAGCTCTGCTTGGGTCTTGTGTTTCAACAACCATGCATGCAAGATTGAAATCTAGTGTTTTCCATTTAACTCCTTGAACCAACCTGTAAGACCCTTTCTTGACCTTATTATTGTTGGATGTCACTTTTTCTTGGTAGCTTGAGAGTATTTTGAAAAACTTTTGCAAAAATTTTTCTCAAGTCACTTGATTACACTAAAAATAGCTTCTTTGCAATAGCTCTAAAAAGTCACGGTGAGAAATGAGTTTGATTTCATGCCTATTGTTAAAAAATTTCCATTAATGCTCAGTATGAAGGTAGATAAGTTGACATCATGCTTGATAGTCTATCACCCACTATTCTACTTTGAGACTTGGTAACAACAAGTGTCTTGTTACTCCCGACCTTGCTCAATAGAGTCTAGGGCCTAACCTTACTTAGTAGAGAAGGTAACTTAGTGATAATTTATACCAATATTACTCAGTGATTCCTTTTGTATCTTGAATATAGATTTGGATCTTTGTCACCTTTTAATTGGAACTATTTTGGATATCTTCTTTGATAGCCTAGTTCCAGTTCTCCTTTGAGAACTTAATTAGAAGTGGTGGAGTCACCCAGTTCTTGAGTGACTTGAACATCATTTCTTGGACTACTATCCTCGGTAGACTTAGGAATCCATTTTTATCTCATCTTCTTTTGGATGTTATCAGGTTTTTCTTTCTTTTCATCTTCAATCTACCTATATTCATGCAATTCTTAGAAAGATGACCAAGTTCTATACAAGTGAAATATTTTTGGTGGTATCTCTTCTCCTCATACGATGTTTAACACAATTCATCCCAATGTGTCCAAATTTTCCATAGTAATGACATCTACACCAGGTATTGTAGTCCCAACCAAATATTGCTTTCACAATTTGCTCTGCTGGATTGAATGTCTTGATTTTGCATTCTTGATGCCTTGTGCCCTTGTTTCTTACAATTGTGACACTTGCCTTCAAATTTTGGTATCTCCTTTCTTTTATTAGCCCTATGACAATGCTAACTACAATTATAGCATTTTCATTGAATTTTTCCTTTCCATTACTCCAACATTTGTTTGATGTATGACCTATCTTACCACAGTGATTGCAAGTTGGTCTTTGATTCTTTTGAGCACCTTCTTTGGAGGATTCACCTTCTTCTTTGTATCCAATTCCTACTTTACCCTTTTGTCTATAGATATTCTGTTCATTCAATCGATCCATGTCTTCTTCAAATTTTGTCATCCTTTCATTGAGTTGCTTTTTAGAATTTAGATTATTCTGCAATCTTTCATTGTCTAATCTTAGATTCATGATTTCTTCATTTGCATTGGTGAGCTAATTAATGAAGTCAGTCTGCCAGAGGGATAGATGTTGAATCTCATTATTTTTTTCTTCCATTTCTGCTTTTGTTTTTTTTTTTTTTCTCTTCCATGATTTCACATAGACTTATTGACTAGATTTCTTGCTCTCTTCTTAGTTTCCTCACTTCTTCTTGTAGTGAACCATTCTTCTCTAGGAGTTCTTTGATTGCATTATTTTCTTCACCTAAGTTTCTTGAAGGGAAAAAATCTTCAATTCTTTCTCCAGTGTAGAGATAATCATTCATCTAATTTGCAAGTTCCTTCCTTATTTTCAAGGATTGGGAAAGTTGCTCCTTAGATTTCTTGAGTTGGGAAATGGCCATTTATAGATCTAGCTTTTCATTGTCAATGGATTTATCAAATCTAAATATCTCCATAATCCTTGATATTTTCTCAAGCTGTCAAGCTTTCTCTTGAGAACCACAATGCTCTAATACCAATTGTTGGAAATATTCAAGACTATGCTAAGTTACTGAGAGGGGATGAGTGAATTAGTAACTTCTAAAACTTTACCTTTTAATATTAGATCTTAATAATCCAATTAGCATTTAGTTCATCACATATGCATGAGAAATTGAAAACATAAAAGCATCCATAACACTTGAACGCACAGACTTGGTGACCCAGAAACCTTTCGAATATAAAGTAAAACTAGGGTGGGGATGATACCCAAAAACTTCAATACTATAGCATAAAGTTGGCCAGTTAAGGCTTAAATTGATCACTTCTAATGATTTTTTCTATTAGGAGCAATTAGGACTACTAGGTACACCTTGTTAGAGGTTTTATAGACATATAATGAACTATGCACTTGGTAAAGGGATTTTATGAAAGACTATTAGGTCTACCTTGTTAAAGGATTTTGATTGATCCGCTCGTTAAGATGAAATAATAGACCTCTAATCTACAACTTAATTTTCTACGTGGGATTCCTTTTTAGTATTGATCACCTTTCTATGATAGATAACTCTTTGTTGCACCTTATGCTGATATGACCTTTATAATTCCCTCTTCTTCTGTTGAATTACTTACACAATTGTAGTCACATTCATATTCTCCTTACTTCATTTCATTACTCTACATGGATATGATACAATACATCACATATATATAACAACCCAAATTACATAATTACAAAGTTGGCCATCATACAAGTTAACACACATGTTACAAAGTTGGTCCACATGAAGACACTCAGGTTCTGAAGACTGACTTGGTGGAGTTTTGATACGTGGCATCCAGTTTCATTACTTAGCATCATCATTCAATTGGTAGAAATAGAGGCATGGTCCATACTTATCACTTCAAAGTAGTCTTGAACTTCATCTATACTGGTGACTCAGTAGATACTGTGCAACTCGACATAAACTAAACCACTTGTTTACCATGATTGAACTCAGTAAAAACTATCACCATAATCTCGATTAGCACTAGCTTCGCATTACTAGAATTGTGGATTTGATAGACACTATAATGCTCAATAATCATTGATAAAATCAATGTGTATTGAAATTCTTAGTTTGAACTACTAGACTTCACATTGATATGAATATGCCTATTAACCACTGGGATTAGTCCAAAAGACTCGATAGAAACTATAGAGATCAGTGGCTACTAAATTACATGGAAAGAACTATAAACTATTCAATGAGCTTGGTAGGCATAAAAAATCTAAATATGTTTGTGTCACTAATAAAAAACTTGACTGATATGTCAACAACTAAATCTATTTTTACAAATTGAGTCAAGGCAAATCTCTTAACAAAGCGATCCTAACATATCTATTTCAAATCTCCTATCAGGGTCCTTACTTAATTGTAAGTGTAAAATCCTTTAATAGGCTAAGACCTAAAAATATTAAATACTTAAAATAGGGAAGACCCTTCATTGGGTAGATCATCTATTATGATTAATATTGTAACCCTAAAAGGTTAACTTTATTTTTTCAACAATGAAGATACATGGGTTTCATACCCACTCCAATTTTACCTTCACATTGAAGTCTTTCTATGGTACCTAAATCATTTTTTTTATGTGTTGAAACTTTTGATGGATGTTGACTCATGGAAGATGCACAACTTAAGCAAAAATTAGCTCAACCTAAACTTACAAACAACCTTTCTTAGAGTTATGCACAGAAGCAACATAGAAATAATGTTCAGAAGGATATATTTTAGAATTTTACTCAAGTACAATTAATAAGAAACTATTTTGAACACAAAGCTCAATGATTTTGTAGCCACATTGATTTAATAATTAAGAGAATTTGGTCAACATTCTCGGTCGTGAAGCCTTCCAAATTTCATCCATGTACAATTAAATTATAATGTTAGTAAACCAAATTCCAGTCTATCCTACTTCTCAACATCTTGTATCATCCTTTCACTATTTGTTACTACTCAACTACCTCTAACCAAGATTCTTAAATAGCTAGCTAAGACACAAGTTAGCTAGTCAAGCATTTAATTACATTATAAGTCCAACTTAGGAAGAGTAAACCAAAACTGATGTTGAAAAAAATATAAGGTGATGCACACTCGAAGACTGATCCACATGTTTCTTCAAAGTTAGGTCCTAACTTCCCAACATATCATAATAACATATAAAAAAAAACTAAAAGAAACAAGATACCCCACTAGAAGGGAACATCACAAAATAAAGACTGCAAAGAAGGGTTGAAAACTTGAGAAATACAAATTATCAAAGCTTGTGATCTTAGGAGGAGGATCAAGGATAGGTCCTCATCAACATGGTAACTATGAACAACATGACATCTTTAAGGAAACTTACAAAAGAGAATATAACCATTTCCACATAACCCATAAGAGATCTAAAATAAACATGCAATTGAAATCCACTTGCAAGAGAGTAGGCAACATACCCATAAAATATGTGACACAAGATATACCTTGGGAAAAAAATCATTGAGGGAAAAAAACTGCCTCCAAAAGCATCTATCACCATGTATTATTCAGCAAAAACACCATTGCAATACAACAATAGAAGCCTTCAAAGTCATAGCCATAGCTGAGCAATCCATATAAACAAGCATGAATCCACACATTCCATGCCATGCTTCCAACATTCACAAGTGCTCCTTTGGCCAACTTGTCAAGCCTTGTCCCACTAGACTCTTGTCTTTTTTTCTTGTGTCTTATCCATACAACTACCCTTGTGGCTACTTATATAATAGCAATTCGCACAAAATTAGCAAGTGGTATTACGTAAACCATGTGCTACCTAACCCATTGACCCCACATTAAATATAGAAAATTTAATTCTTTTCCCCAATATTAAATAATGACATAAAATATTATCACAATGTTACAATACAACTCATCAAGTATATCCCATGGGAATCTTTACATGTTGTACATTCATCTAGGTGCAACATTACATATAAAATAAAATAATACAGTATAACAATATTATCTAAAAAATCTCTCACTTGTTTTATACATTGTGTAGGTTCAATCCTTAGCCACATAAATGAACTAGGAAAAAATCCCTCCTAGCACATCCACCATCATGGATAAAAGCACATGAAGTGCTCCATCCTGACACCCACAAAAAAATCAAAGTATCCAATATCTCATACATGAATGATCCCACCTCCTATTATGCCACTAACACCAGACATACATTAAAGCCATCCAAAGAGAAATCCACCCAACATGTCACATTAGAAGATCATAAAATCCTATACCAACTAAAATGCCAAGCACAAAAACTTGATCCAAATTTAATCACATATATTCATAGTTATCAAAATATCCATACCTAAAATAACACCCACATCAAGTGCCAAACCCATCCAATTATCCATACCTCCAAAGGTATACCAAGTGAATCTCACATCATCAGCATATTCAATCTGTAACTTGCAATCACAAGACTCAAGAGAAATACCTACCACATATATACCAAGAAGCTCCCATTGAAAAAGATAATATCAATCTATAACCAATTCACTCACAACATCTCAAAGAAGTGAATCCATTTAGTCTCAAGGACATCCATAACACAAACTAATAACCTGCAGGAACAACTCTCATAAGAAATCTCCAATAGTCTCCGAAGCTCTCGACAACCAATAGAGGAAAGAGATAAAGGAAAAAACATATCATGTCTCACATGACATACATGAACAAAAACTAGTGATCACAATCTCCAATGTAAAGAAAAAATGAACATCCAAGAACATAACCAAGACCAAAGAGAAACTATGCAAAATCATAACTTGTATCATGTCCTTCTACACACACCTCTAGATGTAAATTGTGAAAGTGTGATCTCCTCCATAAATACCAAACCAAGAAGCATGAACAACACCCAAATCATACCATATAACTAATCATGGATGCGTGCCTCTCACAAGAAGATCAAAATCATAAACTATTCCTAATCCAAGGAATGTGCCCAATATATACCCATCTCCCAAACTCAGCCAACATAACAACATATGCAAATAGAGATAACCAATGTTAAACCATCTCTCAAATGAATCCTCTATAACTAATTCATATACCATAGCACAAGATCCATATCCATGAAAGATAAGCATAAAAATAATGCACCTAAGAGAAACAATGGGCTATACCTCTCAAGTAGTGATCTATTGAGTAGACCAAGAGTGGGGAATAAGAATGCTCATAAAGATATCCAAGTCTCCATTCAAAAATCATCTAAGAAAAATCTCCTGTCAAGTCCATATCAGGTGAATTCCCCTTGAAAATCTCGCTGAAACAAAATAATTACCCCAACAAATAATTCTCTAATCCAAGAGAAATCAACATCAGCACTATCTCTAAGTATCCATGAGCACCTGTAACCAATCCATCCATGCTAACATCAAACACAACATAGAAATATCAAGAAGTATCCAAAAAATGATCAATGTACTCAATACAAAGAAAACTAAATCGAGATCAATGTCAAAGTTCCAACCATGCTTGAGGAACATAAACATGTCAACATGATCTAACCATCTCAACCAAAGGGATAAGATGCTCCATATGAATATACTATAACATGTTAAAACTCTAAACATGTATCAAGAGTATACCATGACATAAAAAAATGAAACCATCCTAACACCAAGGATAACATGTCAAATGAAATCATAAACTACACATTTACCAAGAACCACATGAGTCCTTAAGATTCAATCATCTCCACAAACCATGAAGAAAATCATCTCTACATACCATGAAGAACCATCTCCAAACACCATAGAGATAACCAAGAATCCCATGAGTATTCAAGATCTAACCATCTTCACACACCATGAGTTAACCAAGTGCACCATGCAAATGTCAAAGATGCTTCTATAGTGATAAACTCTAAGACAAATCTCCAATGTTTGCAAACATTCAATAATTATATCAATGCCAAAATAATTTCCACTCAACCATGGTACCAAGTCACCTATGGCATCATAAAATCCATCTCCTACATTAAGATCCTCCTAGTCTATACACAAAACCAAAGTGTCAATCCCAAATTAAACCAAATCTCCAAACCAAGAAGATATAAAACAAAGTAGGAACTAAACCTGAAGTATCATCTCATCACTATCACAAGATTTTTCTAAAATGTGTATCCAAGATATTCATGAAATCATGGTGAAAAAACATCATCTAACCATGAGAATCAACTAAGGTATTAAAAGATCAAAGAATTCAAAGTGCACATGATGAGCTCCTCAAAAGTAACCAAATAACCATGATCCTCAACCAAGAAGATATATCACCATAACCAAATTAGAAATCAAACCAGTGAACATCAAGTGAGTACCTATATATCTAATCATGTCATGCAAAAATCCATGGCACCATGATCACATCCATGAATTGAACATACGACTCTCAATGTATCCAACCTATAAACATAAAATTGTCAACCACAATCCTCCACCATGACTATACTTGGTAACAATATCTCATCCCTTCTACATGGAAAAAAATTAAAAAATCATATGACTTAGGGCATAGACAACTCAAATCCAAGCCACAAATCTAAATATGTATCAATAATAAAAGATCAATGGGAAAATATAACTCGTAACCAAGCTATAAATGCAACCTGTAAGTATAGACCCCTTACAACACTATACAACTTGTAGAGCTAACAAGTCATCATACATATCCAAACCAAATACTGATAACCATATTATCATGAGACCAATCTAAAATATGAATTGAGTATACAATGGCATCTAATCTTAAATCTCCAAACTTATAGTGTTATAAACTTGCAATGCTACCATAGTCAATATATATCATAAATTGTTCAAATTAATATATCACCAAATAAACCATGCCAAACTTGTACCAAATTTGAACCAATGTGTAGAAATTTCCAAAAGCTTTTTGTTGAGTACACAAAGTCCAAAATTTGATTCTATATGCTCAAGTTATTCTCGAATTTGTGCTCAAAATAAAGAACATCTAACTTTAGGGTTCTTAAAACCTAGAAAAATGTCAAAACCATAGAACCAAAACTACACCAAGTTGTAGTGCTTTGAATTAGCTATCCAATGCCTATAATAATTCTAAAATCTAATATCTTGACAGAAAGTTATGGTTATTTTACTTAGAAAGTCTTTTTACCATTTCCACTACAATTTCTTTTTGTGGGCAAAAATTCTGAAGGGACTAAATTTGATGCCCATCATGGGTTGGAAATAAAAAAACTCTTTCATTTCCTTTGAACATGGCCAAACTAGGGCATATTACATATCAAAATTTATTGAAATGTCGACCCAGATTCAATGGTGAGGTCTATTTTTTCCTAGGAGATTATTTTTACAGGCTCTCCCTAAAACCCTCATTAAAATGAAACATCTAGAAAAACCCTTTTGTCCAACAATTTTACATGCCCAAAATCTACCAATATCCCATCATAAAAACAATCCCAAAACCCTTAGATTTACAATAAACAACTTATATATCTTGCCCTTTCTTTTATCCTCTCATACATTCTCATGAATTCAATCTAGGGTTACAATAATAAAACTTGGCTCTAATACCACTTGTAAGAAAACTTGCAAAATAGAATATAACCATTTCCACACAACCCATAAGAGATCTAAAATAAACATGCAATTTAAACTCACATGCAAGAGAATAGACAACAAACTCACAAAAAATGTGACACAATATATAACCTAGGAAACCCTCATTGAGGGAAAAACCCAACTTTCAAAAGCATCCATCACCATGTATTATTCAAAAAAACTGTCATTAAAATACAACCATGGAAGCCTTCAAATCCATAGCCACAACCAAGTAATCAATGTGAACAAGAATGAATCCACACATCCCATGTCATGTTTCCAACCTTTACAAATGCTCCTTTGGCTAACCTATCAAGCCTTGTCCCACTTGACTCTTGTGTTTTTTCCTTTTGTCTTGTCCCTAGAACTACCCTTGTGGCTAGTTATATAGTAGTACGTCCTATGAAACCAAGTGGTATTAAATAAACCATGTGCTATCTAACCCATTAACCCCACATTAAATATTGGAAATTTAATTTTTTCCTCAATATTAAATAATTATATGAAATATTATCACAATGTTACAATACAACTCATCAAGTATATCCCATGGGAGTCTTTACATATTGCACATCCATCTAGGTACAAGATTACATAATAAAATAAAATAATACAATATAACAATATTATGAAATGTGTGCAACACCTATTATCTCAACAAAATCAAAAACAATAATGGATACTTCATGAAGAATAGATTGATATTGAAAATAATATGTGTATGTATGTGTTGGAATGTTTATAATAATTGTGGGGGGGGGGGAATTAGTTATCCAAGGTCCAAATGTAAAAATGAAACTTTTCAATCCTTCAATATATGCACGCATTCATTAGGTCATCGAATATCCTAAATTTATGTATATTGTTGTCCTAGATCAAATAACTTTTTAGAATTGTAAACATAAGTTAACACAAAATCATTCACACATCTTGACACAAGGATTTAATGTGGAAACCTAATTTGAAAAAATCCACCAATAACATGCTACCAATTTTCACTCTTTTGAAGTGAGCCTTGTTAAAGGTTACAATGCACACTATTAAATCTAACCTGGTTAGAGGATTACAATCACCCTATTAGGAGTGAGCCTTGTTAGCAAACTTTAGAACATTCCATTAGAATGTCACCTAGTTAAAGGGTTTACAAATGATTGTTAAGTCAACCTTAATCAAAAGGAGTTATCCTAATTGATATAATTGGTAGTAAGTAATAAGAAGACCTTGATCTAATAATAAAACAAATCACTTGTACGTTAGAGATCTCATATTTAGTCCTCCATTTTTCTTGACATTCATCCTCTTTGTCTCAATAGCTTGTTTACCGTTCAAGCTTTCATCTCCTTACTCCTCTTTGCTTAGTTTTCCAAATGCATATCCATTCACTTAGCCACCATATGAAGCAATGAATTAGACTTCTTGTCTATTACTACTTTAAATCCCTTAATCTTCACTTCCTTCATGCTTCTATGTCATGTTCCTTTTCAAATAATTAAAAATAATAATCTTTTCTAAGGCAAGCATGCCCAAAAAGGTGAAGTTTCAAAAAAAGGGGATAATCTTTGGAAGATAATGGACTAATAAATGAAAATTATTATTAAAATATGTTTTATTAACCCCTCTTGGACGTGAGTTAGGGTTATGCCCTCTTTTAAGGGGTTTGGAGGCATTTTGGGCTCATTTTTCAGAACTTAATTTTTGCGCATTGCTTTGTTGTTCTTCAGAGGCTGCCAAACCTGTGAAGAAGGAGAACCAAGAATGGGAGTTTGTAGGTTTTCAGGAAGGCTAAGGATGGGAGTTTGAAGCCATTCCATGTGCATGCTCATGCAAAATTTTACTTTGTGCTGAACAGTGCAGATTTGTGAGTTTTTCAAGTGTATTTTTTGTAAGAGTTTGGTGTTTCCGGTTGAGTATTTCATATCAGTTTGGGTTGTTGCTGTATATAAAACTTTTAAATGTTAAAATAGATCTAAATATATGTATTTGGATATGATTATACTTCTGTGATAGATTATTAAGTTTTTGTGGTGATTTTGGGCTATTTTGTGCTATTTTCAGGAGCCTAATGAGCATTGTTTTTGTCCTCCGTTTGGGAGCTATTACGTGCATGTTATACAGATCTGAAAATGTCATTTTATAGGTTTTTGTTATCTTTTCTCACCTGCCAAAAAATTTAAAATTCAAAAATTCGGCTCATCCAACGGCTAGTCCTAGAAGTAATATTATTTTAATGCCTAAGAGACATTAAAAATTCTAAACGATCAAACGTTATAAAAGTTTCCATGGCCCACAAGTTTTTTGGTCATCAGATCTAAGGAAGATTTACGAAGGGTGCCATCTCGCTATGGAAAAGTTGTGTGAGAGTTACATTAGCGACATCACACCCAGTTGACACGTGTCCGGTGGGTCCAGCGACAGGCAATCAGTTCATCGACCAGGCACCAGGTTTCGCGGTGTGCCGAAAAAGGGTTCATGACAGGCGGTTAGTTTCCAGCAAGGTTCATGACGGGTGGTTAGTTTTGTTGGCCAAAAAATCTGAAAGGCAGCAAGGCACCATGTCACCATTGGAAAACTCATGAGTTTTTTGATAGCGAAATAGTGCCCGCCTAGCCGAAAGATGTTTTACGATGAGTCTCTGTATCGGCGACAAGGTTTGCGGTGATGGAAAATATCAGTGGCAGGAACTTCAGGCAAGCGGTTGGGTCCCATTTGTACTTCACCTGTATAGTCAAAAAGCCCAGCACCATGGTGGCAAATTAGAGGGAGCCATGTGTAGATAAAAGACATGTCATCGGTTGTGCACTATGGTGCTATGGGAATTTGAGCTTGACTTTCCCATAGCGACATGGTGCCTAGTCGACACATGGCCACTCCATGGGGTCAGGTCTTGTAATCTGCCAGGTTGGCGCTTCAAATGGCCAATAAGAAACTACCACATATACCAAGTTAGAACATAGTCAGTGCATGGGACTAGATCGTTAGCATTGTTAGTGCTGTTAGAGATTAAGATCTCCATCGTCGGATCAACTCAGATCAACAACAGGTGCCATCGCGCTATAGAAGAGCTGCACAAGAATTATGATGGTGACATAGCACCTGGAGGACACGTTTCCTCGTGGGTCTAGGGATGTCAATGAGGACTCGTCAAACCATCAAAACATGGCTAGTTTCCATTCATTGACACGCTGAGGGAAATATCCATCTTGCTTGCCATCAGATTAAGGAAAATCAATGGATGGCGCCATGTTGCCATGGTAAAGTTGCACTATCTTTACCATAGTGACATGGCACCCTTTCACCATGTGTCAGTGAGGTTCGGTTGCAACAGGGTACGCCAGTCAGTATTGCCAAGTGTCATTTGGGGTGGCACACTCATTGAGGTGGAACCAGATAGGATGGGACCGAGGTAAGGATAGTACAACACATGACAAGTCTTTGCGATCATCAAATCTGCAGAGATCGACGACAGGCATCATCTTGCTATGAAGAAATTGCATGATGTATATGTTGGCGACATAGCAATTTTTTGACACGTGTCTCACTGACCTGGTCAGGAAGGACGGTCGGCGGCTGGCGGTTAATGTAATCATCACAGTTAATATTAATATTTGCAAGGGTGGCGCGGTTAGTTCAATGATGGAAGGTCAATCAAAAAAGACTCCCCAGGTGGCAAAATGAAGAGAGATGATTGGCCCGCATGGCCCAGCTAGCTTGTATAGCCTATTTGACTTGCTTTGACCCTGTTGATTCATAAACCAAGAAGCAAATATAATCAATTTTGTCCTGCAATTCGATCTTCATGATCAATCCCGAACTACTTGAAATGAATGCGGGGCAAAAAAGAACACTCCACTGTCTCAGTTGATCCATCTATTGTGTCAGGATCATTCATTGGCACCATTTCTATCTACTCAAGGCATTTCTTTAGTCGAATATCTAATTTTGTACCTCAGAACTATACTCGAGTGTGATCTTTGATCAGATATTTTTGTATGGGAAGTTATGGCAGTAGTTGAGCCGTTGAAGTAGAACCAATTTCTTTAGTTATGCCTGAGCTATAAAGGTAGATTTTGTACATTTTGTAGAGGGACCTTCTCTCTAATTTTCTCCTCGATTATTGCTCTGTAATTCTAGTGTGAACTCCCCTGTGCCTCTAAATTGTCTGATTCTCTACTTATCTCCTTTAGCCATTGGTATTTAAGTATAAGAATTCTTGCCTGTGCCATTGTTTTGTGGAAATCTATAACTCGCATGATTGTATCTTTGCTAGCCTGTGAATGATATATAAGTGAATTTCTTCCTTGTGTCATTCATCTTGGTCTTTTGATCTGTGTGTGGTTATTTGATCAAAGCAAGTCTGGATTTGTAATATCCTTAGTTTCATTCTGGTTCAGTAGAGCATGTATGGGCAGAGAATTGGCCCAACACTCTATTTTGGTGCATCACCTCCATAGTTTAGGTAGGGTAGAGTTGTTTTCTGCATCTCCTTCTTCCCCTTTTCTTTCGAGAGTAGTTAGGTGCACCTTGATAGTAAGAGGAAGCCAGCCTTCTCTGGAGACTCAACCTCATAGTTGAAGTCCCACAGCTTGGAGGTTGTTTCCATGTTTCACTAGGTTGTCCTCACACATAGGCCTTGGACAAGGGTGCAAACCTAAGTGACAATAGTTTTTGGCACACCCGGTGGGACCACAACAACAAGATTTACAAACTTAAAGTCTACTGGTGTCAAAGAAGGAAGAGTTTTAGAGATTAATGTTGAAGAGGTAGTGCTGGCTTTAGTATTCAAGCCTTCAAGAGGTTGGTTCTTCAAAGTACTTGGCAACTCTGAACATCAATAGATCTGGTTCCAGGCCAAAGTTGCAGTGATTCATGCCCAGGGTTGAAACAAGGGCATCTTCTAGAGGTAAATTTCAATATCAAGAGCTTTCTCTTTCAAATCCTAGAAGAAGGAGGAATAGAACTTAATTATCACCAGTTAGGGGTGTAAAAACAGTTAATATACCTGTAAGGTCTGTCTCTACTCCTCCTACTGTTCGAACTCAGCCTAGATTGCCATCAACACTCATCAATAAAACACTTGTTTACATGGCACAACCAAGTTTTCATGCTTTTTCCACCTTTAATGGTGGGAGTCCTCTATTGTTAGCCCAAAGACATGATATACCAATATCTACACTAAAAAGTATACCTAATTTTATTGGTGAAACTTCCATCTCCCCTTTAGAGCATATCCAAGAAATAGCAAATGTCTGTAATATCCATGGTATTACAGAAGATGATGTTGCTATCAAACTTCTAGCCTCATCTTTAAAAGGAAAAGCATTACAGTGGTATAGAGGCTTAGCTCATGGTTCTATAACTGATTGGGATGCACTAGGAGCCGGATTATGCAAACATTTTGAGGATAGAAGTGACCATCTGTCACTTTTAGAGCAGTTGACTACAATAAAAAGAGCCCCCCATGAGTGTATGACTAATTTTAATTATAGATTCCAAAAGACATGGGATAGAATACCTACTACAGTGAAACCTACCCCTGGTAATGCCTTCTTGCATTACCTTAGAGCTTTTAATAGTGATATTGCCACTACAATCCAAACTATGGGAGGAGATACCTTACCTAATGCCTATGAGATAGCCATAAAAGCTGAGAACATCCTAATACAAGGAGGAAAGTTGGCTCCAAGGTCCCCTATGACTTTCTTTCCTAATGTTCCCAACCACCAACCAGCAATAGCCTCTCTTCCTACAACTTCTACATCACAAGCCCTCACTCCAGTCCCTCAAGCTTCTACATCCTCAAATGGGATAGATAAACTCAATGAAATGCTCCAAGGTCTAGTGCTAAATATAGATAAAAGAGAGAAGACCCTGGATAAAAAATTGCAAGAGTAGGGGAGGGAGTTGAAGGACCAAGGGAAGAGATTAGAGGATAGTTTTTCTCTAATACAAAAAATGAGTAACAAGGCGGTGGCCTTAGAAAGGCAGCAAGCTCAAAGTGGCAAGCCTCCCCAATTGCAATATCAAGCTCCAAGTGGTGGTAGGCTTCCTAATCAGTGGAATAGCTCCTTTGATCAGGGTAGGAAAAATAGTCATGCTTCTACTCCAAGCTCAAATCAGAACAGAGCTATAGTCCCTCAAAATAACTTGGCCCAAGATCAAGATTTCTATCCTTCTTGCAACTATTCTTATACCTATTGCATGTGCCAGAAGGAAGAATCTTATATGGTCCTAACTATCCAAGAACCTATAGCAAAGCAATCATACAAGGAGGATCATCCCAAGGAGGCCTCATATGTTCAAGGACGTGATGATTGCTCTTTCATGAATCATCAAGTTGGGGAGCATTGTAATGTAAACCAGGATTTCGTTGCTCATAACACAAGAAGCAAGAAGAGAGCTATGGAACATGCTGCCCCTCTTTCTCCTAAGTAGGCCTCAACTTCAAGTGCCACACCTCATATACAAGTAGCAAATGAGTAGACAAGTACTTCACAACAACAAAAGCAAGATCCAAGAAAGAAAGATGCAAGTGATCCTTATGTTGCCCCATCTCAACCTCTTATAAGTGCAGCTCCCAAAGTTTCTACCAAAGTTCCTAATGCACCTTTTAGTGTGGTAGAGCAAATGAAGAAGACCAATGTGAATATCTCCATGTGGGATGCTATTTCTACCATACCAATGCAGAAGAGGATGCTGCAACAAGAATTAGAGAAGATTGAACTCAAGGATCAGCCATCTATCATGGAGAATGCCACAATTCTAGTACAAACAGTAGGAGATGTGGAGACAAATAAAAAGGTTAGACCTCCTCCATTATATGTTTCTCTGATTATAGGAGGCAAGTTAGTCCACAATTGCATGATAGATTCAGGGGCTAGTAGCTTAGTAATGCCCAGGTGTGTTTCTGATGCCTTAGGAATGAAATATGAGCCCATTGTTAGGGATGTGTTACAATTAGATGGTAGTACTATCAAAACTATAGGTATCCTTAGGAATGTGGAGATGGCCCTACATGCATGCCCTGGTTGCACTGTGATTCAAGATATATCATTTGCTAAAGTCAAGCCCTATTTTTCCATCTATCTTTCAAGAGACTTCACTACTCAAATTGGTGGATTCATATATGCTGATTGGTCATATATGTCATTTAAGACTAGATATGGAGCCAATGCCTCAATTAGAGCAGAACCTCAAGCCCTTCATCACACTGAATCTTACACCCCCAATTCTAGCAACATGAATTGCTCTATTTTGGAGATGGATGAAAATGACATAGTAAATGAGCCTATCATTTCCATAGTAGAGATTCCTAATTTCTTCTTGGATGAGTGGGCAAATTCATATCAATTTGAGCCTATGTTAGAGACTCTTGAGACAGGCCTTAGTATATATTGCATAATAGAGAAAGATGCCCAAGTTCCTGATCTTGTTGGGACTGATGATGATATAAATGGAATATGGAGTATGTACTTTGATGGCTCAAGGAATAGAAATGGGTCAGGGGCTGGTGTTATGTTGGTCTCTCCTGCACAAATAAGATACTACTTCTCCTTTAGGCTCCAATTCAGTTGCACCAATAATGTAGTTGAGTATGAATCCTTGATTCAAGGTCTCCTACTTGCCCAAAAGAGAGGAATTCAAGCCTTGAAAGTATATGGAGATAGTGAGTTGGTAGTCAATCAGGTGAGGAATCAGAATATCACCAAAAATGGCCTGCTCAAGTCTTACAAACATAGAGTCTGGGATTTGCTTGAGGGTTTCAATGCATTCAATATTCAGAGCATTCCTAGGAAAGAAAATAAACATGCTGATAGACTTACAGTAGTGGGTGCAGCTTATGATGTACCAGGGAATCTTGAGGAGGAGAAGAAGCAACAAATTAGGGTGGTAGTGAGGCCTTCCATCCCTAAAAACAACTCATTGGCAAGTGTTTGACTCTAATGAACAAATTGCGAGTTTCTTGCAGAATGAGGCAGAATTCTTAGATAGAAACTAGTCAAGGTTGCAAGATCAGTATGGTGATTAGATCATTCACCTTAGTTCTAACAAGTTTCCCAAGGGTCTCATTACTTTGGAGAGTGTTTTTAATCTTGATGATAAAACAAGAGGCAAAGGAATGAATCTAGCTACAGAAAAGGATGATTATGCCCTAGTTACAATTGTTGATGGAAAATCTCTAAATATGGGGAAGGTATGCTCTAAAACTGAGCAAGAAAACTTCATTCATTTATGTCAAGAATTTAATGATGTATTTTCTTGGACATATGATGACTTAAAAGGGTTTGACCCTAGTTTGTTTCAGCATACCATAGATTTAGTTGATAAGGCCAAACCAGTAAGGCAAAAATAGAGACCAGTGAATCCTAAGATTGAGTCCCTAATGAGAAAAGAACTATCCAAGTTGATAGAGGCTAATATAATATTTCCTATCAAACACTCATCATGGGTAGCTAACCTTGTCCCTATAAGGAAGAAGAGTGGAGAAATTAGATTGTGTGTGGACTTTAGGGATCTTAATCAGGCTTCTCTTAAAGATCACCATCCTCTCCCTTCTATGGAGAAAATTCTATCTAAGGTTAGTGGGTCAAGGAGATTCTCTTTCCTTGATGGATTCTCTAGTTATAACCAAGTGTTGGTTAAAGAATCTGATAGACATAAAAAAACATTTAGTACTAAATGGGGCACCTATGCTTATTGCAAGATGCCATTTGGACTAACAAATGCAGGTGCCACATTTCAAAAGGCAATGGAGATGGCCTTCAAAAAATTAATTGATAAGTTTGTCTTAGTATACCTTGATGATATAACTGTATACTCAAAAAATGTAAAAGATCATTTTGATCACTTAAGGCAGGTATTTCTAAGATGTAGAGAGTTTGGGGTTTCCCTCAACCCATCCAAGTGTGTCTTTGCTACAAGCCAAGGAAAGTTATTAGGACACATTGTATCTAAGGATGGGCTGACCATTGATCCAGAAAGAACAAAGGCAATACTCACCCTTCGTCTTCCTAAACACAAGAAGGGGCTGCAAAGTTTCCTTGGTAGAATAAATTTTGTAAGGAGGTTTATTCCTAATCTTGCTACCATGGTGAAACCTCTTACAGCCATGCTTAAGAAAGGCACGGTCTTCTCATGGACCAAGGAGGGGAAGGAGAATTTTGAAGAGATCAAGGCAGCCATAGCCTCAACCCCTACTCTCATGAACCCAAATTTTGAGAACTATTTCATCCTCTACACTTTAGGTGGTGAGTCAAGTATCTCTGCTGTCTTGACTCAAAAAAATTGGCAAGGATGAGGAGCAGCCCATAGCTTTCTTTAGTGAAGGGCTCAAAGAATATGAATATAAGTATAACTTTGTTGAGAAGCAAGCCCTTACAGTCATCAGAGCCTTGAAGAAATTCAAGCACCTCTTATCCCACAATAGGATCCATTTGTTGGTGCCCCATGCAAGTGTAAAAGATTTTCTATTAAGCAAGGATATCTGTGAAAAGAGAGCTGGATGGATCACTAGGGTAATGGAATATGATGTTGATATTTAGATTACCAAGCTGGTAAGAGGGAGAGGATTGTGCAAAGAAATGTTATCAGGTTAGGATTCTAATGAAGAGTCTGCTATGGTATTAACAGAGCAGCAGGAGGAAGGAAATGTTAATGGCCCAAAGAGCTGGATAAATAATATGAAGAGCTTCTTATCAGGGGATGGATACCCTCAGGGATTGGACAGAGCTAAAAGAAGACAATATAGACTGCAGTCCATTCCCTATGTTGTAATTGATGGTATCCTATTCAAGAGGTATTTTAATGGGACCCTATTGAGATGCATTGAAGAGGATTAGGCTGAAAGGATGATTAAAGAACTTCATGATGGCCCTGATGGTGGCCATTTCTCTGCAAGAACAACTGCCATGAAGATCATGAGGGCTGGTTATTATTGTCCATCTTTGTTCCATGATTGTTATAGGTATGTGAGAAAATGTGAGAAATGTGCTTTCTTTTCAAGCAAACAAAGGCTTGCAGCTCTCCCCCTTCATCCTATTCAGGTGGATCAGCCCTTTACCCAGTGGGGGTTGAATTTTATATGCCCCATTAATCCTCCATCTAGTGCAGGTCATAAATGGATTTTGGCTGCTACTAATTATTTCACTAGGTGGATAGAAGCAGTTTCCTTGAAGGATGCTACAGAACCATCAGTAGTTGAATTCCTTGATGGGATTGTGTCTAGGTTTGGTGCTCCTTCTACTATCATCTCAGATAATGCTAAATCTTTTATTGGAATCCAGATTTGTGCATGGGCAATGAATCACAATATCTACCTGAGCACATCATCAAATTATTATCCCCAGGGTAATGGTTTGGCTGAGTCTTCCAATAAGAATCTGATTAGAATCATGAAAAGGACAATAGAAGACAATCAGAGGGTCTGGCATAAGAATTTAAGAACTACTCTGTGGGCTAACAGGATAACACCCAAGAGATCTATTGGAAATTCACCTTTTGTGCTGGTATATGGTAGGGAGGCCAGACTCCCAATTTCATTGGAATTCCCTTCCTTGGAGTTGGCTCATCAGCTAGAATTGATTGAAGATAATGCCATGTCAGTAAGAATGGCAGAGCTGATTGAACTGGAAGAAAAGAGAAACAAGGCCATGCAAGCCCTAGAGATGCATCAACAACAAATGAAAAGGAGTTTTGATAAGAAGGCAAGGGCCAAAACCTTTAGAGAAGGAGATTTAGTCCTCAAGTGGGACTTAGACAGAGAAAAACTAGGAAGACATTCTAAGTTTGACCCACTATGGAGTGGCCCCTATCTGATTGCTAGTTGCAAATAGGCTAATGCATTCCAACTGAGCAGACTGAACAGTGAAGTTTTGCCCATCCCAGTCAATGGGATTTATCTTAAAGCTTGCTTCTAATGAAGATTGTGAATCCATGTACATAGTTAGTCTAATTTCTTTTTTGTTATTTCCTGCTTTTCAAGAAGTGCGCGTGCACAGGGTTCTCTTTTTGAGTTGCCAGCTTTCGAAGTTTTGACAGTCTCAGGTTGTAGAGGAAGTTCTATTTTTGTTTCCAGTTACAAAAATAGAGCTAGGGTTTTCAAAGTTTTCAATGTCCTAGAAGGCAGGTTAGGGTTTTACAGTTCTCAGATTCACACTTTTTGACCCTGTAGCCCAATAGAGTTTTTTGTAGGCACTGGTCTTATGCATCGAGCAAGCTCATGCCCCTTGTGAGTCGCCAAAAATGTTATCTTTTGTCACCTGCAAAAAAATTCAAAATTAAAACATTTGGCTCGTCCAATGGCTAGTCCCAAAAGTAATATTATTTTAATGCCTAAGAGACAAAAAATTCTAAACGATCAAACCTTATAAAAGTTTCCACGACCTGCAAGATTTTTGGTCGTCAGATCTAAGGAAGATCTACAGACGGTGCCATCTCGCTACGGTGAAGTTGTGTGAGAGTTACATTAGTGACATCATGCCCCATTGATGCATGTCCAGTGGGTCCAATGACAGGCAATCAGTTCACGGGATGGGTACCAGGTTTCACGGTGTGCCGAAAAAGGGTTCATGACGGGTGGTTAGTTGCTGGCAAGGTTCACGACGGGTGATCAGTTTTGTTGGCCAGAAAATCTGAAAGGTGGCAAGGCACCATGTTGCCATCAGAAAACTCATGAGTTTTTTGATAGTGACATAGCGCCCGGCTGGCCGGAAGATGTTTTATGGTGAGTCTCTATATCAGCAGCAAGGTTTTCCGCGACAAAAAATATCAGCGACAAGAACTTCAAGCAAGCAGTTGGGTTCCATTTGTACTTCACTTGCATAGTCAAAAAGCTCAGTGCCATGGTGGTGAATCAGAGGGAGCCACGTGCAGATAAAAGACATGTCATCGGTTGGGTGCTATGGCGCTATGGGAATTTGACCTTGATTTTCCCATAGTGACATGGCACCTAGTCGACATGTGGCCACTCCGTGGGGTCAGGTCTTGTAATCTGCCAGGTCGGCACTTCAAATGGCTAATAAGAAATTGCCACATATACCAAGTCAGAATATAGTTAGTGCATGGGACCAGATCGTCAGCATTGTCAATGCCGTCAGAGGTTAAAATCTCCACCGTTGGATTAGCTCAGATCAATGACAGGTGCCATCATGCTATAGAAGAGTTGCACGAGAATTATGATGGTGACATAACACCTGGAGGACACGTGTCCTCATGGGTTGACTGTCGATATGTGGCCAGTTTCCATTCATTGACACGCTGAGGGCAATATCCATCTTGCTTGCCATCGGATTAAGGTAAATTAATGGATGGTTCCATGTCGCCATGGTGAAGTTGCACGATGTTTACCATAGTGACATGGTGCCCTTTCACCACATGTTAGTGGGGCCCAGTTGCAATAGGGTATGCCGATTAGTATTGCCAGGTTTCGTTTGGGTTGGCACAGTCGCTGAGGTGGCACTAGATAGGATGGGCTCAGGGTAAGGATAGTACGACACATGACAAGTATTCACGATCGTCAGATCTACAAAGATTGACGGCGGACATCATCTTGTTATGAAGAAATTGCGTGATGTATATGTTGGTGACATAGTGATTTGTCGACACGTGTCTCACTGGCCTGATCAGGAAGGATGATCGGTAGCTGGCGGTTAATGTAATCGTCATAGTTAATATTAATATCTACAAGGGTGGTGCAGTTAGTTCGATGACGAAAGGTCAACCATGAAAGACTCCCTAGGTAGCAAAATGAAGAGAGATGATTGGCCCGCATGGCCCAACTAGCTCGTATAGCCTATTTGACTTGCTTCGACCCTATTGATTCATGAACTAGGAAGCAAATGTAATCGATTTTGTCCTGAGATCTGATCTTCATGATAAATCCTGACCTACTCGAAATGAATGCAGGGCAAAAAATAAGACTCCACCATCCTAGTCAATCCATCTACTGTGTCAGGATCATTCATTGGTGCCGTTTCTATCTACTCAAGGCATTTATTTAGTCAAATATTTGATTTTGTACCTCAGAACTATACTCGAGTGTGATCTTTAATCGGATATTTTTATATGGGAACTTATGGTAGTAGTTGAGCAGTTGAAGCAGAACCAATTTCTTTAGTTACGCCTAAGCTATAAAGGCAGATTTTGTACATTTTGTAGAGGGACCTTCTCTCTAATTTTCTCCTCAATTATTGCTCTACAATTCTAGTGTGAACTCCCCTATGCCTCTAAATTGTTTGATTCTCTACTTATCTCCTTCAACCATTGGTATTTAAGTATAAGAATTCTTGCCTGTGCCATTGTTTGTGGAAATCTATAACTCGCATGACTGTATCTCTGCTGGCCTGTGAATGATATATAAGTGAATTTCTTCCTTGTGTCATTTGTCTTGGTCTTCTGATCTGTGTGTGGATATTTGATCAAAGCAAGTCTAGATGTGTAATATCCTTAGTTTCATTCTGGTTCAGTAGCGCATGTATGGGCAGAGAATTGGTCCAACACTCTATTTTGGTGCATCACCTCCATAGTTTAGGTAGGGTAGAGTTTTTTTCTGCATCTCCTTCTTCGCCTTTTCTTTCAAGAGTAGTTAGGTGCACCCTGATAGTAAGAGGAAGCCGGCCTTCTCCGGAGACTCAACCTTGTAGTTCAAGTCCCACAGCTTGGAGGTTGTTTCCATGTTTCACTAGGCAAGGGTGCAAACCTAAGTGACAACAATTTTTATGCTGCTCAAATTTTTATAAAAATATCCACTTTTAGATTTATTAATAATAGGTGAAGCTGTGAAGCTTTTGGCACTATTTCTGGCATACCCGATTTGGGGTTTATTGAGAAATTGGTGGATCTTTGAAATATTGGTTGTTTGATTTTAAAGATTTGATTTGAGGCTTGAAATATCATATAAAATCAGAGAAAGGGACATTTTAGTGGTATCAAAGCAATGATCTTGCCAGCCTGAGGGTTTGTAGAAGTTTGCATGTCAATTTTGACAACTACCCAAATCTTGCATGTTGCTTCTAATTAGTTGCATGTCAAAATTTATGGTCGCATGCTACTTCTAATCATTTGCATGTTAGTTCTTGGTGAATTTGGTGGTTGCATGTTGCTTCTAATTAGATGCATGTCAAAATCTATGGTTGCATGCTACTTCTAATCATTTGCATGTTAGTTCTTGGTGAATTTGGTGGTTGCTTGTTGCTTCTAATCAGCTGCATGTCAAAATCTATGGTTGCATGCTACTTCTAATCATTTGTATGTTAGTTCTTGGTGTTTGAAGAAGTTATAACCTATTGGGGTTACACTCTACTTTATCTAGAATGGATAAGTATAGTATAGAGTCTCAAAGGATACGATCTTGGAAAATTGATATCCAGAGTCAGAACAGTAGAAAGGATGGTTATTTAGAAATTCGAGATAAACTTAGGAAAATAAGCCATGAAATGTCTAAATAGTTGGTTGAGCACCATCGTATGATGAATGACATGTTGTCTGACCCAGCTAAGGTGGATAAGTTGACTGGATTTCTATTTGGTAGATTTTCTCATAGGGCAAATGACACAATTACTAAGGACTTGCATGAGGAGTTTGAGAAACTAGCTTATAGTGAGGAAGAGGTCTCAGATTCTACTCCACCATAGGAGGTAGTGAGAAAGGATATTACGTAGATTGATAGTAATGGTCAACTTGATACTCAAATTGAGACAATTGTATATAGGTCGTCAAAGGGTGATGTCATAGGTATTCAAGATGGTATAGTTACAATAGGCAGTGACTACAACGTAGTGGGTTTAGATGATGATTATGAGGATGTTGTTGTGCATGATGGTGAGATACTTGGTAGAGATGAGAAGACAATTAGCATTCATGACTTTGTTGAGAAAGAGTACCGGGCACAATTAGATGCTTCATCACATGAGGTTGAGGCTGGTAGTACTTCACATGATTTGTCCAGCCAGCTGAAAGTGAACAAAGACAGTATTGTGACTTAATTATCTCATCATGATAGGTATGTGGAGTTAGTTGGTATTGGTCATATTACTTAGGTGAGGAGTTTTCTTGAGTTATTAGTTGATTCTAGTTTACGGATATGGACTCAAGATTGTTATATTGGCATTTGGGACTGAGTTGACTAGAGATCTTTAACACTTTTTGGTAGCAGTGTTTGTTTGGGTGCTATCATGGATTTGATTAGTAGATTGCATGGTGTTGCCTTTTCTTGTGCTAGTAGCTTTTCCAATGTTGGTATTAGTTTTTATACACTGGTGTTGGGCTTTGTTCATATATCCAGTCAACCATTTTTTTTGGAATGTGTTGATGATATTTCATATTTGGCAGTGTGTACAGATGAGTCCTAGGATCATATCAACATTGATGACATCTAGGAGGATGCAGTGCACAATTTTGAAGACTTAGTTTCCTTGGCAGTTTCTTTTGGTACAGAGGAGTTGATTCGTAGGATATGGATGGTAATAGTCTAGAGACCAATAACCTTGAGGATACTCCTTTAGATAGTGTGTCAGAGGAAGTTTTTAGGATACAGTCAAGCCAGTGCCATTATGTGTCCAGTTAGTTGAGAGTTAGTGAGTGAGACATTGCTATCGCTTGCCAGCATTTTGATGCTGCTTGTCAGTTTTTAGTAGTTTATGGATGGGGTTATCCTACTAGTGATGAGCAAGGAGGTAGTTATCTTTCCTTTACAAAATTCCACTCTTTATGGGAGGCTATCTAGATTCTGAGATAGGATTATATGCAGTTGGTCACTGACAGAGATTATCTTATGGAGTGGGGGAGTACAACATATAATGCATTATTGGCCAAGGAAGATGAGGTGAGTGAGCTTACTCAGCAGCTTGAGGTGACTTCTGAGATTCTTGAGAGTACACAGTTGGATTTCAAGGAGTCACAGTTTCATTTGGCTAAGGTGACCATGGAGTTAGAGCAACTACAGTCTTTACCAGATTCTATACAGTCACAAGCTGTGGTGTCTAGTGATCTAAGGATGTCCATGATCGAGATTGTCAAAGATAGTGGAGATGGGGATGCATCCATCCTTGATACTAACATTGGCATATTGGGTTCATCCCCACTAAACTCAGGTTTAGTTGAGTTGGGTGCTGCAATAGATTGTTATGGTATGCCTGACATGGTCGTAACCTCTAGTACTAATGACATGAAAATTAGAGATGTTGTATCAAAGACCATGTGTGATGTTGGTGAGCTAATAGTTGGCATTGTTCCTACTAGTAATACTACTCCCTTGGCGATGTCTTCAGAGGTAGTAGTCAGTTCCAACTTGGTTAGTGATTGATTGCAACTAGTTCCATCTGGATTGTGGTTTGAGCCACTAACTGAGATTGGTGCATTCTATCAACATTACATTGTGAGGTATGCTCATCAATTCAACTTTGATGACCATGTTGATGAGATGATGATATAGAGATATACTTTGGTTCCTAGTGCTTATAATTAGTTATGGGATAGTTTGACACCTTAGGATAAGAGTTGTGATGGGCATGACATGGTGATAGGTTTTGCAGTTGACAACTTGATAATACATGGCTTAGAGTAGGAGTTTTGGACTGATACTTCAGCGGGTGTTGTTATTGATTCTACTCCTTTGGCTATGACATCTCCTAACTTAGCTAGTGATCAGTCACTGTGGGTTGTATCACTTGTTCATGGTGAGCTGTTGAATAAGGTTGGTTTTTTTTATCAACATTATATTGGTTAGCTTTTGATCCTTTTGTTGAGGAGTTGATGGTAGGAAAATTTGGTTTGGGTTTTATTTCTTGCTATTTATCTTGTAATGTCTTTTCACCATCATCAGTGCATGAGAGTTATGGCTATGAGACAATGGCTGGTGATTTACAAAGTTGTGTTGACTGTAGGAGTTGTATAGTGTGTGGATTCTCCATACTTGGTACAATTTTATTTGGGAGCATTCACCATTATTGCAGAGTTGGATTGTACATTTTATATAGGCTAGTGGGATGCGTTGATGGTATTTACTATGTTGGCAGTTTGATTTTTTCACTTTACTTGGGTTCTGATGTTCTAAGAGTTTGTGTCTCATGGGCTTTTGACTGTGGTAGTGGTGATTTTGGAGTTTGGTTGAGCTGTAATTGTCAGTTTGGTTATGGATTCCTCTTGGTTATATTGCAGAGGATATTGCATGAGCATGTGTTAATTGATAGTAGTATAGTTCATGAATACATTTGGGATCTAGGTGGATTGATTGGTTTATTTTTCAGCCATTTCTTGAGGACAAGCAATATTTGGGAGGGGAGGACTTGTCATGTCCCTTTTCAAATAATTAAAAATAATAATCTTTTCTAAGGCAGGCATGCCCGAAAAGGTGAAGTTTCAAAAAAAGGGGATAATCTTTGGAAGCTAATGGACTAATAAATGAAAATTATTATAAAAATTTGTTTTATTAACCCCTCTTGGATGTGAGTTAGGGTTATGCCCTCTTTTAAGGGGTTTGGAGGCATTTTGGGCTCATTTTCCAGAACTTGATTTTTGCGCATTGCTTTGTTGTTCTTCAGAGGCTGCCAAACCTGTGAAGAAGGAGACCCAAGAATGGGAGTTTTCAGGTTTCCAAGAAGGCTAAGGATGGGAGTTTGAATCCATTCCATGTGCATGCTCATGCAGAGTTTTCCTTTGTGCTGAACATTGCAGATTTGTGAGTTTTCGGGTGTATTTTTGGTAAGAGTTTGGTGTTTTTGGTTGAGTATTTCATATCAGTTTGGGTTGCTGCTGTATATCATACTTTTAAATTTTAAAATACATCTGAATATATGTATTTGGATATGATTATACTTCTGTGATAGATTATTAAGTTTTTGTGGTGATTCTGGGCTATTTTGTGATATTTTTGGGAGCTCGATGAGCATTGTTTTTGTCCTCTGTTTGGGAGCTATTGTGTACATGTTATACAGATATGAAAATTTCATTTTATAGGTTTTTATACTACTCAAATTTCTTTAAAAATTTCCACTTTCAGATTTATTAATAATAGGTGAAGCTGTGAAGCTTTTGGCACTATTTCTGGCATACCCGATTTGGGGTTTATTGAGAAATTGGTGGATCTTTGAAATATTGGTTGTTTGATTTTAAAGATATGATTTGAGGCTTGAAATATCATATAAAATCAGAGAAAGGGACATTTCATTCTAGCCTCCTATCTCCATAAATAGATAATTTGGATCTTTTTCCACTTCATCACACTCATCCATTCAAAGGTTAGGTAAGATTCATTGAATCTACCCATCTTTTAATTTCATCCCTTCTAGAAATGTCTCTTTGAATCCACATTGAATTCAGCTTAAAATGGTTTTTCGTGAATTCTTTGCCACTATCTCATCAAACTTATCTTCAACATGCTCCACAAAATTGAAGAAATCCTGATTGTCAGCTTAGATTCATTAGATCTTCAATCAAACACTTTTTATTGTCTCTCATCAATTACATGTTGCTGCTCAACAATCATTGTCATCTATTACTTGGCCAATTCCATATTGCTCGGTAAACACTAAAGTTTACTAATGCTCGACATCTACTAAACTATAGTTGATACATACTAACTTTCACTCTGCTAGGATTAACAGACACTTGTAACACTTAGTCTTTTTCTAGTCTCTTATTGAGTATTCTTTCATTATAGTCTTAACTAGATAAATAATACACTATATCATCATTGTCTTACTTGGTCTTAGTGGTCCTTTTATACACCAAATAATTGAACCTCTCTCTAGGTTCTCTTGTTATCCTTTCTTTTCAAATCATCTTCATCAATCCAATTAAATGATAGTATTTAGACCAAATCAATAATTATCTCACCACCAAGTAGCATGTTTGACATTAGTGACAAAATTATGATTTTTCTATAAAAAGTTTCATAATTTTTCTTCTCTTCATTAATCTTATCCCAACAATATTCCTCTTTGAAATTGATGGAAAACCAATACCAATGAAAAGACTAAAAAAAATCTCCCTCTATTAGTATGTGACCATCCTCTATTTCTTTATCTCTCTTTGTAATTTTTGTCAACTATCTTTCTCTTTTGTTTACATCTCCCTTCAACAAAAATCTTCATTCATTACATTTCTCTCTCTTTTGATCTATTTTTCAACAAGTATATTCTCTCCTTAGGTTTTATTCTCCCTTTTTCTTTAGGTTAGTTCTCTCTTTGGAGTTTATTCTCCCTCTTTGACAATAACACCAAATATTTGTCATCTTCTCATGCATATATCAGCAATTTTAGGTTCTCCCTCTATCACCTTGCACATGACTATAAAGCTTTTGTTTTAGATCCTTTTTTATTTTAGGAAAATCCTAAAGTAAAATCCTCTGTATCAAGTTATAAAATGTGTCATTTAGCTCTATTGATGCAGAGCACTACTTTACTTCTTCAAATAGCTTTGGATAGGGGCATCACCCCTAGTTTACTTCCTAGATACTCATGTGCATCCCTAGGTAAAGCTTTTGTGAGTATATCAGCTATTTGTTCCTTTGTATTCACATATTCCATCCCCACTTCTTTATCTTGAAAAAACTCTTTCAAGCAATAATACTTGATTACAATGTGTTTTGTTTTTGCACACATCACAGGGTTCTTAGTTATATTGATAGTTCTTGTATTGTCATAGTAGATTACAACAGGTTCTATAATTTCCTCCTTCATACCTTTGAGTACTCGTTTAATCCATACCACATTTTTGTAGTCTTCTACAATAAAAACATATTCAACTTCATCAGTAGACTATGAAATACAATTTTGTTTCTTGCTAGTCCATGATACTAATCTCTTTCCCAAGAAAAATGGTCCACCACTTGTGCTCTTTTTATCATCAATATTTCTAGCCCAATCAACATCTCTATAGACTCTGAGATCAAATCTATCATTATTCTTTTAGTATAAATCATAGTCTTTAGTTCCTTTTAGATATCTCATAATCCTTTTGATAGCCATCAAGTCATTTTCCTTAGGATTTGCAAAAAATCTACAACAATCCCAACAGCTAATGCTATATCACGTTTTCTATGTACAAGATATTGTAATTTCCAATCATAGACCTATACAATGTTTGATTCACTTTACCAGAATCATTTGACTTCGATAATTTATGACTTGTCATTATGGGACTACTAACTATCTTGGAATCTTCCATGCCAAATGTCTTCAAGGATTCTTTCACATATTTAGAATGAGTGATGTAAATACCATACTTCATTTGACATACTTCTAAACTAACAAAGAATTTGATCTCTCCAAACATAGCATATTAATTTATTTAATCATTTCATTTGCAAATACCTTCCATAATGTATTTTTCCCTCCAAATATGATATTTTCAGCAAATATTTCAGCTAGCATAATATATTTGCTTCCTTCAATCTTCAAGTATAGGTTTTTGTTATCATCAGTCTTCTCGAAACCAATCTTTAAAAGATAATGATGTAGTCTTTCATACCATGCTCTAGGTTCTTTCTTTCAACCATATAAATCTACATTCAATCTACATACCATATTCTTTTTGTTTGGATCAACAAATCCTTTAGGTTGTTCAATGTAAACCTCCTCTTCTAGTATACCATTCAAAAATATTGACTTTACATCCATTTGATAAAATTTAAATCCTCTGTATGTAGAATAATCAAGCAGTGTTCTTACTCCTTCCAATGTAGCAATTGGGGAAAATCTCTCTCTATAGTCAATTCCCTCTTCTTGTGCATATCCTTTGCAAACTAATCTTTCCTTGTTCTTTGTTGCCTAACCATTTTCATCTAGTTTATTTTTGTACATCCACTTGGTTCCAATGAAATTCTTGGTCACTAATATAGATACCAATGTCCAAGTCTTCTTCTTCTCAATCTAATCAATCTCTTCATTCATGGCTTGAATCTAATCTTCATTCTCTAATGCATCCTTCACTATTCTAGGTTCATGCATACTCAGCATACATGTTTCATTTCTCAACTTATTTCTAGTCATTGTTCGACCTTTTTTTTTTTATCTCCAATGATTTTTTCTACAAGGTGATGTCTTCTATCATACTTTGATAGTCTTGTCTTAGTTCTTCTTTCTCCAATAGATCTTTCATCAATCTTAGAATCACTATTTATCTCTTTATCAGGTGATTCAAAATGCATCTCTTGCAAATTGATATCTATATCAGAATGAGTTTCTGCTTCTATCTATAACTCTACTTCTAACTATAACTCAACACTTGAATGTAACTTGACATCCATTGTATGTGAACCAATAGTCATTGATTCTTGTTTATTTATATCTTGAGTTAAAACAGCATCAACATACATATCTTCATGGAGGTATACAAATGTTCTATAATGTTTAGGTTCATTATTTTTGTCTTCTTCATGCATCTCTATATATCCATCAATATTCACATTTACAGTTTCCACAACCCTATTAATGTTAGTATTTAAACATTTATAAGCTTTACTTCTTGTGGAATATCCTAAGAATATACCTTCATCATTGTTTGTACCAAACTTACCATTTCTCTTATCTTTTAGAATGTAACACTTGCTTCCAAATATCTTAAAATATTTAAGATTGGGAGAATATCCAACCATATCTTAGAAGGTGTGAAGTTTGTACCTTTCTTGACTTGTACTCTATTCAAGGTATAGACAACTATACTTACAACTTCTTTCTAATATTTCAAAGCAACATTCTTCTCCATAATCAGTGTTCTAGCACAATCCATTATTGATTTGTTTCTCCTTTAAACAATCCCATTTTGTGGAAGGGTTTTAGGTGTGGAAGTTTGTCTTTTGATTCCTCTATCATTGAAATGGATTTCAAATTGATTTGATGTAAACTCTACACCTCTGTCAGATCTCGTAAATTCCACACTTTTACTTGTTTCTATTTAACTCTCCCTAGATACCACTTAAACATTTGGAAAGCATTAGATTTGTCTCTTAATAAAATTACTATCATGATTCTAGAATAGTCATCAAAAAATAGGATAAATTATTTGCCACTTGTCTAGATTTGCACATTAATTGGCCCACATAGATCAGTATGAACTAATTCTAATTTTTTTTTAGAAGTACGAGTCTTGCTCATACAAATAGATTTCATCATTTTACCTAACTGATGTTGTTGCAAATCATATCCTCTAGTCTCTTCAGCTTTGGAAAACCTCTATGTCTCTTCATCTTACCAATACTAACCAGATTATCAAAATTTATATGATAGAACCTTTTGTGCCATAGCCATACATCATCAAATTGAACAAAATGATAGGTAGCATCATTTATATCAAGGTAGAATAGATTACCTCTTGTCTCATCTCCACTTCCAATACTTTTCCTTCTATTTCATAAATATTGGCCTATTTGTTTCCAAATTCAACCTTACATAGTTGTGACACACTCAACAAGTTATAGTTAAGTCCTTCAACATAATAAGCATTATCACAGATGATCTTATATGTCAATCTAATTGATCCACTTTCTTTTATCAAGAATGGTGCATCATCACCAAATATAATATGATTTCTATTATAGTGCTCAAGAATAATGAACTTACTTTTGTTTCTAGTCCCATGGTGTAAACATCCACTATCAATGATCCATCTATCACCTTTGGTTACATAGGATACTAATGTAGTTGCATCATCTTCATATTTCAAAGCAATACACAGAACTTCATCATCATAATTGTTTGATCCATTTTCATATTCTTCCTTAGTAATATAGTAGGCTTTCTTTCCATTTTCTTTATAACCTTGTTTGCTTTCATCTTTTTTTGCTTCTGTATTTCTCTTCATTTATGTTGATCTTATTTTAGGACATCTTGCTGCAATATGGCCAACCCTATTATAGTTAAAACATAGATAGGTAGCTTACCTCTGTATTCTCCTTTTCCTCTATGAAATTTCCTTGCTAGCAATAATTCAAGTTCTTCATAATCTTCATTATCCATATCACTTTCACTAGCAAAAATTTTAACATTTTTGTTATTCTTTTCTTTTGGTTCTTTCAATTTTAGTTGAGCTTTGAAAGATGAATAAATTTTCTCAGATTTAAAATTTATCAAAATTAAAAAGTTCAAAAGTAGTGAGTCTACCAACCAAACCTTCAAGGGTTAGATCATTACTAGGGGTACATCTCAGTTCTTGTATTGTAGAGACTCTAATAGCATAAATAGGTAGCAAGGTTCTCAACACTTTACTGATCACAATCTCATGATCAATGTTTCTAGTTGCTCCTCTGATTGCATTAGCCGCATCCTTGATTCTTCAATAATATTAGACTTTATTCTCAGCTTCTTGCATTCTCCTTTCATCAAAATTTCCTCTTAAGCTTAGATCTTTAGCTCTTAGAACATTCTTATCTTTAGCAGATGCAATCTCTAACATTTTTTGATTATGTTCTTTCTTATTTTTTAAATCATTAGTAGTTGTAGCACCAATAAGATGCACACGTTCAATAGTGATAGTTGACTAAGCATAATCTCCAAGTCCTCCTAGGTGAGTTTCCATCAAACTTTTCCATGCTAGAAAGTTATCTCTGTTAAGCTTGGGCACCTCCTTTCTGTACATCTTGATCTTTACCTTCTATTACTTTCAAACTATCTACTCACAATCATTTAGCACTAATAGCAATTGTTGGAATGTTTAAAATAATTGAGAGGAGGGAGGTGAATCAGTTATCCAAGGTCTAAATGTACAAGTAAAACTTTTTAGTCCTTTAATATGTGCATGCATTCATTAGGTCATCCAATATCCTCCATTCTACTTGGCATTCATCCTCTTTGTCTCAATAGCTTGTTCACCCTTCAAGCTTTCATCTCTTTAAGCCTCCTTGCTTAGTTTTCCAAATGAAGATCCATTCACTTAGCCACCATATGAAGCAATTCCTTAGACTTCTTGTCTATTACTAGTTCTCATCCCTTAACCTTCACTTCCTTCATGCTTTTGGCCTATTCTCTCCTTAAATAGATAATTTAGATCTTTAAACACTTCATCACAATCATCCATTCAAGGGTTAGGTAAGATTCATTAAATCTACCAATATTTTCATTTCATCCCTTGTAGAAACTTCTCTTGGAATCTACTTTGAATTCACCTTAAAATGGTTTGCCTTGAATTTTGTGTTGCCATCTCATCAAGCTTATCTTCCACAGACTTCACAAAATTGAAGAAATCATCAATGTTAGCTCAGATTTGTTAGATCTTTGATCAAAAACTTTTTATTATCACTCAACAATTAGATGTTGTTGCTCAACAATCACTATCATCTTTTACTCAGCCAATACTAGATTTCTTAGAAAACTCTAAATTTTACTACTGCTCAGCATCAACTAAACTTTACTCGGCATATACTAACTTTCACTCTGCCATCACTAGTTTTCTTCTTTTCTCAGCACCTATTGTCTTTCACTCAGCTTCTACTATTTTTTTCTTAGAAAACACTAATGTTTAATAATGCTTGACATCTACTATACCTTACTCAACACATACTAACTTTCACTTTACTAGGCTTGGTAGACACTTTTTCACACTTAGTCTTCTTCCAATCTTTTCTTGAGTATTCTTTCATTACATTCTTAAGTAGATAAATAATACACTATATCATCATTGTCTTACTTGGTCTTAGTACTCCTTTTATACACAAAATAATTGAACCTTTCTCTAGGTTCTCTTGTTATCATTTCTTTTCAAATCCTCTTCATCAATCAACTCAAATGATCTAGTATTCTGACCAAACCAGCAATTGTCTCACCAACAAGTGGTAGGTTTGACATTAGTGAAAAAATAATGATTTTTCTATGATAGGTTTATCATTCTTCTTCTCTTCAACAATATTATCTCAATTATATATATGGTTGATGTGAGATTTCTCAAGGAGCCAAGATGCTCTTGCATCAGATATTTTTCTTTGATTTCATTTCAAAAAATTTTGATATTAGATCTAAGATATGAGATGAATTAGGTGTGAAATCAATTTAAAAAAATTGCAAGAAAAAATTTTAAGATCCTAATTCACCCCCACTCCCCTTCCCCTCCCATGCCCTCTCAGTATCTTGTTTCCCATTAAATACTTCCAACAAATGGTACCCAAAAAATGTACACTAATTCAAAGTATCTTATAAAAGGTTTTGACCTTGTTAGGATTTTATTACTTGCATATAGTCTATCTTTCCTTTTTAGAGGACTTTACCTTGTTAGATGTCTCAAGCATGGTATGAGTTCTATTACAAAATAAGCTCGAAGCTTTACAACAATATAAAAATTTACAAGTAGCATAGAGAAATTAACAAAAGATTGATCACACTGATATCTCATATATGTGATAAGTCCTTTGCTATTCCTTGCATCTAATAATGCCCATATACCTTTTCTTTCTCTAAACATCAAAACATTTACATATCATTGTATACAAATCCTTCACAACATGATCATAGTATAGCATAATCATGTATATCTTCACATATTAATACATTCTTCCTTGATACCCTTTTCCTTAACTATTTGTTTAGTCGACCTAAATAACTGAGTAACACATCACGAAAACATGTTATCATAATATAGTAAGGAAGGTTTAACATCTATGAGGTTATACCTATATCACCAAGTCATTGAATTGACAAGTCAATTCAATTTCTTATCCATTTCATCTTTGTGTAATTTACCTCTGCAATAAGAAAACTATCATATAATTTATCTTCCATAAATCATACTTAACATCATATTAACATAAGAGCACTTAGTTTTTTCATATACACTCCCTATTCTAGCATATTACAAAATTCTAGGCTTGTATTTTCTTCTAGTGAAGCTTGTTGATGTAAATTGTCTTCCTACTAATTGCTAATTTGCTATATGAAAACTCTATCTCTTATTATGAGATACTTTAACCATGAGTAGTGCTTCCATTAATGACAACAACTACTTACTATCCAACTTGCCAATATGTGGGCCTTTCTTATCAAACCTCTATGTTTGTATTCATGAAGCATCTTCAGCATGTCAAGGATCCTCTCAAAAGATGGAATATGACCTAATTTGGTAATTTGAATCTCATAAGGAAGACTTATCTTTCCCATCTTACATTAATTACTCACTTAATTCAATATTTTGATTTATCTAAACCTCTTCAGAAATCTAAGTCCTAGCTCATGCATGATGTGGAGGGATGGGAACTTTATGAGGAAATTTATTGGAAATAGAAATCCCAAATTAACTAATTGGAAGAAGAAGATATGAATACTTCTTTCTTTCATCACTCTATTCAGGCTCATCATCCAAAGGGGTATCTTTTCTCCCTTGTTAATCTCGATGGTAATCATATTTCTTCACTTTCTATAATGACTCATACTGATTGTCACATTTTTTCCATTCTTTTTGTTGATGATTCCCCACTACTGCTTATGAGGATAATTTGATTATTTCTTGTATTACTTCTCTTATCACTAATGCAATGAAAAATTCTCTTATCCATCTAATCCGTGGGCTTGAAGTAGAAGAGGTCATATTTTGGATAAACAAAGGCAAATCTTTAGGCCCTAGTGACTTCCCAATTGAATGTTTTTAGGCCCTGACAATTTCCCAAATAATTTTTGGGGCATTTTTAAGATAGCTATTTTGGAGGTTGTTAGGTAATCATTTTCTCGTAAAAAGATGTTTCATGCCTTGAATTTTACCTTCTTAAGTCTCATTCCTTAAAAATTAAGGTAAAATAAAACTTGAATTATTTTTTACCCATTGCTCTTTGTAATATGGTGTTTGAAATTATCACTAAATTGACAATTTTAGATTAGGTAGTTATGGATTTTGTGGTCATACACTCTAGGAAGCTTCTAGGGAGCAATCTAGGTTAGTTAAATTGGATATGACCAAAGCTTATGATAGGGTCAAATAGATATTCCTTCATAAAGTTATCTTAGCCTATAATTTTAGTAGAGAATGATGAGTTGGGACATGAGTTGTGTTACCTCTTCTTCCTTCTTAGTAATTGTGAATGGAGAATAGAGCCTTTTGATGCTTCTTAAGGCCTATGTCAAAGGGAGCCTCTATCTCCTTATTTTTTATTCTAGTTGAGGGTCTAGCCATTTCCTTAAGTATTATGTCACCCAAGGATTGATTCATAATTAGCAATGGGGTGATGCATTGCCTCTACTCTCACCTCTTTAGTTTGTGGATGAAAATTATCTTATGGGCTTGGCTTTCATTTATGAAGTTAAATCTCTTAGGTATGCCTTTGATATCTACCAATGGTAAATTAGCCCTCCATTTTTGACCAAACATTTTGATGGCAGGCCTATTTTGTTGGTCTCAGATTTCTTTTGACAATTCAGTGTCAACACACTTAACCAAGTTTCATGCTTGAAGCTGAGTACACTATACATGCCAACCCAAAATTCCAATAGGTGCCGAGCATGATACATGTGCCAAGTGACTTTAGGTGTTGAGTGCGCCATATGTGTTGAGTCACTATAAGTGTCAAGTAGTGAATGGATGCTGAGCAAGACTGAGTCTCTATAGGATTCGAGTAAGCCAGAATCCTATATGTGTCAAGCATCAATAATCTAGTATGTGTCAAGTAACACAGAATCAACATATGAGTTTGTGCCTTCACAAACTTAGATGTAAACCATTTTAGGATCAATCATGAAGGACTCTAAAAGATAAGATCGAATATTTTGTCTTACCTATGTAATCAACATGCAGCCAATAAGACAAATGGAGATTGCATGCAACCAATAGGATAAATCCAAAGATTTGAGCGAGAAAATTAGTTCATTGATTCATACCTAACCCTAAGTCTTCAAAATATTTAAAAGGAAGACAAGACCCAGTGTATGCAGGGATGAATGAAGTGTATGGGTGAACTATAGTGAAATTTAGAGGGAAGTGTGAAAAGACTTAGAAGAAGAGAACAACATTGCAGCATTCAATTAATCAAGAATAGAGTATCAGAACTTCAAAGAGTGACATATTAGATCAAGCAAGGATTAGAGAAGAAAGAGCTAAACAAGGATTTGGAATCAACAATTAAAAATTACAGAGCTATTAGGTCAAAGACTTTCTAATACTCTCTAGCAATTGTATTAGATAATGAAAATCCTATGGAATTAGGTTGGCCTAGCAGCCATTTGTAAATCCTTTAATAGGGTGGCATTCCAAGTGAATGTTCTAAAGTCCTCTAACTAGACCCACTTCTAATAGGGTGGATAAATCCTTTAACCAAGTCACTTTTAATAGGGTGTAAAGTCTTTAACATGACATGCCTTTCATAGGGAAAACCATTGGAAGTGGTTAAACATTGTAACCTTAAAAAGTTACGCATTATTGTAGTGATATTTTGTGGGTCTCACCCCCACCCCAGTTTTATCTTCTCATTTTTGGAGGCTTTCTGGGTTACCAAATTTGTGTGTTATCTATTTTCATGCATGTCTTTACTTTCATGTTTTCATTAGATGAGTTAGATGCATGTGAATGGTTTTAGTTAAAAGGATTTGAAAAGGTTAAAGTTAGTTACTTCTAATTCACCACCCCCCTAGAAGTAAATCTTCCTACTTGTTAATTCCAACAATTATTATCAAACCAAGGTTCTCACAAGGAGGAGCCTTACAACTTGGAGAAGAGATCTGGAAATGGAAGTCTATAGACTTGGGAAGATCATAGAGAATTAGGAAATTGACATACAACTTTTTTTACATGCACTGAATGAAGCTAGAGAGGAATTGAGAAAATCCTAAAAAGAAGAAGAGAGATTGCCATAGCTAAGAAAGACACATAGTACAAGGAGATTGACACCTCAAATCTATTTTCAAATGGAGATTCCAAAGAGTTTGATGTAGCAATAGTATACTTGATGGAAAGGAATAGAGTTCAAGCAGAAGAGATAAGATCTCTCAAAATTGAGCAAGAACCACAAGCCATTATGTTGTGTGAGATAACTAAATAGAAGAAAAGAGCCATTCAATATAGGGCTATGATTGAAGATGATAAAATAAACCTTGCCAATAGACTAGAGGAGAAGTCAATAGAGCTTTCAAGAGTCTCCAACATGTAGCTAGATACCCTTAACTAAATGATGAATGCTCGTCATGAGCTAAATGTCAAGGACATTGAGATCTCCAGACTGAAAATGTAAAATGAAAAATTTTAGAATGACTTGAGAAGAGAGAAGGGGATAAAAAAAAGCTTCAAAAAATCAAGTGAGGCCATCAATCACTTTGAACAATTGCTAAAATTTCCAAGATCTAGCAATGACACTTTAGGATTAGGTTTCACCAATACTGAAGAAGGAGAGTCATCAAAGAGTGTAGAGAAAGAAGTGACAAAGGTAAAAACACTAAACCCACTTGTCATTTTTGTGGTAAAAAGGGACACACTACTAATGTATGTAGGAGTAAGAAGGTCAATTAGTAGAACAAACCCAAGAACAACGGTCATTTTCATAAATGCAATAAGCAGGGACACCAGACAGAAGACTACAGAACCATAACCATAAGGACAACTAAATTTGATAGTCACTACTACAACTGCAAGAAGTATGGTCATAGAGCTTTTGAGTGTAGGTCAAAGCCTATGTGGACACCAAAAAAACTAGAAAAGACTAAAATTCATGGACACCACTACAATTGGGACTACAATACTAGGAAAAGTTTTCATTACAGTTACGAATATGGACATGTTCCTAAAAATTACATAAGAACACATTTTAGAGGGAACTACAATAGATGGTTAAGTCAAACCACATGTTTTAGTTTCTTGAAGATTTGTCATATCAGCAAAAATTTCTCAACAAGGTCAAAGGCACCCAACTCAAAATTCAACAAAAGAAAAGAGAAGGTAGATGTTGAACACATCAGAGGAGAAATGAATAAGACATGGAAGAAGAAAGATGAGTGTAGCTCATCAAATGAAGGGATCACTTCACCTAACAGGTCAAATGATCACACTTCATCAAACTAAGTAGATAGAAAGCATGAGGGATTGGCTTACTAAGCTTTATCATACATTAGTTCCTAAATAAGATAGTACTGAAAAGAAGAAGATCAACATGATTAGAGATGCAAGATTGAAATTCAAGTTTTCACCAGTATTGCCAAGTTTTCCTTACATGTCAAATGAATACTAAGCTGCTAGTAGGAGCCAAGTGATTGGTCATAGCCAAGTTGGCAATGGAAGCCAAGTGAAGAGTAAATTTAGTTGGAGCCGAGTGATGGAAAGCCAATGGAAGTTGAGTTATGTTGAAATCTTTAAGGAGCTGAGTGTACAACTATATATGCACTAAGCATTTAATGTTCTGTTTTAAAGAGTATAAGGTCAATTTTTTTGATCATTTCTTGTCATTTAAATGTAGAGAAAGAATGATAAGAACACAAAAGTGATTGATGAATGGCAATTGAAGCTTTTACACAGATTTCAAAAAAGATCAAGCACCATTTTCATTAATCTAAGGTATTCCTCAAGTGCCAAGTTGTGTAGTTATAAATTTTGATATCTTTTGAAACCCTAGATTTGCAATATGGCCTCTAGTTCTAAAAAACCTAAGGAAAAGGAAGGTTTCGAGGTTTATTTAGTTAGCAATGAGGTTAAAAAACTATATTTTAGGTTGATTCCAGAAGTTGCATATAAGAATGATCTTGTCGGCGCACTATCCATTATTCTACCCAAATTTGCAATGGTGCAACATGTTAGTAAATGTTACAATTGCAAGGTAGGAGCAATAGGAGACATGGAGATTAATCATGCATATGATAAACTATGTGAAAATGGAGTGTTAAAGGTATAATTCCAAATAGTTGAAAGAAAGGGCTTAACCCATGCCCTAGTTTTCCCCACAATTTTCAAAACCAAATGGATAAGAAATGTCCTAAGTAGAATACATGATGGTTATTTATGGTTAGAAGGAGGACCTATCAAGATAACAAAGAGAATAATGCATAGGGTTGTAGGTTTTCCAACCCTAGATCAACACAAGACCTTGTGAAGTGATTCTAAGGAAGCTATTGAAAAGAACATGAAGGAAAAATGGAACAAAAGGGGCATGGCTATTGATACAATCATAGATCCCCTTCTAGAATTTTGAGTAAGAATTATATCTCACAAGTTCTACCAATCAAGAAGATTAAATAGTGTTCTATGCATTGCTGTGGATGTGGCCTACAAAACTGTCAAGAAGGATCATACAAATGCTCTAGCAAAATTGCTATTACAATAGATCATGGAGAATTTGGAAGCAATAAGAAGATCAAAAGTTGCTCAATGTAAGTTATTTTGACTTGCATATTTTTTTATGTTCTAGAAGAATTTCCCTCTTTTGGGAAAGTAAATTGGAAATCAAATAAGTCAGCTATTACTCAAACCAATGAGTACATTAAGAAAATGGGAGACAACTTTGAATCTCTAATGACCAGTTACTTTGAGGATTTCAAGAAATCCATGAAGCAAAGACTAAGGATACTAGTTTCCCTAGTGGAATAGCACATCAATGATATTTGTTTCTTAGTTGATATTGATCATACTTATATCCAAGTAGTAGTTCCAAAGGCTAGATGGTTAAGACCATTCGGATATGAGCTAAACATTGATGAAGCATTAGCAAAAATCACAACATTTCTTGTAGAAGAAATTGATAAAGCTACTAAACCATTTGGAACCTATGATGTTGTTAGATCTAAGGTTGAAATGGAATTAAAGACATCCTCTATGATAAAGAGAAAAGACAAATTGGTGAAGAAGCTAAAGAAAAGATTTGGTGAAGGGATTGTAGGTGCTAAAGAAGAAGAAGAAGAAGAAGAAGGTGAAAGTGATGAAGATGAATAGGGGCAAGGCACATTGAAAATAACACAAGGCTTAGGTGAGGATGAAGAAAAGGAAGAAGATGCCAAGGAAGAAGAAGCTGAGAAAGCACCAGCTCAAGTTGAGACCAAGAAGAGAAAGACCAAAGCTCAACCTATAGCCTAGCCTAAAGCAAAGAAGGTTGCAAAGCCAAGCCAAGCCAAGCTAACTATACCCGTGACAAGAACCACCACAAGAGCCTCAACTCAAAGGGCTAAGGGGTAAGACAAAGAGAAGAAGAAGGCTACTAAGCTGACTGGTCCTATACCAAAGAAGCCAAAGAGAAGATATGTTGCATGACCAACGTTTGATGATGAGGAAACGATAGAATCTAAAGATATCAATCAATTTAGAGTGGTAAGCCATGCTCCTAAGTCAAATATTGATTAAATTTGTGATAATGTTAGGAAGAATGTAGATTTTTATGAATTGAAAAATATTGATTTTAATAAATTAAGTAGAGAAGATCAGAATAAAGTTGAAGAATTAGTATATGCCATGATGCCAGAATTCAAGAACGATCCTCTTGAACTAGATAATAAAATGCCCAAGGATTTACATGAAATTTTTGAAAATAAATGGCATTAAATTGTTTAAAAATAGAAAAAGAAATAAGAGAATCCACATTGGCACAATTGATGCCAGAATTGACTAGTATTGATCAATATGGATGAGTTGCAGAAAGTAGTAGCTGAATCATCTAGAGATAAGGTGAATCCAAAAGAACCACCTTCTATCATCTCTACAGCTACTAGTGTTCAACTTCTAGTGCCTACATCACTAGTTCCATCAACCAAAGTTGACACATCTAGAATAGTTGATACCATGTTGTAGAGTTTGACTTCAAAAGAAGATAAAGACACATCAACATGGAAAATAGGATAGATTGTTACATCTGTTCCTATAGTACAAACAAAAGGTACACCTCAAATAATTATAATTGATCCAAGGAGATTAGATGAAGACAATGGCACTCCAAAGGAGAAGGAGCAGGCTTCCATACAAACATTAGTAAATCTACCAACTACCAACACTCGCAAAAGTCCTTTAGCAATCGAGCATTGATGCAATACCATTGCAAATTTCTACACCAAGCTCAAGTTCTACCAAGGTTGCAAGGGTACTTCACTATGGAGAGCCTACATTAGATGAAGAAATAGAGATACCCAAATTTGATTTTTCAACCATGAGCCTTGAAAAAATAAACATCATGCAATAGTCATTAGAGAGGAAGAAGAATCAAGAGATACTTAGGAAGGATTATAAAAAAAGGTAAGCATTATATGAAATTAAGGACATCTTTTTGGATGCCTTCAGGTTGTAGACACCTGATGAAACCAAGGCTATATTGGAAAAACTGACAAATATTGTAGAATAGGTGACTAATGAAGACCAGGAAATCAATGTGAAACTCATGGAATGGTTTGAGAAGAAATTATAAGGAAAAGCTAATGAGAAAATATCTAGTGAAATAGCACTTTCACAAGTTGAATTGGCTAAGAAGATTGAAAAGAAAAAAATAGTACTTGAGAATGTGTTCTCATTGTATAAAAAGTTGTGTGATTTCTCATATTTCACATAGGAAACAAGCCAAAGGATACTGTTCTTGGAGAAAAATCTAAAGATTTCCAATAGTTAACTACCAAAAGATCTAGCTCAGAGTGAGAAGCATTTTTCCCAAATGCTTCACACACAAAAAGAGTTAGTTGTATTAATAGAAAAAGAGGTCAATATCAAGGCCAAACTGATGTAGATTCAATCTTCCATTACCCCACATCTAGAAGTACTACATAAGGAAGAAACCTATGTAGAAACTATTCTAAACAAAGATCCTAATCTTTCTACTTTGGACAGACTTGTTCATCTTGCAGTAGAGATAGCTATCCAACAAAAATCATTTGAAATTGCTTTGGATAATTGGGATGCATCTCTCAAGATGATTATGGAGGTAAATAACACATTTTTGGCAAAATATGGTCTTAATCCTTAACACTCTTTGAAATAAGTGTCAAACAGAGGGAGATTTAATAAAGTGGGAGAAAAAATAACAAGAGTGAAAACATAGTGTGTAATTAGAAAGAGGGAGATATAATGTTTTGGGGGAGTTTTAAATAAGAATGGAAGGTAACAAAGATATAGAGTACATGAAGCAAAAATAGGGTACACAGATACAAAAACAAAGGCAAAGAGTATTAGATACATCAACATGAGACAAATTCAGCTCAAGAATTTTGGTTACAGGAATTGAAATGGTACATTAGCTCAGAGGGAGTTACAAGATTTTGAGGTATACTACCCTATAAAAAATTTTGAATAATTTTTTGAATTTTTGTACATATACCGAACAAAATATATGTTGTACTCATAAGATTGGATATAATGCTTAGTTAAGTGTTTTTGAAACTCATGTCAAAGGGGGGAATTTTTGGTCTCAGATTAGTTTTGACAATTGAGTGTCAACACACTTAACCAATTTTCATGCTTGAAGCTAAGTATAGTATACATGACAAGCTAGAATTCCAATAAGTGTTGAGGAAACTTCAGGTGTCGAGCATGATACCTTTATTGAGTAACTTCAGGTGCTGAGTGAACCATATGTGCCAAGTAGTGAATGGATGTCAAGCAAGACAGAGTTGCTATAGGAGCCGAGTAAGACAAAATCCTATATGTGTCGAGCATCAATAATCTAGTATGTACCGAGTAACACAAAATTAGCATATGAGTTTATTCCTTCACAAACTCAGATGTACACCATTTTAGGATGAATCATGAAGGACTCTAAAAGATAAGATTGAATCTTTTGCCTTACCTATGTAATCAACATGCAACCAATAAGAAAAATTGAGATTGCATGCAACCAATAGGATAAATCCAAAGATTTGAGTGAGAAAATTAGTTCATGGATTCATACCTAACCCTAAGTCTTCAAAATCTTTAAAAGGAAGATGAAACCCTAGTGTATGCATGGATGAATGAAGTGTATGGGTGAACTATAGTAAAATTTAGAGGGATGTGTGAAAGGACTTAGAACAACAGAGTAGCATTACAACATTTAGTTGATGAAGAATAGAGTATCAAAACTTCAAAGAGTGATATATTAGATCAAGCAAAGATTAGAGTAGACAGAGCTAAACAAGGATCTAAAATCAGCAATTGAAGATTGTAGAGCTATTAGGTCAAAGACTTTCTAATAATCTCTAGAAATTGTATTAGATAATGGAAATCCTATGGACTTAGGTTGGCCTAGCAGCCATTTGTAAATCCTTTAATAGGGTGGCATTCCAAGTGAATGTTTTAAAGTCCTCTAACCAGGCCCACTTCTAATAGGGTGGATAAATCCTTTAACCAAGTCACTTTTAATAGGGTGTAAAGTCTTTAATAGGATAGGGATTTCATAGGGAAGACCATTGGAAGTGGTCAAACATTATAACCTTGAAAAGTTACACATTGCTATAGTTATATTTTGTGGTATCATCCCCACCCTAGTTTTACCTTCTCATTTTTGGAGCATTTCTAGGTTACCAAATTTGTGTGTTATCTATTTTCATGCATGTCTTTACTTTCATGTTTATTAGATGAATTAGATGCATGTGAATGGTTTCAATTAAAAGGATTTGAAAAGGTTAAAGTTATTTACTTCTGATTCACCCCCCCTCCCCTCTTAGAAGTAAATCTTCCTACTTGTTAATTCCAACTTATTTGGCTTGTCAAATTCACTTCTTAAAAAAAAATGATCCCTATTAGGTCCAAAGTTTGACCAAACTTAAGCTTTATTATCAAAATTTTGATGATACTTAAGGTTTCTATCAAAATTTTGACAAAACATAAGTTTATTGTCAAAATTTTGATGACAATCAAGATGTAGACAAAAAAAAAAGTAAACATTTCATTTTGTATCTAGAAGATTACAAGTGTATGCATAGGAGGGTGTTTGCATATTGTCTTTAGGCAAGGGAAAGAGTGGGTAAGAGATGCAACCCATGTCTTTTTTGTAGAATGGAATGGAAACCAGAAGTCATTAAATTTTAATTTATTTTATTATAACAACTTCTTCCCCCACCAAAATCTTCCATACATTCATTCTTTTATAATTAAGTAGAAGTAGTAGTTTTTAGTAAAAATACCTCCACCTATTCTGGTATCATATTATGTTGACCTGTCCCCTTGTTTATCCAAAGAGACCAAAAAAGTGGTCTAGTTTAGGTAATTTATAAGGTGTTAATATTATCATTGTTTAGTTCTCACATTCCTCTTGTTCCATTAGGTTCATCATCATCAAGCCCATTACCATTAGTTTATCATTTTGGTGTTGGTATGCTGCTACCTTTATTAGTTGATGTGTTTGATCTGTCCCTCTACATCCAATGCTCGTATGAACTCCAATATGGGTCATTAATTTGAGGCCAACAAAATGGTCTATCAAGTCCCTATGTATTAGTACTAGCTATCAAATTTGGAAGGTTGTCTCCATGATTCTAATTTATTACAATCTCAGTGGTTGGCCCTTTTGTAAGGAAATGTCATCTGATAAAAGGAGTAAAACATGTATCATATTTCCACATACCATTGAGATCCTAGGTGTACGCATTTGAATGAGACTTAATCAACTTTGTACCAATAAGGCCCAATTCATTAAAGCCAACCTATCAATTTTGGTCCATCATGAAAGACAACAAGGAACTATATGACAAAATGCTAATGTTCTCTAAATGATTTCCATTCAAATGATATAGTATCTATTATTATGGTTCAAAGACTATCTCTATACCTTAGGGTATTTTTTTAATGCAAGAGCTGCATTAACATATTGTACAACAATGAAAGGGTCAACTTCATAAATCATGTGAGACATCCATTGAACCCTTGATTCAGATACCTCCATACAATTTGTATCTCTCTCAACCATAAAATACATGTTTTTTGCATACTTCTAAATAATGTTCTTCAGTATCCTTACTCATTGTTTCATCTTTGTCTAAAAACCTTTGAATATTTTAAATAAATCACTATTAATCATCTTCCTATCTTGCATTCTAGAGTTTTTTGTGATTAACTGAGTGGTAGAAATGTCTTCTCTCCATGCATGATGATACATATTGGGAAACTTGTAAATTATATGAAAAAATAAGTGAAGTATCAAATAACCAAATCTAAAGACTTCTGACTTTTCATGCTTTATCCTCCTTATGTTTTCAAGTAGTTTTTGCCTTGAGATCTCACAAATTATAAAATGTTCATGATCAAAATCTATCTTATAGTTGTATGAATAACTTTGAACAAATCTTGCAAGAATAAAATACATCTATCATAAAGTAGGGTTTTCTCAAGATACTCTAAAATTTGTTGCACAAATGCTCAAATCACCTTTTGTTCACTCTTCTCTATCTCTAGCAGAATAAACATAAAAGAATGACTCAATTTTATCTATGGTTAATGTATAAGGTATCAACTATAAATGTTACCAAATTTATTGATGGTTTGGAGGTAAAAAATTCAAATGTGAAATATCATTCACAATGTATAAATATATAAAGATGTTATGTATAATTCACTTCACAAAATAGTTATGTAATTAACACTAACACATGTTTTGCAAACTAATATTTATTTAGTCCAATGTTTCAAAAAAATAAAATATTGATGCATTGAAAAAGAACATTAGTAGATTCATATATTCAAGTCTTGCTTACTATAGATTCAACTATGCACTCCAATCAATAGAGAGTGGAAAGTTGTTTTATTTGAGTCATTATGTAAATGGATGCACAAATAGATTGAACACAAAAACTTCATTTAGATACCTTATCACACTAGTCAAGAATGGTAGTTTTATTTCCCTCAATTCACATTATTTTTATGATCTTTTATTATATTTACCAAAATAGGAAAATTGTGATTGGTGTATTAAGATGTCTCAAAAGCATAGGAAATAGGAAATCTCAATGATCTCCTATATAAGATATACACTATGACATTGAGAATACCTTTTCTAATCTACAATGAGACTTCCTTATTTGATGGATTTCTATTTACTCTTCATTCCTTTCTTCCTCTCCAATATTTCAATTCTACACCTTACCTTCATGCACCCTTCTACATGGAAGAAAGGTGAACTTCCATAGTTCACTATGCTTAAATCTTCCCTATATTCAAGTACCAATTATATTGCTAGAATTCCAAATGAATAGTGCACCATTAAGATGTCTTTATGCTAACATAGAGAGAAGACCTAGTTCCTTTCTTTCTCTCCAAAATTGTAATTTTGTCTTCCTTTCTTTCTTAGTAAATCTATTTTACAAAAATCATGTGATCATTTTATTCTAATTTAAAATACTCCAAGATTCATGCTAGAGATGCAAGAAGAAATATTGTAAATTTGAAGTGGTGTTATTAGGCACCTTAGGACATTTTATCATTCTAGCATTATTAACCATACAATATGCCATTATTGGCTCTCAAACATGCTGATTAACTTTAATTGGTGTCTTCATGTCTTCTTCCATGTTGGGAGCCTTCAAGAGTTCTTTGGCTTTAAGAGCTTTAAGGGGTGCCCTTGTACCACAATATTTAAACAACTATAGATGATTTGGGGAAATAAATCAACCTATATTGAAACCTATAAAAATTATTAACCATTAATTATATGTACAGAAGAGATACTAATATTTAATTATTTAATTATTTTCAATTATATACAAGATACTAGTAATGCTTGTATTTCTATATTTGATATTATTTTATAGCCCAAATATTTGTCTGTGAAGAAAGTCCACGCCTAACAATATGAACCCAACAAAAGATAAGGTGATAATTTGCTAGACCGTGGTCTTAGTTCAAAAGAAAAGGTGATGGAAAATGTTATTTTCCTTGAAAAAAATGCAAGGGATTAAAGAATCAAAGAATTATAATCACAATATCTCAAATACATTGTAGGAAACATTATCACATTGAAGGGGGAAAGGATATTTATCGTTTGGTGAATGTGAATTTTGAACAGGTGGAATATGGAGGTGTGAATTTAGAGGTAGAAGGTAATCCTCCCATGGAAGAAGATAATCCTAAGGTAGATAACACAGTTGAAGATGTTGGTATTGGTGCAACTAATAATGTGCTAGAGAACAAGATTGAAGAAGATGTTACTGGTGAAACTGATGAAAATGATGAAGATGAAGATAGTAGTGCATCGAATAATGAGGATGAAGAGAACCTTGATATACCTATAATTGAAAAGGCATAAAAGCACCTGTAGCAAGGCTCCCAAAAAATACTTTTCTCTACTGTATTGTTATTGGTAAACTTTAAGGTTATGAATGCTATATATCCAATGTAGTAATATCATATATGCTAAGGTATAGTTTCATTTTTTTCATCAAATAACAAAAAAGGTGTTTGGCAAGGATCTTTGGTACATTCTCATTACTCCACGTCTACAACAATTATTCAAGTGCACTATCTTGGCACAATTTATGGATTACCATGCATGCAATAGACATCGAGATGAAATTGTGTGAATTCCTATGAATAGATTTGCATTTAAGGAAATAGAAGATAGGTGGATAGTATTTAAAGAAGAGCCTCATAATATGAAGCTTTCATTGGCAATAGATGGTGTCTATCCATTTGGAGAGATGAGATCTCTTTACTCCATATTCCTCCTTAAATGTTCATAAATAGGAAACACATAATGTTGGAAATGATTGTACCAAGTATTTTTCAATTTAATAGTCATCTAAATTAATTGGTAAACATAGTATCAAAATGTCCATAATAATTATGTTTTGTTTATGTTCATTCAACTAGGTAAGTACCAAGTGAAAGATATGAATGTATATATTGAGCCCTTGATTTATGAGTTTTTTGAGTTATGGAATGGGGTCACTATGTATGAAATCTCTATAGTAATTGATGAAAGACAATTTCAATTTCATGCAATTCTTTTATGGACAATACATGATGCCCCCAAACTAACACAATTTTGTGGTTTGTAAAATTGTTAACACATATTTTCGGTATGTTATAGAGATAACACATGTTAGTTTTATATTTAAGTTACATGTGATAATTTTAAATGTAATTCTTCTAGTACACATGTCATCCAATTATACATGATCTTGTAGGTGTAGACACCTAAATTTGATTACACTATTTTAGTAATCCTATTTAGTTATCTAAAAAGGCATTATTAATTAAATTTCTATTTAATTAATCCTTTGTCATCCCCTAGTTGATTAATTTAATTAATCATCTATAGTCCTAATTGATAAATCAAATAATCTATTATTTATCAATTAAATCCTATTCTTCTATCTAATTCCAAAAATCCCCATTTATTAAATAAATCTATTTGATAAATGAAATCCTCAAAATCAAAAACCCCTAACCTATCTCTAATCCTCCATTTAGCCTAATCCACCCCATCCACCCATGCTAACCAAGCTTAGCCACTAACTCACCCACCCTCATTAATGCCATCCACTTGCACATCTCTAACATCCCTAATCTAATCCTAAACCCAAGCCTAATCCACCCCCTAATGTTGTCACATTCCTTAAACAAGTTTAAGACTTTCCTAATCCAAACTAAAGTCTTCCCTCAAAAAACCCAACCACTAAGTCATGAGTGCTCTTACAAAACATAAAGACTCTTACAAGCCCACTCATGACTCTTACACCCATCTTCCACACTCTTCCCTCTTCCACACTCATTCCTCTTACATCCCTCTTACATACTCAACCCCACTCATCATGACTTTAACCAACCCTTAACCCTACCCTCTCACACTCATCCTCCTTGTGACAAGTGTCACCTTCCCATTGGTGCTAAACAAGCACAATCCATGTGCTCCCCTTTGAGTGCATCTTAGCCCTCCTTAAGCCTTCATCCATCCTTGCATCTAAGCCCTCCATCCCTCTACCCCTTAGCCTATAAATTGAATCCCATCCCAAGCCATTTCATCAACAATCTTTGAGCTAAAGTTACCATGCTATTTTGAGAACCAAAGCCATCAACCATACCCTTATAATGCCAAATTGAGAGCTCACAAAGCTACCAATTTGCCATTACCCATCTCCATTGAAGCAGCTTTTTGAGCATCTTGAGCATACATCCACAACAAAAGGACACATCTACAGAATCAAGAAAGCATGGAGTGTTTTCTCTTGTGAGGTTTGCACTTCTTATTTTCTTTCTTAGTCTAAGAATATTTGTGAATTTAGTTTTTGGTTTGTGAATGTTTACTTCATTTGTTAATGTTCTTTGCATACTGATTCTGGTTCTACATTTTGGCACGCCCGGTGGGACCCCACTATGGGTCATTTAATCATCTATTTTCATCTATATGTCATTTTTCTAACCATCTAATGTTTGCTGTTGTTTGAGTGTGTTGTGAGGGTGTTTTGCTTGTTTTTGCAGGTTAAACAACGCACTTAGGAAGAAGAAATACCATCTAAAAAAAAAAAAAAATTCGCATTTTCAGCTTTTTTTGGCACAGTTTTGGTGTCTGCAACCTGTTCTGTTTGCGAAAATTGACTTCTGCAAAAATTCGCGTCTACGAAAATCGACATCTGCGAAAATCCGCGTCTGCGCAAATCGACATCTGCGAAAATTCGCGTCTGCGAAAATCGACGTCTGCAAAAATCCGCGTCTGCGAAAATCGACATCTCTGTTTTGTCCTCTTCGTATTTTGGCGCCTCTGTAGTTCAGCGTCTTTGTATTTTGGCAGACCATTTTAAGCATTTTTAAGCGTAGAAAAAACAACAAAAAAAGTTAAAATTTTTTTTCCATAGTTAAGCTCTCATTTTTGAAGATTTTGGCTAACTAACTAAATTGCTTTTTTTTGTCTCATTGCAGGCTGGAGCACATATGGAACCACTAACCATGTTTCTTGCAGGTTTTCATGTTGCTAAAAAATGAACTTGAATGTTTAACCATTGGTCTTTGAATGCATGTTGCTAAAAAAAAAAAAATGAACTTGAATGGTTAAACACATTTTTCATTGAATGAATGTTGCTCAAAAACACACTCTTGAATGTCATGGATTAAAATCAACTTTCTTTGGAATGCATGCTTAAAACAAAAAAATCCAATCTTGAATGCCAAGGATCAATTAACCATTACAAATCTCTTTTTCACATGCAATCTAGGTAAAGTTTGATTTTTGGACATTTAAGAAACTTTGTTAAGTTAAAATACAAATTTACAAAAATCAATTTGAGTAGTTCCTTGGACTCACCTCTTTTTTAATCACCCATCAAATATTAACCATTGGTTGCAATCTCAGCGCCATTTATGGGGATGGGTCTACTTGAAAAAGGTGTTAAATGTTCCACAATCTAACTCACTCACTTGGTCTTTGAACGTTTGCTTTAACTTTATCAAAATTCTTAAATGGGCAAAACTCTAGATTAAATCGATCACACTTCAAGTTTGGGCACTAAAATTGAACAACAACTGACGTGGAGAGCCTCCGGGCGCGCGCTTGAAATCGAATCTCACACACTTTTGTTTTGGGCTTAAAACAAACTCACACTCAATCTTGAATGCCTTAAAGAAAATTAATCGATACTTGACGTGGAGGGCCTCCGGGCGCGCGAGTTTTCTTTTGTTGACCCTAACTCTTCTTATTGTGTGCATTCTTCGATCGATTTACTTTTGTTGGCACTTCAAGTTGGAATTGAACATTGTCTCTTAAACATGAGTGCTTGCAAAGTCTAGATTAGCACACATAAGAGTCAGTTGGTAAAAGAACAAGCATGTTTTTTAGCCCAAGGTCATCCGAGTCTTCTCTCCCCTTGTCGTCTTTCGAGGCCATCTTGGGTGCATAAGATTAGGATCCAAAACCTTGTTTCTTTTTTAGGAGGCCTGCTTGGGGATTTCATCACCCCTTGGACGACCTCAACTCCAGCGTTCCGGCGGAGTATAAGAATCGGGAGGTGAATCAAAAGACACCTCTCTTGGGATCAAGATTTTGTCATTCGGGCTAAGCCTCAAAGAACTTTATACCCTTGAGAAGTGAAAGAGGAGAAGTGGGTTACCGCTCCTCTCGACTGTGTGACATCCTTTTGGTCTCATCTACGGATTTGGGCCTCACGTACCTTGTGTATATCGAGGACTCCCTAGCTAAACCAATCGTCTGCCTTGCAGAAAACCATCTAGGATGTTAATGTGTTTGGAGTGACTGATCGAAACATTTGTAGAACATACACACTCCTTGGTGCAAGTACCACATTCTGAGAACCACAAACTTCTATCTGGGTGTTCCTATCTATTGCTTGTTTTTATTTTACTTGTTGAATGAATGTTTGCCAAACTTGGTCAATCCTAGCTTAGGGCACACTTAGCGTAGTCACTGCCTATTTTGGAAGTTGAACAAGTTGAAGCAAAACAACTGAGATTTTTTCCAAAGCCAAGAAGATTCAAGAATTTATGTCAGAACAACCCAAACCCAAACCCAAACAGAAGTTTCACAAGGTCAAACTCAAGCCATCTCTAGCATACCAAGAACTTTTAGCCAAGAGAAAAGCAATAACACCAAGCCCACAAATTTCCAAACTCCACAAAGCAGAGGAAAAAGCTACCGACGAAGCACTTCAAGAGGCCTGGTTAGAGCGCACCATCAAATTTAGCCAACATCCAGGAGTTAATCCTGCTTATGCCTTACCAACTAGGCATGATTTCTATGATTAGACACCCTTGTTTCTCCACATATTCTTGGATAAGCTTCACTCTAGAGTCATCTTTGTAGAAAAGCCAACCATCTTAGCTTATCCCCTTAAGAATTATTAGCTCATCCATCTCATTTAGAATCATATCATCTAGCTAGTAATCAAAAATCTGCACATCTAAGCTTTCAAAATTGTTGTCACCTTGCTAAAAGTTTGCCATTCCTAAAATCTTCCAAATCCACCAATCTCACCAAGGTTATCCCTTTGACATAGCTTTGTCTAGGGTAATCTAGCTTTGTCACTTGTTATCCCTCATCACCTTGAGCTAAAGGTTGGGATTCGCAAGTGGTCAATCTCGTGTTCTTCCTAAAGGATCATCAGTCTATCCTTAAGTTGACATAATCACCACCAAGCTTGCACATAGGAAAGCAGACCTTTTGTACTTTGACAACATATCTTTGAAGTTAGAATCCCCAAACCAATCCTCCTTAGGTTTTTTCATATAGCTTTGCCTCAACCTAGGAAATCATTTACATAAGAAAAGCCTTCCCCCTTTTGCATCCATCAGCATTATTGCATCTCATCCCTAGGAGCATTTTTCATGCCACCCGTCACTCGCTTAGCCAAGAAGAAAGAAACAATGGAGCCCTATCATTTGGATCGAACAGCCTCACCCCCCTTGAGCACTTAGCCATCCTTCAGCCCAGAGCAAGCTATGCCATCACCTACTAACATTGAAGCTTTCATGAACCAACCAGGAAATACAGTATTGGTAAACGCCATTATAGACAAAAACAAAGAGACAATCATGGCTAATTTTCAAAGGGACAATGTAGGAACCTTTGACTTTGGAAGACCCCCTCCATTATCAGATCCATCTCACCCATTGTTTGGGCAGCTGCCACCACCCATAGGCTCTTATGATCCAAATTATCCTCAATATATTCCAAAAGAAGAGCCTCCAGCCAATCCATATGACCCAACAGACCCAAACATACCATCATCCACCCAAGTTGAAATCTCCATGCCGCAAGCCAACCTAGCCACCACCACTCCATCCTTGGTTCATACCTCTCCACTCCAAACCCCCTTTACCCAAAACATCTCACCGTTCACCCCCTTCACTATTTCTACTACTCCCGAACCTAGCCTTCCCAATCCGCCCATCTCCCAAATAAGTGCTAGCATCTTTGGCCAACCTCAGCAATATACAACAGGGATGCCACCCATGGGGCCAAGTAATCAACCTTTCATCGCCCCCAGCTTGTTCACCACAGCCCAAAGCACAATCCCATCATTTCCATTAGGTCTTGGGAGCTCAATACCACCAGCCACAAATCCACAAGCTACTACCTTCACTCCACAAAGCTATCAAAACCCACAAGCTACTGCCAATCTTCTACCAAGCTCCCAAGTGACCCTAGCTCCCACCACCACTCTACCAAGCTTCCAAATCCAGCCACAAAGCTATCAAACCCCATCAGTTCCATTCCCAAGCTTTCAATTCCCACCACCTCCACCACCAACTAATCCATTACCTCCAATTACCAACTACTTTTCAATGCCACTTCTAGGAGGTAATCCACCACCCCAGCCAACCACCAATTATTTGCAGATGCCATCCCAAATGGGGGCACAACCCACATACATTGGTCAAACCCCACAAGCCCTCCGATCCTTTCCCCAAGCCTCACAACCACCTTATACCTTACCTCCACAAAGCAATCCATTTACCCCACAGCCAGCTTATGTTCCTCAATCCCAACGTCAAATCCTATATCAACAGCAAGCCTCGCAGCACATGCAACAATATGCGCCACCTCCCCCTCAACAACCCGTCATCCACCATGCAGCTGCCCAAACAATGTACAATCCCTATCAGCAAATCCCTCATAGCCATCCATATTCAATGGCCCCATCCAGCACATACCTACCTCAAGGCACTCCTACATTGGGGGCACCCCAACCATCACCTATCAATTCAGAGTGGGAGCAAATGAAGATAGCTCTGAAAGCCATCCAAGAAGGGAATGATCCAAAGACATTCAAGTTTGAGAATGTGTGTCCTTACCCATTTGACAGAGCCATTACCACGACACCATTTCCCAAACACTTTGAGGTACCTAAATTTGACAAGTTCAGAGGAAAAGGAGACCCTATCACACATATCAAAGAATTTTACATGCATTGCCAAGACGTGGCATACAATGATGTCTTCCTCTTGCGCCTTTTTCCCAAAAGCTTGGCTGGACCAGCTCTTGAATGGTTTTATAGAATCCCCTATGGCACAATTAAGAACTTTGCTGAATTATCTGAGGCATTTGTAGCCCAATATGCCCATCTTGTTGAAACAGAGCTATCAATAGTTGATCTTGTCCACACCAAGCAAAAAGGTGGAGAAAGCCTTGCCGAATACCTACAAAGATGGCAAACCCTTACCACCCGCATATCCTGCACCTTGCCAGAACGCCATGTGGTGAAAATGTTTATTGATAATGCACATCCCAGCTTGGCTCACCACATGACCATGAACTGTTTGCAGACCTATAAGGCTATCAAAGAGAAAGGAATGATCCTTGAGCAAGGACTCATCAAAGATGGTGTGGTAAAGATTTACAAAGAGGCCAACCAAAATCAATCACATTCCAATGACAAGTCTAGGTATTGGAACAAAAACAAGCATGTTGCAACAGATGGGGTTACTGACACCAGACATGTGAATATCATTGGTCCTTCTCGAAACCAGTCTAACCCACCATATCAAACAAACAACCAACAAGCTACCAATTACCAACAACGAAATAACCAAAGCTATCAAAACCACAATACAAGACCCAACTTTCAAGGGTCTAACAATCAAGCTAATGCCATCAATGTAGCTGCAGGGCAAAAGCCCAGATTCCAACCTGCACCTAGAAACTATACACCCCTTGGTGAGCCATTGGATGTTATTTTTGAGAAATTGGCTAAGGAAAACCTTATCAAATTTCCTCCTACCCAGCAAATTGATCCAAGCCAATCCAAAGCTGCATGGTACAAGGACAATGAGTATTGCAAGTTCCATAGGGTAAATGGTCACACCACCCTCAGATGCATGAAACTAAAAGACTATGTGCAAGACCTCATTGATCAGAAGGAAATCACTATTGGTGCCCAAAACTCTCCCAATGCAAGCTTACAAATTTATCAAAATGCTTTTCCTCCACACAACAACCAAAATCTTGGAAAAGCACCTATCCAAAACAACACCAACAACCGCAAGCCAAACCAACAGCATGGGAAGAACAATGACCACACTTCATCCTATATAGACTATGGTAGCCTTATAGGTTGTATATCTGAGAAAGAGCCTTCAGTCAATGTTATCAATATCCAAGGACCAGACAATGAGTGTGCGGTCACCACTCGAAGAGCGCAATTTAACATCGCAGGCCCACCAGTTTCATCAACACCATCAGCTCCATCAAAAAGCTGGTACAATATCTTGGAACACCTTGGGAACATGCCAGCCTAAATATCCATTTTAGACCTTCTCCGCACTAGTCCTGTGTACAAAGACACCCTTGACAGTGCTCTCATAGAATCCCGTGTCCCTTCTGATATCAATGCTACTGATTTTCGTAATCTTGTTGGACACCTTTCATCCTCATGTGCCCTATCTTTCAAACCCACCGACATACCCGCGGTTGAGCCAGATCACACCCTTCCACTTCGCATAGCCATCATGGTATCCAATTTTGCCGTGAAAAGAGTAATGATAGATAATGGATCAGCCTTGAACATTTGCACCCTAAAATTCATAAAACAAGATAGGTATACTGAGGCAGATATGATCAGTGAGGTTATCACCATCAAAGCTTATGACAACTTGGAAAGGACCACAGAAGGGACTATTTTGCTACCAATCAAGGTTGGGCCAATCATTCAAGAGATAGTTTGCCATGTTGTTGATCTAAACCTACCATTTAACATCCTCCTCTGTCGCCCATGGATTCATGCTATGAAGGCCGTTCCATCCACCTACCATCAGTGCATCAAATTTCCGCATCAAGGCACTGAGGTAACCATCCATGCCGATCCAGAACCCTTTGCTTACTGCAATGCAGTTGAAGCTTCATATACAAACCATTGCCCTGGAATAGACATCGGCACAGCCATCGCCAGCTCATCCCACACTTGTAATGACGCAGAAACCATCCTTGCCTCTACCCTATCTACTGTAAAGATCAACAACAAAGGATGTGGAGAATATAGTCTATCAGATGCATTTTCTGTCGGAGCAATCCCACTTGATCCACATACCCATGGACGACCAACATATCACAAAGCTAAGGAGATTCCACCTCCTCGATACAAACAGTTCAGTTCAACCACCTTTGTGTCCTCAAAAACCCCTCTTCATGAGGAGCTCACTCCAGATATCAACAATTGGCTACATAAGGATGCACCTCCAAGAAATCAAGCACGCCTTGATCACTTCAGCCAAAAGTATCCCCAACAACATAAGCTCGTCACTGAAAAATGGAACTATCAAGGAGGTGGACTAGGACCAGAAGAAAGGGGCATGCAATGTCCCATCAAAGCACATGATTGGGAAATAAAGTCAGGTCTTGGCTTTGGCATACCCACAACTGGGGGCACCAACGAGAATGGTCACGCTTTTTCGAACATCCACCGCGACCTTGTTGAAATCGAAGACATTCCTGAGGAAGTTGAAAAGAGAGCCTACGACGATATCCCAGACCAAATCTTCCTAGGAGACTCTGTTCTCCGAGAACTATCCATCCATCTCATTGACCTACCACTTTCTCATCCACAACTCATAGATTGGGACCAACCAAGTGTCATACATATTGATGAGTTCGCATCAGAGGAAGCACTTCTAAGATTCATGGGAGCTGAAACTCCTCATAAGAAGACAAAGCCAGATTCTGCCTACATCTACAAGCTAGATCCCAAGGGGTATTTTGGAGAAAATCCCCAACCTAGTTTCGATACACCCAAAACTGGAACTAAGGTAAATCTGGGACTAGCTAAGGCAGCAAAGAGAACCCCTCAGCAAGAAAATCCAGAGCCACAAGCAGAACATGAGGATTTAGTATTGCCTCCTCAAGATAATCGACCAGAGGTGTTTTCTATTCTAATAGAGGATACTAGAGAAGTCAACATTGGTTCTTCAGAGATCCCTAGAATTGTTCACATTGCTGCATCCCTATCACAAGACCAAGCTGACCTCCTCTTTGAGGTTTTACGAGAGAACATTGGCCGATTCGCATGGTCATATCAGGACATGCCAGGACTCGATCCAAAGCTTGTAGTTCATCATCTTGCAGTCGATCCAAAGATCAAGCCCGTCAGACAAAAGCTTAGGAAAATGCACCCCAAGGTGGCATTACTAGTCAAAGCTGAACTAGAAAGAATGTTAGCTGCTAAGGTCATCTGACCTATCGACTACTCAGAATGGATCTCCAACATGGTCCCTGTCACTAAGCCTTCCGGTGACATCAGAATTTGTACTGATTTTAGAGATCTTAACAAAGCTTGTCCAAAGGATGATTTTCCCTTGCCCAACATAGATATGATTGTAGATCTTACAACTGGACATGAAATCCTGTCCCTTATGGATGGATTTTCTGGGTATAATCAGATCAAGATTGCAGAAGAGGACCAGCATAAGATAGCATTCACTACCCCTTGGGGAACCTTTTGCTACACCATGATGCCTTTTGGCCTAAAGAATGCTGGGGCTACCTATCAAAGAGCTATGACAACCATTTTCCATGATCTTATTCATAGCATTTTGGAGGATTATGTGGACGATATCCTAGTCAAATCTCACACCTTCATGGATCATCTTGCTGACCTGGAGAAAGTCTTTGATAGGTTGGCCCAATATCATCTCATGCTAAATCCCAAGAAGTGTGTCTTTGGGGTCACATCTGGCAAGCTTCTAGGCTTCATAGTTTCTAAACGAGGTATAGAGATCGACCCCAAAAAGGTCAAGGCTATCTTAAACATGCCTCCTCCCCAGACACTACGACAGCTTCGCTCTCTTCAGGGAAAACTTCAATCTGTCCGACGCTTCATCTCCCAACTTGCAGATAAGTGTACACCGTTTTCACACTTGCTAAAGAAGAATGAGAACTTCAAGTGGGATCTTTTATGTCAGCGCAGCTTTGATCAGCTCAAGCAGTATCTCACCAATCCCCCTATCTTGGTTCCACCAGTTCCTGGTCGTCCCTTGATCTTGTATATATCAGCAACACCTACTGCTCTAGGGGCACTTCTAGCACAACATGATGATTATAGCAGAGAGAGAGCCATCTACTATATCCGTAGAACCCTAGTTGGTTATGAAATCAATTACACTCCTATGGAAAAAGCTTGTTTGGCAGTTTTTTTCTCAACTCAAAAGCTTCGCCACTACATGCTAAGTCATACCATCCAACTAGTCTCCAAGATTGACCCCCTCAAGTATATGCTCTCCCGAATAGCACTTACAGGCCATTTGGCCAAATGGGTTATGCTACTAAGTGAGTTTGACATCCAGTATGTGGACAGAAAGGAAATCAAAGGGCAAGCTATAGCTGATCACCTAGCTGATGCAACTCTAGTAGATGCATATCCTTTGCTCACAAAATTTCCAGATGAGCATATTTGCCTAATTGAAGAATAGCCCCCATGGAAGCTTTATTTTGATGGCTCATACACCTCTCATGGATCAGGGGTAGGAATATTATTAGTTACACCTCAAGGAGATTACATTCCAAAAGCCTTCAAGCTACAATTCCCTAGCACCAACAATATAGCAGAATATGAAGCTCTTGTAGCAGGATTAAAGATAGCTGCAGAATGGAATATCACCGAGTTACAAGTCTTTGGTGATTCCCAACTCATCATCAAACAAGTCTTAAATGAATATCAAACCAAAGATGAAAAGCTATTACCCTACAAAGAGCTAGTTGATCAGCTGACCCAGCATTTTACAAAGCTTCAGTTTACACAAGTGCCTCGAATGCAGAACAAGGCAGCAGATGCCATGGCCACTATCAGCTCGCTCTTGGAAATTCCCCAAGAAGCTACACAGTATGAGTTTTTAGTTGAGCAGCTCCTCACACCTGCCTATGCGAATGAGGATTCAAACCGTGTTTGTATCTTGGTTGGTCCCCAATCCCCTTGGCACCATGAAATTCATGCTTACCTTAATGATGGTATCATATCCCCTCACCTCACATGTACCCAACGCCAGAACCTCATCCAAAAATCATCCCGCTATGTTATCATAGCCAATACCCTATATCGTCGGGGTTATCACGATACTCTCTCTCGATGTTTAGATGAAAATGAGGCCGCGATGGCATTAAAAGAAGTACATTCTGGACTTTGCGGTGCCCACACGAGTGGTATTGTCCTAGCATGAAAAATCCTTAGAGCAGGCTACTATTGGCCTACCATTGAAGAAGACTCTTGTGACTTTGTCAGAAAGTGTCTCCCATGTCAGCAGCATGCAAATCTTGTGCATGCTCCAGCACAGGATCTACAGCCTATTGCACCACCTTGGCCTTTCGCTTGTTGGGGCCTTGATCTAGTTGGAACTATCACCCCTCTCTCATCTGATGGACATAAATGGATAATAACAGCTACAGACTATTTCACTAAGTGGGTGGAAGCAGTCCCCCTAGTCTCAGCTACAGGAGTTCAAGTCTCCAAGTTCATCTTGTACCACATTGTTTGCCGCTTCGGCATCCCATCCACCATCTTCACTGACCATGGAGGTAATTTTGAAAATCTCAACATGGAAGAATTATGCACTTCCCTCCGCATCCATCACCACTTTTCTAGCCCATATTTCCCACAAGGTAACGGCTAGGCAGAGGCAACTAATAAAACCCTCCTCAAAATCCTAAAGAAAGTTGTCAATGATTCCGGCCGTGATTGGCACCTTCAAATAAATCCGGCTCTATGGGCCTATCGAACTTCCTTCCGTACATCCATAGGCACAACTCCATACTCCCTAGTCTATGGTGCCGAAGTGATATTACCTATAGAAGTTGAACTTCCCTCACTACGCATATCTTTGCGAGGGCAAATCTCAGATGAAGAATACAGAGTAGCTCGACTCACCCAGCTAGATCTCTTAGATGAGAAGAGACAACAAGCCTATGACCATCTCACAGTCTATCAAACTCATCTCAAAAGGAATTTCAACAAGAAGGTGCTCCCACGACACTTTCAGCCAGGTGACATGGTCCTCAAAGAAAATATGAAAGTCCAAGCAGATCGAGAAAAGAAAGGCAAGTTTGAACCTACATGGCTTGGTCCCTATGTGGTTACTGCCTCCTTTGGCTCCGGAGCCTATCAATTATCTACACCAGAAGGAGAACTCTTAAATGATCCCACTAACATCATTCATCTCAAGAAGTTCTATGCTTGAAGATCCTTGGTATACCCAGCTTTTGAAAAATACAAGAAAAAAATAGTAAAGAGAAATAAGCGTCCAATGGTGAAAACTTGGCAATTCAAGCGCCTTGGATAGGTACCTTGGTGAAAACCTGGTAATTCAAGCACCTTGTGTGCTAAAGGCTAATCCATTATCTATCACTATCCTATCCCTCATCCATCCACCCACCATCCCATAAAACACCTGCTTGTTCCCCTGGTGTTCCAATCAAATATCCAAAATCTGATGGAGCTTGTCAATACCTCCTATACAGCTTGTAAATCTTGTACCAAAGCTTGTATTATACCTTTTAAATCTTGTACCATACCTTGTATATATCCAAATCTTGTCCAAAGCTTGTACCATATTCCATCTTGTAAATGATCTTGTATCCTAGCTTGTATCCTATCACATGCACACACAGAATCCCATTTTCCTTAAACTTTTCACAAACCATCTACCTATCCACCTATCAACTATTATAGACATCCCATCCTTCACAAAAATTTTCATCTCACAAAAAAAACCAAAACATGAACAAACTTGTACATTTGTAACATATCTTGGTCTGTCAGCTTATACATCCTCTTTAGCTTAGTATCATTGTATCTATCCGGCTTTCATGTTAGTTTATCCTTGGTCAACATCTTGCACACATTGCACACCTTGGTTAGATATTCCAATGCATCCTTTAGCTAGATCTCCTATCACCAAAGTGTTATCCTTCTTAGTTTAGCTTGCCAGACGCATCACTCATCCAGATCCATCAGCTTAGGTGCTCTCTGATAGATTTTTGCAGGATATAGCTTTCCTCATGTCTGATCTTGGTCCGTTAGTACCTCGTCCTACCCATCTCGTTGGCAAACAGTTCTTTTTTGGATTTTCACTTTCTTTTGATTTGGGATCTTCCCTTTTGGGTCTTGAAATATCTTTTCCAAGCAATCTCCTTGTTCCCTCCTCAAGGTTGCCATGATCTTCCATATCATGGTATGCTACGAATGGGGCAATTAGAGCGTAAGGTCTTGATCAGGTCTTTTGCTTGTTTTCTTTTTCTGCTTGTGGGTTACCTAGTGTCGTTTCCACGCTGCTTCCTCTGGGATTCATGTGTGATACTGGGGCAATCCTTGTGTGTTTGTTTTGAGTCAGTTCGTCAGTCCTCTGGACGGTTGGTGAAAAGGCCTTGATGTTCTTGGTAACCTTGGCAATTAACCAACAGTCCTATAGCAAATCTAGTGCTCAACTACATGGTGGTACTTCTCTTTGAAGTATCCCCCCGCTCAAAAAGCTTCAATGGATTCCTTTTATAGCGCTCCGCTCCTCCATCTCCCCCCCCCAATCCTGGAAAGTCTTAAGCTTGCTTTACTATTGTGCCTTTGATTTCCCTTTATCATTCTCTCATAGTGAGAGTTTGAGCTAATTCAGCCCCTTCTCTTCGCCAACCTGCGTCTCAGCTCGTCTCAATTTCTTGTACTTTTCAAGAAGTCATCGAGCCTCATTTCTCTCCCCGCCGCCTTCTTGAGGGGGCATCATCTAAGTCTAGTCTCTCCTCTTCTTATCCGAGACTGGGGCAACCTTGTTGCTAAAACATCTTCTTTGTGTCGTCTTCATTCGAACTTCTTCGAAATAGTGTTGTCTCAACACTATGTCAAAGAGGGGCAAAATGTAGACACCTAAATTTGATTACACTATTTTAGTAATCCTATTTAGTTATCTAAAAAGGCATTATTAATTAAATTTCTATTTAATTAATCCTTTGTCATCCCCTAGTTGATTAATTTAATTAATCATCTATAGTCCTAATTGATAAATCAAATAATCTATTATTTATCAATTAAATCCTATTCTTCTATCTAATTCCAAAAATCCCCATTTATTAAATAAATCTATTTGATAAATGAAATCCTCAAAATCAAAAACCCCTAACCTATCTCTAATCCTCCATTTAGCCTAATCCACCCCATCCACCCATGCTAACCAAGCTTAGCCACTAACTCACCCACCCTCATTAATGCCATCCACTTGCACATCTCTAACATCCCTAATCTAATCCTAAACCCAAGCCTAATCCACCCCCTAATGTTGTCACATTCCTTAAACAAGTTTAAGACTTTCCTAATCCAAACTAAAGTCTTCCCTCAAAAAACCCAACCACTAAGTCATGAGTGCTCTTACAAAACATAAAGACTCTTACAAGCCCACTCATGACTCTTACACCCATCTTCCACACTCTTCCCTCTTCCACACTCATTCCTCTTACATCCCTCTTACATACTCAACCCCACTCATCATGACTTTAACCAACCCTTAACCCTACCCTCTCACACTCATCCTCCTTGTGACAAGTGTCACCTTCCCATTGGTGCTAAACAAGCACAATCCATGTGCTCCCCTTTGAGTGCATCTTAGCCCTCCTTAAGCCTTCATCCATCCTTGCATCTAAGCCCTCCATCCCTCTACCCCTTAGCCTATAAATTGAATCCCATCCCAAGCCATTTCATCAACAATATTTGAGCTAAAGTTACCATGCTATTTTGAGAACCAAAGCCATCAACCATACCCTTATAATGCCAAATTGAGAGCTCACAAAGCTACCAATTTGCCATTACCCATCTCCATTGAAGCAGCTTTTTGAGCATCTTGAGCATACATCCACAACAAAAGGACACATCTACAGAATCAAGAAAGCATGGAGTGTTTTCTCTTGTGAGGTTTGCACTTCTTATTTTCTTTCTTAGTCTAAGCATATTTGTGAATTTAGTTTTTGGTTTGTGAATGTTTACTTCATTTGTTAATGTTCTTTGCATACTGATTCTGGTTCTACAGTAGGTCTTTAGACAAAGGGAAAATTTGCATGTCCAAAGATAAAATCTCGTCGTTCAAGAAATTTAGGAAAGTAAGTGTTTGATGAGCATAGACACTTTCTCCACAAAAACCATAAGTATTGAATTAACAAAAAATATCTTTTCAATGCGGAAGAAGAGAGAACATCAAAGCCACAAAGAATGACACTTGACATATGGAAGTTGGAATAGAATATAATGAATTGTCAAGGTAATGTCATTCCATCTGATGCAAGTTTTTGTATGAAATTCAAATTTGGATATTATATTTTATTTATTGATCATGTAATTGATGTTTGTGAAGGTCATCAAGGCATTAATGAGCAACTTCAAAATGGACTTAAAAGCTATCTTAGATAATTTAGTAGGTTGTGGTACTACAAGCACCTCCAAAATGTGCATTTGTTTGATGCTATGCATATCGAAAAGAATGTAATAGAGACACTATGGAAAATATTGGATGGAAAGTGTGAAGAAGAAAAATTGGTCACAATTTGTAATGACGTTGATGAATCCAATCATGCATTGAAGATATTTGGGCCCACATTATGTAAAAGGTACGTAGCTTCATATAATTGGTTACATTTTTCCATTCATCCATTTGTTGTAATATATTCAAGGTACATAGCTTGAACTAATTTTTTAATCTAAATTTTTTTTTTTTTTAAAAGGTGGAATGAGCAAGGCCCCACATTAAAAGATCAGCTCATAAAATCTATAGAGGATCTCTTTGGTCAAAATAAATTGAACAGAGCCCAAATTCTTTAAAAAATTGCAAACATCTAAAGACTATGAGAGACCAATACAAAAGGGCTCTAAAGGTCAACCCAAAGTATGAACATCCTCCTATGGTTATAGAGCTAGAGTGGAATGAAATCATTGAAGATGCAAAAGACATAAGCCTAAGAGATAAAGGAATTAAACAACCACCAGAGAGAATAGGTATGTGGAAGTATTAATGTAACTATGCACAAATTAGTGATCTTTATATTTATATAATATAACATATCTATAACATATTTAAATGTTTACATAAATAGGCTGCAAGACACATCAAAGGCTACAAAAACTAGAAAAGATAAGGTTGGTCAACAGCATCTTGGCTTTGGTGTATATATGAAAATTCACTCATGACTTGTAAGTAGTAGTAAATGAAATTTTAGATCAATTTTTTATATAAAATTATAAATAAGTAATAAATTAAATATTTAGGATATTACAAAAAAATGCACGACATTAAATTTTATCTAGTGCGCAAAGAAGAGGACATGCAAATTGGCTTCAAGCAAGGATATTAAGAAATGGTTTCCTGCTACCGTACAGATTCCAATGGCAAAAGAGATGTAGAAGATTCAAGTGCATTGGTTCATAGATAGGTAAATAGGCCTAATGAATAATAAGTAAAATTGAGAACTTCATGAGAAATAATCTAATGTGCATGACATTTCACAATAGCCTTCTACTCTTGGCACAGATCCTAGACATGATGAAGGCCTTGATGTGCATCATATTGATAGAGGTACATATTCAATTTCTATTAAAAATTGATTATATTATAATAAATAAAATTTAACATCTTACATTTTAATTGGTGTAACCTTTATGTGATAATTTTTTAGTATGTGGAATGTCATGGTGATAGAGTTGAGCTTGATGTTAGTGTTGAGAATGTTGAGGTTGGGGTTGAACAAGATGTAATAGTAGATTACGTGGCACTATCAGGTAAAGAAACATCCTTTAAATTATGTTCTTTAGATTAATGAAATACTAATAACATTTTAAAAATGTTAAGAATTAAACCCATTGATTTCTTTGTTGAGATAATGGGTGTTGCACACATTGCATAATATTGTTATACTGTATTATTTTATTTTATTATGCAATGTTGCACTTAGATGGATGTGCAACATATAAAGATTCCCATGGGATATACTTGATGAGTTGTATTGTAACATTGTCATAATATTTTGTCTAATTATTTAATATTGGGGAAAATAATTAAAATTCCAATATTAAATGTGGGGTCAAGGGCTTGGGTAGCACATGGTTTATGTAATACCACTTGGTGGTTTTGTGGGACTTGCTACTATATAAGCAGTCACAAGGGTAGTTGTTCATATGAGAAGAAGAAGGTAAAAAGGAAAAGAGTTGAGCAAGATAGGGCTTGACAGGTTAGCTAAGGGAGCATTTGTGAAGGTTGGAAGCATGACATGGGATGTGCAGATTCATGCTTGTTCACATGGATTGCTTGTATGTGGCTATGGAATTGAAGGCTTCCATGGTTGTATTGCAATGATATTTTTATTTGAATAGTACATGGTGATGGATGCTTTTGAAGAATAGATTTTTTTCCTCAATGAGAGTTTCCTAGGGTATATCTTGTGTCATAGATTTTGTGGGTATATTGTCTATTCTCTTGCATGTGGATTTTAATTGCATATTTATTTCAATCTATGGATTATGTAGAAACAATTATATTCTTTGTTGCAAGTTTCCTTAGATTCTTATTCCAAGAGCATATCTTTTGTGTTCTTGAAGAAAGAAGAGGAATCTTCATGTCATAAGATTAGAACCACAAGAGCCATAGGAGAATGCCGAAGATAATCATGATATTGCTATCATCCTTAATCACTAACAAAAGAGAAAACAAAAGAACGATTGAACGTTAAAAACCATTTTTGACAATGAATGTGTTGATGATTTTTTATGAATGTTTCTTATGAATAAATTTTATGCCATGTTAATATGTAATTATAATGATTGATGTGTTTACACATTATTGATGAATTTTTATACATATTAATGAATTATATGTCATGTTAATGAATGTTATGTGATTATAATGATTGATGTGTTAACAAATTATTTATGAATGTTTATACATATTAATGAATTGTATGTTGTGTTAATGAATGTTATGTAATTATAATGATTCAATAATATAGTACTTAAATTGAATGAATGAATGAAATATTTACTTAGATGTTGATATGGAATTTAGAGTGATTATGGGACAAGAGGCCAAAATAGCTTCCACCTTCACATGGTTGGCTTTTTTAAGTAGACAATATGAAATGACTCTCAAAACAGAGTGAAGCTGAAACTAAATCTGTCAAAACTAAACACCAATATATGGTCCCATCATCAAGTGGCTAGAGAAGTTCACCATAGTCACTAATGATTGTCATTTCTTCCATGCTGATGTAGACATGTCTATGATGTTTTTTTCTATAGACTCCATATCAATTGCCACTTTAATTTCATCACATGTCTACACTATTACTTATTATTGCTTCATTTCCATAATGAATCGCAATCATCTCTTTTGTGATAAATATTATGTATTGGTAAATAGACTTGTCACCTTGAAACTCCTACAATGTGATGTGAGATCAAAAGAAACTTCACAAACTCAGTTCTAAGCTTTTTGACAGGTTTAATTAACTCCTTTGGTTATCACCAAATGCTACCTCACACACTTTTCTAAAATTTATAATGAGGCCCTTTACAACACCCAAAAATTGCCTTATTTTCCCAACATGGTTTCTATGTCCTAAATTTATTGAACTTTCTCCTTTCTTTTCAATGTCTTAGAGGAAGTTCAATAAGGTCTATAAAACTTGTTTTTGATCTAGAATGAACAATCAAAACAACTCCAAATTCCCTTTCTCCACCAATTTCTAAATTGGGTAGTTACTTCCTAGTAGCCCTTTGGAATTAGCCCTCCAAACAAGGTTTTTGAGATTTAATTTGCAAAATTTCTTAACAACCTAACAACCTATTCATCATTCACGATACCCATTTTGACATTATAGAGGATTTTAATGGTTTGACTTCCCAACTATGTCTATGCAACACAAATCCCAAAATGGAGGGTTTCTAAGGGTTTTGAAACCTTTCTTGGTTGCATCAAATGAATTTATAACACCCTTGAATGGATTGATGAGACCTTCCCCATTCTATGCGAGGACCTCCTTTCACTTCACTTTTATCTGTAAAAGAAACCATAGAATTATCTTTCTTCCTATACATTGGACATGCAAATTTCTTCATTCATCTCTAGCTAGATTCACCATCAACCCACATAGGGCTTTTTGGAAAAATTCACAAATTGAATATTACTAACTCCAATCTTTTGTATCTTAAAGTACACTGATTCTACCTCCTTTCTCAAATGGTTCATGATTTTTCAACCATGGTGATAAGAGTAAGAGTGCACTTTGTAAAAACTATCTAGCTAGAAAGAAAAACTAGTAGCACTTAGCAAAATGAATGGAGTATATAAAAAAATAAATGGAGGGAAAAAAAGACCTATACATGTGATTTGATTAGAATCTAGGATGATTATAGAGGAATTCTTAACATAATCACATAAATTTACAAAGCATTAATTAGAAAATTAACATAACTTAAATGCTTAAATGAAAAAAGCATAATAAGGTAATGAATAAAAGAAAGATATTAGAGAAATAGAAGATAGATTACAATTGATAATGAAATCCATTCATGGTTCAGACTATGTCTTTGGTTCCTGCTCTAGTAGAGGGACCAATCTACTGGAGTAGGACCCAAAGACACAGTCTGACCATTGTCCCCCACAAAGAAAGAAATTATCATTGGACAACAAGGGTAGGTAGTTGAGGATTGATTCCTATCTTATTGAACTTAGGTTGAGGGACTCAAGTAGCCTCATTATCAGGTCTCTCGTTCCACTTAATAAGGTAATCCATGTATGTCTTGTTTCTTGTTTATTTCCCAATCCTTGACTAAGAATATTTTTAGCTTCAAGGGGTTTATCCTTTTGCTTTGGGAACAAGATAGTGATTTGAGAGAGGTATTAATCTACTTGTGATATGGATGGAAAGGGCCTTTTCTAATCCTGCCACATTGAATGTAACCAGAATCTATGATGAATTTACATACATTGTTGAGAATCTTGCACTTAATAGTGATAATTTTTTTTGTCTTCTATTTCTCTTGAAAATGTCCACTAACAGGATCAAATCATAGATAGAAAATAAAGTTTATGATGCAAATTCAATGAAGAGTTTAAGTGTTTCTTCAATTACTTTAGATAGCTGCAAAATAGAAATAGAAGACAAATAAATCATTAGTATTAAGTGCAAGATTATCACTAAGGTTTGTTAAGATCTTTGTTTTTTCAGTTGGTACATTTAGACCTTAGGTGATGGATTCAACACACCCTCCATTCTCAATTATTCTAAACATTCTAACAATTTGAGAATTTTACACCCTATATCATTAATTTCTTTGCAATGGGAGCTTATCCACTTCAAAAATAAGGCTTGTTATGTGGGAAACTATATGGGGGCCTAAGGAGGAGGGTGGCCTTGGTTTGTGATCAATTATCCTAAATGGGAAAGTTCTTGCCAAAAACTTATATTGGTGTTGGTACATTAGTCAACATCAACTATGGGCTCATGTACTTATTTCTAAGTATCTTCTTGTAGTTACTAAGTTTTATTTGATATATTTAATGATCTCATTTCATGTGTTCTAAATTATTTCAATTACTTTAATAGAAACTTAATTGTAGAAATACTAGAAATTAGTGTTAAAGGATAGATTGTGATATGCAATAGGGTCTAATTCACATGCCTAGTGATTTAATAGTCAAGGATTTAGTATTTCATCACTATGATAGAAAATAGATTATAAGTTTTTTTCAAAATTTTATTTAGATCACATTAAGTAAAGATCAATATTGATATGTAGGGACTAATATTTTAATGTTTCGAATATTTAACATGAAAATGATAAGAAGAGGGAAAGTTAATTTGAAATGATAAAATATGCAAGCCTAATGTTGAATGGGATAATGATTTATTGCACCTATTTACATGATTTTCTTGGACTACTAATGCTTGAGTTTAGTGTGCAAGAATTTGACCATGGGGTTTAACAGTGAACCAAGGCTCAAGCCCATGTGAACATAACATAGCCAAGGTGAATCTTTGGAAGATTCAAAGCCTCATTGTAATGTATTTATCTTGTAAATGTGAGTTTGCATGTGTAGTAAATTTAAAATCATGAATACATTAAAGACATGTCATTGTGAATTGTGATATGTTTTAATGTGTCACTTGACACTTGTGTTTTCCATGTGGAGATGACATGTCATTTAGGATTTGGCAAGAAGTAATCTAACCTAAACCCAACTCTAATGTAATACCCAAATTAACCTCACATGGGAAAATGTTATGAGAAGTCTCCATCAATGGAAATTCGAATTCCAACTTCCTATTGAATTTTAAGGATGAAAAAGTGGTCCTAAGGGGTTATTTTGGTGAAAAATAAGTGCTCTCATGATAGCAATATGGGTTGGGGTGTAAATTTAACCTTTAGTAGGCCTAGATGACCTTGGGAACCACCCAAACAAGTCAATTTCAAACCAATTCGAAATTTGAGTTGTCCCATGAGTTACCCCACCTTTTTTCACTTGGTCAAAGTAGCAATTTTGGTAGGGACAAGGGTGTAAGAAATAGTGGATTGATGTTTTTTCCAAAAAAGATAAGGGGGGAGTCTTTTTAGCGGACTTGGAAAAACTAGTATAGTCTCTACCCACTCTCTAACTTTACAGACACTTAGGGTTTGGAATCTTGGAGGGAGCTTTTCTACAACGTTTCATTTTCATTTTGAAAAGGAATTCAAAGTTGGTGTTTCTTGCCACATAGTTAATTTCCACCATTTTGAAGTTGAATCTTGGTATAGCATTCATGTGCATGTAGGTTAGTGAGAATGCCATTGTAAAGAAAATGTGTAGTATCATCTTGTATGATGTTATGTTGTGTTGTGATGAGCATGAAGTTTTGATTTTCATTGTTCTTTTGTTGTTTCTAGATTTTCCATGATTTTGTGCATGAGTGTTGTTATGGGTGTGAGGGCTTCACTCACCCTTTGGGAAGGAAAGACAAGTCTAGGGTGAAGGGGTTAGTTGGGATTGAAAATGCATTGAGAACCTTGGAGTATGGACTCCATTGTATGCCATAATCATTCACATCTTTCTCGGGGTGATAAGGGAAGTATGATGTATAAAGGAAGTTTTATGGAGTATGGGCTCCAAGAGAGCTAAAACTAATGGTAGTGTGGTTGGAGAATGATTGTGAAAGCCCCAAAAGGGCATAAAATTTGTCTATTGCAAATTTTGTGTGATATGGAAAATATTCATTTGAAAAGAACACCTTCATCCTCTATTATGGTTCCATTGGGGAACCATTGTGAAATATCCTTGGGATGGAATTGTTCAAGTTTTGAAATACATTGTATATTCATTTTCAAGATTGTATGTGAAAACCTATTTTGAGCCTTGTTCCCCTAGCACGGGGGTGGTCTCTTTGGAGGCCTATGGTTGGGTGGAGAGAATCCATGGTGTCATGTCCCCTTTTCAAATAATTAAAAAATAATAATCTTTGCTAAGGCAGGCAAGCCCAAGAAAGTGAAGTTTCAGAAAAAGGGGGTTAATCTTTGGAAACCGTTGGACTAATAAATGAAAATTATTATTAAAATATATTTCATTAACCTCTCTTGGATGTGAGTTATGGTTATGACCTCTTTTAAGGGGTTTGGAGGCATTTTGGGTGGATTACAGAACTTGGATTTTGCTCATTTTCTTTGTTATTCTTCAGAGGCTACCAAACCTTTGGAGAAGGAGACCCAAGAACGGGAGTTTGTAGGTTTCCAGGGAGACCCAAGAATGGGAGTTTTGGTGCAGGAGCACATTAAATACAAGAACATGAGAAAGTTAAGATTCATTATTTGTGATATTAAATACATTTGAGTCATTTATATTGTATTTGGTTCAAGTTGTAAAGGCTATGAAGCCATTTTTGTCAAAAATGTAAAAGTTGCATAAAAAGTTGTAAAATGCAACATTGAGAAAGTTGCTAATAATAGAAAAATGATGTTAAAAGGTATATGGTTGGTCTTGGGGGTAGTTAGGAAGGTTTATAACTGTAAAATGGATATAAAAACCATTGTATGGTCGAACCAAATCAATTTGGAGAAGAGGAAATACTTTGATACATTTTTGGTGCATTTTATTGTTGTGGTTTTGATTGGTTTTTTTTAAATTTTAGAGTAGTTTTCAGGTCTTGTACGGCCATGTATAGCCTAGAAACTATGTAATATAGTAATGGATATATAGTATGATGAATCCTTCTTCTCATGCTTTTGGTTTGGTTCAATTTTATGAAGAAATGAATAAGTTATGGGTATTTTGGTGAAAGTGGATGTTTACAGATTTGAGATTTGCTGAATACAGTCATGTTGCAGCGTGTGGTGCGGACATATTTTGGAGATTTAGGATCTCTAATGATATTCATTGGAAATATATGTGAACTAACTTTCATTTCCAACTAGTTTGAATCATTTTTATTTATATTTGGGAAAGTTATGAAGATTTGAGTGAAAACTGGTTTTTAAATGCCTTCAATGGTGTTGCAGAAAAAGATTTGATATTATACAATGATTTATGAATGAGAAAAGAAAATAACTTATATATTTTGAAACTAGACTTAGAAATGGATACTAAAAAATTGGTTTGGTATTATTTAAATTTATTTTGAGAAATTTATTTGATTCCCTAGGAAGGGTTAATGGTTTGGCTTCTGATTTATGACAGAAAATATGGGTCTTGGTTCAAAGTACATAATTTATAATCTGCTTATTGGATTGGTCTCAACTTTGGGTATGTTTTAGAATTACTGATTTGGAACAATTATGCCAAAGGGGTTTTCAACAAGATATTTAGAACTGAAGTTATGAACAATGCAATCAGACATAGCAATCTAATTGTGTGAGTAAAGATGTTGTCTTTATTGGTGTATAATGTCAGGGTTCTTTGTTGTAATCTTTGAGATGTTCTTGGTTCCTTGAGGGTGTACCAGCCTATTGTGAATCCCTTGAGTTGAACTAAGATTCCTTGAAGATAAATACAGAGGGCTCTACATCAAGTTTGCAAGTTTCCAGGAAGGCTAAGAACGGGAGTTTGAAGCCATTCCATGTGCATGCTCATACAGAGTTTGCCTTTGTGCTGAACAGTGCAGATTTGTGGGTTTTCGGGTGTGTTTTTTGTATGAGTTTGGTGTTTTCAGTTGAGTATTTCATATCAGTTTGGGTTGCTGCTATATTTTAGACTTTAAGCTGTTAAAATATTTCTGAATATATTTATTGGGATGTGATTAGACTTCTGAGATATTTTATTAGTGTTTTTGTGGTGTTTTCGAGCATTTTTGTGTTAATTTTGGGAGCCTGATGAGCATAGTTTTTGTCCTACATTTGTGAGCTGTTTTGTAAAGGTTATATAGATCTGGAAATGACATTTTATAGGCTATTATGCTACTCAAATTTATGTAAAAATGTCTACTTTCAAATTTATTAATAATAGGTGACGCTGTGAAGCTTTTTGGCACTATTTTCGGCATACCCGATTTGGGGTTTCTTGAGAAATTTGGTGGATCTTTGGGATATTAGTTGTTTGATTTTGAAAATCTGATCAAAGGTTGGAAATATCATGTAAAATCAGAAAAGGGGACATTCCAATGGTATTAGAGCCATGATCTTGCCAGCCTGAGGGTTTGTAGAAGTTGCATGTCAGTTTTGACAACTACCTAGATCTTGCATTTCAGTTTTTAGAACTACCCAAATCTTGCATGTCATAATTTATGGTTGCATGTTTCTTATAATAAGCTGCATGTCAAAATTTATGGTTTCATGCTACTTCTAATCATTTTCATGTTAGTTCTTGGTGAATTTGGTGGTTGTAGAAGTTTGCATGTCAGTTTTGACAACTACCCAGATCTTGCATTTCAATTTTTAGAACTACCCAAATCTTGCATGTCATAATTTATGGTTGCATGTTGCTTCTAATCAGATGCATGTCAAAATTTATGGTTGCATGCTACTTCTAATCATTTGCATGTTAGTTCTTGGTGAATTTGGTGGTTGTAGAAGTTTGCATGTCAGTTTTGACAACTACCCAGATTTTGCATGTCAGTTTTGACAACTACCCAGATCTTGCATGCCATTTTTGACAACTACCCAAATCTTGCATGTCATAATTTGGTGGTTGCATGTTGTTTCTAATCAGTTGCATGTCAAAATTTATGGTTGCATGCTACTTCTAATCATTTACATGTTAGTTCTTGGTGTTTGAAGAAGTTATATCCTATTGGGGTTACACTCTACTTTATCTAGAATGGATAGGTATAGTACAGAGTCTCAGAGGACACGATCTTGGAAAATTGATATCAAGAGTCAAAATAATAGAAAGGATGGTTATTTAGACATTCGAGATAAACTTATGAAAATAAGCCATGACATGTCTAAACAGTTGGTTGAGCACCACCGTATAATGAATGACATGTTGTCCGACCCAGCTAAGGTGGATAAGTTGACTAGATTTCTATTTGGCAAATTTTCTCACAAGATAGATGACACAATTCCCAAGAACTTGCATGAGGAGTTTGAGAAACTAGCTGATAGCTAGGTAGAGGTCTCAGATTCTACTTTGCCACAAGAGGTGGTGGGAAATGATATTACACAAATTGATAGTAACGGTCAACTTGATACTCAAATTGAGACAATTGTTTACAGGTTGTCAAAGGGTGATGCCATAGGTATTCAGGATGGTATAGTTACAATAGGCAGTGACTACAGTGTAGTGGGTTCAGATGATGATTATGAGGATGTTGTTGTGCAGGATGGTGAGATACCTGGTAGAGATGAGCATACATTGAGCATTCATGAGTTTGCTAAGAAAGAGTAGCAGGCGTAGTTAGATGCTCCATCACATGAGGTTGAGGCAGGTAGTACTTCACATGATTTATCCCGCCAGCTGAAGGTGAGTGAAGATAGTATTTTGACTTCATTATCTCATCATGATAGGTATGTGGAGTTAGTTGGTATTGGTCATATTACTCAAGTGAGGATTTTGCTTGAGTTACCAGCTGATTCTAGTTTACAGATATGGACTCAAGATTGTTATATTGGCATTTGGGATTCAGTTGATAGTAGATCTTTAACACTTTTTGGTAGCAATGTTTGTTTGGGTGCTATCATGGATTTGATTAGCAGATTGCACGGTGTTGTCTTTTCTTGTGCTAGCAGCTTGTCTGATGTTGGTATTAGTTTTTATACACCGGTGTTTGGCTTTGTTCATATATCCAGTCGACCATACTTGCTGGAATGTGTTGATGATCTTTCATATTTGGCAGTGTGTATATATGAGTCCCAGGATCATATTGGCATTGATGACATCCAGGAGGATGCAGTGGGAAATTTTAAAGACTTAGTTTCTTTGGGTATAGAGGAGTTGGACAATAGTGCTACAGTTTTTGATACTCTGTATGTTGATATGAGCTTTAGAGTTGATTCACAGGACATGGATGGTAATACTCTAGAGACTAGTAACTTTGAGGATACTCCTTTAGACAGTGCATCAGAGGAGGTTTGTAGGAGGTAGTCAAGCCAGTGCCATCATGTGTCTAATCAATTGAGAGTTAGTGATCGAGACATTGCTATCACTTGCCAACATTTTGATGCTGCTCGTCAGTTGTTAGCAGTTTATGGATGGGGTTCTCCTACTAGTGATGAGCAGGAAGGAAGTTATCTTTCCTTGACAGAGATCCACTCTTTATGGGAGGCTATTTGGATTTTGAGATAGAATTATATGCAGTTGGTAATTGACAGAGATTATCTTATGCAGTGGGGTAGTAAAACATATGTTGCATTGTTGGCCAAGGAAGATGAGGTGAGTGAGCTTACTGAGCAGCTTGAGGTGACTTCTGAGATTCTTGAGAGTACACAGTTGGCTTTCAATTAATGGGTTCTTTGAGATGAAGAAAAATGTTTTATTGGGACATCTGGACCTTGAATAATTGATTCACCCACTCTCTTAGTTATTCTAAAGAATTTCTAATAGTTTTCTTAACATAAAAGGATATTCAACTCATTTATGTGATTCGACATTTCTTTTCCATCCTTCATCTTCAACTTGTACAACTTCTTCATGAGAAAATGTTTATTTGTAGTAGACATCATTTCATACATACTTTGAAGCTTATCCTATACCACCTTTTTTGTCATTTCAATGTTCACATTGAAAAACACATTCTGAGATAGAGAAAATTCTCTTCCATTTCCTTTTCATTAATCGTATTCCAATTTTGATCTATCATGGAGGTTGGCTTTTTCATTTCACCTCCAATTGCTATTGCAAGATCATTCTTGATTAATAATGATCGCATATGTACCTTCCATAGACTAAAATTATTCCATGAGAATTTTTGCACTATTGATTCCCCCATGACTTTAGAATTTGGTTACTGAAATCAATTATAGGCTTCGATACCAAGTGAAAGGTTAATCATGAATGCAAATGAAAATTGTAGATCATCAAGACACATAAAGACAAGTGTCTATCATGGTTCACCACAAATTGTGGCTATGTACACACTCAGAGCAAATGAATATTATTGATTGTAAAAGTTGAGTTTACAAATGGATACAATCAACATTTATAGATCACAAGAAATTAGTTGAAGAGACATTAATTGGAGGCAAAATACTCCTAGAAGAGCATTGGTCTTCACATACTTAACAATAAGACCCCTCAAATGTGCACTTTATCACACAACATAGACTTTTCTACATTTTTTAGAGGAAGCATTAAGATAGCTATTTTTTCTGTAGCTTTAAACTCAACTGAAACCCACATAATCCATTTATGGAGCTTCTAAATGGAAAAAACTCTAGTGGGTAAAGGCCAAAAAAAATGTAAAAATTTTACAAAAGTATTTCTTGGTATTGGATCTATTATTGTGGCTTGTATCATAGGTCATCAAGACAGAATAGGCTCAAAAGTTCATCAATTTTTCACTGGCCCAAGTTTGTAAGTGATGGAATTGTTTGCAATGTGGATGAGAGGGTCATCATTACATCTTTATTCAAAAAAATATGCATCCCAACTCATATTAAATATTTATAAAATATTTTAATTACTATGTCCATACTAAGCTGTATAGATTGGACCACTCATTACCATTGTCACATGCCTTTCCAAGCCAATCAAGCACATTTTAACTCCCTTTTACTAACCATAATTACCTTGAATGATTTTATTGTGTTATGAAAATTGGTAGCTATGGTGGAGATATCTAGTGGATATCATATACCATTAAAACAGTAATAAACTAATTCTTGGTTTCCTACTTACCTAAGAGGCAAAAGTATTTTGAACAACTACACATTTTTCTAGACGACATCCTCCCTATTACTTTTTTGCGACAAGAAAATTCAATACTATCAATTTTTTTTATAATAGACTTGACTTAATCCACTATTTTCTAGATGTTTCTTTTTGGTTACAACTCCCACAATCTACAACTACACATAAATTGTAGATTGCATATATATGTTTGTAGGTGTACATAAATATATGTTGCATCAATAACCAACTATACTACATTGTAATAAATAACTTGTCAATGACATCTCTCAAAATATAAAACTAGGACATAAGTAAGGCCTTTCCTTATATGTGACTAATATTTATGAGTGCCTAGTGCCTAATGTGTATCTATCATTAACATTTTCTAAGTTTGTGGTCCTCAATTTAGCCTTGCTAGGGATAAGGCCCATAAAATGGGCTAGCTTCTTTTGAATTTTGGCACTTGCACCCCTTGTTTCTATTAGTTATACTTATTTTCTATTTAATTTTTAAGAGATTTAAGTCCATATATCATTTGGATGCACATTTAGAAAAAGTAGGGTAGTTTAACTCTCTTTCTTTGGTTCATGGTTCAATACACATCTAAACAAAAGAATGAGCAGATGTATAGAATTTATCTTTTCAATATTTTCATATGCAATATTATAGAACCCATATCATAGTTTTATTAATTTCTTTTAACAATTTTATCAAACGATGCAACAAAATTACAATTAATTTTAAGAATCAAGTTTATAAAGTTAGTCATTATTATTTTTAAATTTTACAATTTTATTGGTCAATCATGATATACCATATGTTTCTATTAGTTTAACGATTGCACCTCATTGTGCAAGTTCTAGTGATTTTTTTAATTTAAAAAAAAAAAATGATCAATGCTCTTCAATGTTTCAACTTATAGCTTGTATTTGTAGATATCTATTGTTTACTTTTGCATTAAATATCCTAAGTTTCTCATAAAACTAATATATTTTATTTTAAAATTAGATTGTTAATAAGAACAGTATCCTACTTTAACATATATTATTCTAAGGTAGGTGATGGTAATATCTTATTATAAATACATGATTGTTAATTGTGGTGTTTTATCAAGAGAGGATTTAGTTTATCTTATCTTAGTTTAATGAATAAACGTTTATCATGACTGGCTAAGAGCTCAAAATGGCTTTTTATTAGTTGTATGATTTCAAAAAAAAAAGTATAAAAAATAAATACTTGCAAATAAGTATACACATGATTAATACATATGTTGAGTGAATTATCTTTTGTAGTTTTTATTTCTAATCTAAGAATTACACCTAAGAGCTCATATGTACAATTAAATCATTTTTTAATTTTTAAAATTTAAATTATATTCAACCAACCACTTCAAACCTATTCATAAAATCCATGAATGCAACTATTATATAACATAAAAAAAATCACTAAACCTATTATGAAAAACAAAATGAAGAACTCACTAAATTGAAGGGACAATGATATATTCATTAACCACAAATGACATGATATAAATAAAGGTCACAAATCTCAATAAATACTCTTAAAAATTGATTAGTGTCAGTTTTATTATTATTTTAATATCAATTTCATTCAATAGTAATGTAGCAAATCTGGGGGCACATTGACCTAAAATTTCTCTTGTCAAATTTTCCTATCACATGTTAAAAAATTTATAGAAATGGTAAGTCTAAATATCATACTTGTTATCAAAATTTAAATACATTTTTCAATAGACATTTAGACATTAACACCTTTTTGTGAGTACTATTTGTAATTAAATATGCAAATATTCCAAATGTCTATAATGAGGAATTGTTGGCGTATACTATTTGATTGCATTGATGAGTTCTATAGTTGATAATTTCAAATGATATGCAATGTGATTGAGAGGAAATATTTCTAAAATTCAATTATTTTATAGCCCTTTTTCATTTCTAGGCATTGAGGTTTCCAAGTTTCTTTGCTCAACAAATATATGTAAAACTAGTAGCTTAATCCTTACACCATCTAGAATTGCAAGTGCTAGTAATAATTCAATGGAGGCATTATGTGTAAAATATAAAAGTGTTCCATAAAGATAAGTAATTTTGAAATTAAAAAAGTTTTAGATATTTTTAAAAATAAATTCTTTTTACAAAATTCAATTTTATATGAGATTCTTGCACATTGGAAGCATATATATAACCTCTATTATTTCTTGGGCCAATTCATCATAAAAAAATTATATTTTGACCTATCATCTTGATATAGGTTTGTATTTTTATCAGCTATCTTAATATATATTTTTCTTCCATGAATCAAACATTAATGAAAAATTTATTCATAAAAAATTACATGAAATTTCAACAACAGTCATAAGTCCCCAAAGCTAAGATTTTCTATACAATTTACCAATTTTATAAAACAGTCCAACTTATCAAGTGTTTTAATTGAGGAATTGATAACTTGGTATACCAATTCTCACACTTTTTATAACTTATTATTATTATTTTTTATAAGGATTTTATTATTCATGAATTTAATTAAAAATTCTCCACTTGTGTGTTGCTACATATATTTTGTATTTTTTAGCATAATAATGAAGAAATTGATGAGAGCCATTTATGATCCATATTCATACCATCTTTTCACCATTTTACATACCATCATATTCATTTCTATATTCTATGCTATTCCATTTCATCCATATTTTTATTATCTTATGTTGCATATGCTTAAATATAAACAAGTAATACTTAATAAAGTTTTTAGATATATTAATGAAACTTTATAATTGATTGATTTTATTAATCAATATAGTTATTTTATGCCTTGAAATACATATATTTATATATCTTGAAACATATACTACAAGATATGCGGACCTATGGAAAAGAGAAAAATCTGTCGATTAAAAATATCATAGTCTATTTTTCATTTCAATCTACAGAAAAATGAGGATGAATTTCAAAAATCCATGATTTGAGTTTTGTGCAAAATGAGGCCATTTAACTTTCCACATAGCAAAATCTTTAGCAACTAAACCATTTGGAAATTACATGCCATTATCTAAACATTGTAATTTCTAAATATACTCCAACAAATGCTCCACATTTTTCTGCAATGGCTCTAATCACGTGGAAATTGGTTTATGGAAGATCTAATTTGCTGGACAATTTGTGGTGCATATGATTACAAAGATGGACAAGAATATAACCATTCCCATCTCTATTTTTTCTTGTTGTTACAACAGATTTATAATGTCAGCAGCAAATGGAATTGTACATGAGCCATTCCATTGTGATATTTGTTGATAGCTAGAAAACAAACTATTCTCTTTTCCTTCAATTTGTTTTAGTTTGTTATAACTATGATCTTATATATATGGTGTGCTGAAAACAAAGGGAGGTGGATTAATATCAAATATTTCAAACCTTTGTACGTGAGTTTCCTATAGCAGCAACCTATGTAAACTCTATGTTGTTGGATGAATAAAGAAATGTCATTATGATCAAAGGAGTGTAGAAGAGCATTAATTTTTCATCACCAAGCGTACTGAGGAGGCAGGATTCACTTCTCAGAATGACTGATGATTTTTTTAAGATTTGAGTGTATTTTATTTGATGTATGTTTTGATTTGATTTCTTATATAAAATTATTATATTAGCTTACTTGTTTTAATTCATTTTATTGTAATTAATTATTGATTCATGTATTGTTTAAGATATAAGTGTGCATGTGGTTTCTTATTTATTTTATACAATGTTAAAGTCTAGATTAAATTTTACATTTATAATTCATTCTAGTGTTTAGAATAGCTTGCTTTTAGATTTAAACATTTAATTCCTGATGTAGGAACTGACAGTTCCTATCACTAGCTATGTTTTAATTTATTGTAGGTTTTAGCTTAGCTCCTATTGCCAAGAAGTGATAGTCCTTGTCACTAGTTTTGTTTTGGTCTATTGTAGATTTCCTTTCACATGTTCTCAGTTGCATCCATCCCCACTTGGCATGCTATCTTCATCCCTTGAGCATATAGCCACTATACCTTTCATGAGTTTACAACCCCAGATCGATATTTAAATGTGAGATGAACTAGCTCTTAATCTTATCACTTATCCTTAATATGTGTACCATAGTTTCACCCAACATTTTTGGCATCGTTGCCAGGGAAAGGTATTAATGGTGTTAAATCATAGTAAGCCAAGTTAGGAATAGTTTGCCTTTAGGAGTGTCTAATCAAGTGTCAACCTTGGTTAGTCTGCTGCCATAGGTTTGCATTGTAGTAAATCATTTAGGTGCATTATTTTTTTTACTTTGAAAATATGTTTTAGAATTTAGATCTATTATAATTTTTTGTTGTGAGTAATTGATAAAGAAAGGGAAATTTGAAGAAAAATGTTTAAAATGATGAATTTTCAAGGTAGTCCAACATCAAATTTGGAAACAAGACTTTGTGGAGGAATTTTTTCAACCAAAGGTGATGTTTTTACATGCTCACTACCTAATAAATGCAACTTAAATGATCTTGATCTTCTATTGTCACAAGGATGTCCAATTGTTATTTCTAAGTCTGAACAAGAGGATATAATTGATGAATTTTTAGAACAATGTGATTTTGAGAGTGACATATTAATTACTTGTTTTATTTGTTATAGGGAAGGTGACAAACACATATGCCCAAACAATAAAGAACGCATGGTGAATGAGGTATTAGATCTTTGTGAACCTCACCATGCTAAGGATGTAAGTGAAAAATTCTTCCTTGTAAGTGGTGAACAATTTTGAACACCAAATCAAGGAGATCAAAGTATGGATTACTCTATTGCATTGGAAAGACAACATGTTTCTTCAAAACATAATTTTCCACCTGGTATGCACAATGATCATGCATTCTCACAACAACCTATATATCCATCTTATATTCTACCATCTCCATTATTCCCTTCCTACTCACACCCACCTACTCTATATCTAATACAACCTTTTCCATTATCCTTATTTCATTCATTTCACCCATCATCCACCCCAACATATCCACTAATGGAAATTATAATTCCTCATGAAAAATTACATAATAAGGTGGATCAAATAACATATCTTGATGATATTTCAATTATGCTTTTAAATTCTCTTCATGTGCATGAAAACGATGATGTGACAAAAAGATGTGATTTTTGCATAGAAGAATTAAAAGAACATATTGATCAATTCAAAAGCCATCAATTTAATTCTTCTTATCTACTTCTTGAAGCATAAATTTTTGTGATATTTTGTACACATAAAGAAATTGTGCATTTTCATTTCATTATTGAAAATATATGTATGTGTGTTGGAATTAATCATGCACTACAAGTTGATTTAAGAATCATCCCAGAGTTGTGTGTGATGAAAAATGATAACTTACAATATCTATTCTCTAAAAATGTTTTAATATACAAATATATAGATCTTAGGAGGCCTATGATAAAAATGTGTATTCCTCACACACTTATTGATTTGGGTCTAGCTGATTAAACAAAACTTGAAGGATTTGAATGCATTAATGACCGAATAACATGTGTTGCAAATGGACATTCATTATTCTTCATTGCTGATTCTTTACATTATCCAAAGATGAGTAAATACACTATGGATGATTCATTCATTTAACAAGAATCAAGGTATTAATATCTATATATTTCTCATTCTTGGTTGTTGTATCTTAATATGACCATTCATAGATAATAGGCTCTAAATCACTTTCTTGATTACTTGGATGATTCAAATACATGTGGTTTTTGAATATGACATTAAGGAGAAATCAAATGAATTTTTGAAACATTTGATTGATTTTTCAATTGACTAAAAGAAATACTCAAATGTTTTATTCACTTTATTTCATTCTTTGGATTATCTAAATGTTCTCATGACATTGTAGAATGAAGTTATGTTGGAGGGAAATCCCTCCAATTTTGTGACTCTTGGCTGATTTATGATAAACCTCCATCCATTATTTCATTGGGCCTTCTGGTAAACCTCTGCATGTGGGATCTCAACCAATTAAAGTTATGTGTTCTTGTGTTGATTTTCCTTGATATTATATATACACAAGAATTTTTAGTTATTTATCCATTTTTTATTATTATCATGTATCTCTTCATATTAATAACTCTACCTATCATTTGCAAAAATAAATTGCCCACTTAATGGTAGAGTTATTGAATGAATGATCTTTTTTTACTATACTTGATGTGCTTGGTCTTGAGAATGTGGTTAGAGGTCTCTTATTGTGGAGAGATGATGTCAATTGGTAATATTTCTTTGTGCGAGTGTCAAGTAACACTCTATGTTGTCTTTTCCTAGCTATATGGAGCATGGTCGTCTCTAATTTGGTCTATGAGACTCCATATTGTTTTAGTACTATTTTACATAGCTACACATCCAAAGACAACTTGAAGAAATACATAAGGATCTTGGGTGTATTACAAGTCATCATATGCCTTCCTAGACACGTGTCTCTATTTGCCTCTAGTTTTATGGACACATTGGTGACTACAATTGAATATTTTTTTCTCTACCACTTGGCCTTTGGTAATGAAGGTGTGTTATTTCATGCAACAGATACCTCATATTCTTATCAAGATATGATAACATAGCTTCATGTGATGTCCTCATAGAGCAATATATCTTTTGAGAATTTCCCTCATTATCAGTAATTCTTTTTTGCCAAGTGTGCCAATGCATGTTCCAAAGTTCTACAAGAAGATTCCATCATCAATGGCATTAGAAACATGAATCAAGATTGGCTTTGTGGGAAATTGGTTATCCTTTCTAGGTTATTCTTCGTCATCATTTCAAGTTCATTATGCAATCCATTTTCAATGGTGCCTTTTTGTCAAGACATGGAAAGAAATTAGGTTTTTGATGATATAATTCATCATCCATATAAGGATTTGTTTGGTCATTCTATGTAGTTATTCAAAAATGGAAAAAAAAAAGAAAAAAGAAAAAAGAAAAAGGAAAAAAAGAAGCAATAAAAGATCCAACAATAAAAACCTTAGGGCATTATTGGCTAGCTAATATCTAAAAACCAATTTCTAGTGGATATTAATAGAAAAATAAATTCCTAATGGTGAAAGCTATTTTACAGCACCATGTTATGCGGTAAGTGATTGAAAAATGGCTTGCTAGCAGTCACTTGTTGTTCTCAAAATTTGACAAAAAATAAGAATAAAAAAAGAAAAATAAAAAATGAAAGAAATGTAATAATTTGGTTGAGCTAACCATTTTTTTTCAGGGATGCCCAATTACTTCTTTGGATCTTTCTCTCTTAGTGTTTCTTGCATCTCCTATTGCTCATTGTGTGGTAGTACTTCAATTTTTGTTGATCACCATGATTTTGATCACATATCCTAAGAACTACACATTTAGTTGAGATGCTATGAAAAATGGATCAAGCTCCCTTTAGTGTGCTTTATATTGCTTCTTTTAGATGGTGACCTTTTCTCCAACATTCATTGCAATCAACATTTGTGGTTCTTTCTCAATTTGAGCTTCATAGTTGTAGCGATCTTTTGGCTTCTAGACCTTGGCATCCATGGACATGCATGCTGGTAAAATAATCAATTTTATTTTTCATTATTTTATCTCTTAACTTTGTTAATATTTCTTATATTATATTGATTATTATGCAACACTCATAACTAACCTCTCCCTATTTCCGAAGGATGGTCAACCCTTTAAGTTGGGGGGAGGTATGTCAACCTATTATATATCTTCCATCCATCATCCTCAATCATTCCATCATACTTTCTATTACATGCATCATACAACATCCTTTGTTTTACTCCTATTTTTTCCAATTCAAATCATCTTATGAAAAGTAAGATACATTTCTCCTATATGTAGCCATTTGAACCATGAAGCTATAAATGAAAAGAAAAGGAAACAAAGAAGAAGAAGAAATGAAGATGAGAAAAAATAATAAGAGGTATCAATATTGGATGGGGAAAAAAAAGACAAAAAAAGAAGAAAAAAAAAAAGCCAAGTATATCATATGAAGTAAGGAATGGAATTTGTGTTCATACATGAGTTATCATAGTTCAGGGTGGACACAAAGCCAGATCCATAACTCCAAAGTGCTACTAGTTCAAACCAAAGAAATCTTGATCATTATGATTGCATGAGGACATACAATATGTTAAGTTGGGGGGAATGATGAGAGCCATTTATGATCCATATTCATACCATCTTTTCACCATTTTACATACCATCATATTCATCTCCATATTCTATTCTATCCCATTTCATCCATATTTTTATTAGCTTATGTTGCATATGGTTAAATATAAACAAGTAATACTTAATAAAGTTTTTAGATATATTAATGAAACTTTATAATTGATTGATTTTACTAATCAATATATTTATTTTATGCCTTGAAATAAATATATTTATATATCTTGGAACATATAATAAAATATATGTGGACTTATGGAAAAGAGAAAAATTTGTCGATTAAAAATATCATAGTTTGTTTTGCATTTCAATCTGTAGAAAAATGAGGAAAATTTTCAAAAATCCACGATCTGGGTTTTGTGTAGAATGAGGCCATTTAACTTACCAAATAGAAAAATCTTCAGCAACTAAATTGTTTAGAAGTTACATGCCATTTTATAAACATCATAATTTCTGAGTTTACTCCAACAAATGCTCCATGTTTTTCTGCAATGGCTCTAATCACATGGAAATTGATTTATGGAGGATCTAATTTTCTGGACAATCTATGGTACATATGATTACAAAGATGGACAATAATATATCTATTCCCATCTCTATTTTTTCTTCTTGTTACATCAGATTTATAATGTTACCAACAAATGGAATTGTACATGAGTCATTCCATTGTGATATTTGTTGATAGCTAGAAAACAAACTATTCTATTTTCCTTCAATTGGTTTTAGTTTGTTATAAGTATGACCTTATATATATAGTGTGCTGAAAATAAAGGGAGGCAGATTAATATCAAATATTTTAGACCTTTGTATGTGAGTTTCCTATAGCAACAGCCTATGTAAACTCTATACTATTGGATGAATAAGGAAATATCGTTATGATAAAAGAAGTGTAGAAGAGCATTAATTTTCCATCACTAGGCATATGGAGGAGGCAAGATCCACTTCTTAGAATGACTGATGATTTGTTTTATATTTGAGTGTATTTTATTTTATGTATGTTTTTATTTGATTTCTTATATAAAATTCGTACATTAGCTTGTTTTAATTCATGTTATTGTAATTAATTATTAATTTATGTATTGTTTAAGATATACATGTACATGTAATTTCTTATTTATTTTATGCAATGCTAAATTATAGATTAAATTTTACATTTATAATTATTTCTAGTGTTTACAATAGTTTTCTTTTAGATTTAATTATTTAATTCTTGTCCTAGGAAGTTACAGTTCCTATTGCTAGCTATGTTTTGATTTATTGTAGGTTTCAGCTTAGCTCCTGTTGCCAAGAAGTGATAGTTCCTGTCACCAGTTTTGTTGTGGTTTGTTTCCTTCCACATGTTCTCAGTTGCATCCATCCCCACTTGGCATGCTATCTTCATCCCTTGAGCATATAGCCACTATACCTTTCATGAGTTTATGACACCAGATTGATATTTAAATGTGAGATGGATTGGCTCTTAATCTTATCATTTATCCTTAATATTTGTATCATAGTTTCACCTAATAGAAATATATTGGATGGATTCATGGTTGGACTTGTGGATGATTATAGAATATTTGAGTAGAATATACCTATTATGTGTAGATTACTCAAAATAAATTTAAGTAATTTTTTATTTTCCTTTAAATTTTTTGAACAAAATATTAAATTTTTCATTTGTTTGAAATGTCTACCCACCATATAGAATAAATGCCATCCTATCAATGACTATAGAAAAATAAAAGTATGAAGTTCTTTATAGCCTATTTCTTTTAGTAGAATTTTTCTTTTTCCTAGCAAACATTGCAAGAGGGAAAAAAGGGGCTCAAGAAGGTTCCTTCCTTTTATTGTGGTGGTTAATTTAATTGTGAACTTAATATGTAATGGTAGATGACATGGTAAGCTTTTTTGTCATCGAAGTGTAAAGGAAGGGTTTTGTCTATTGCAAACCATTATTCAAATTGTATGGAGAGTCACTATTAACTAATATTTTAATTGATAACTAACAATAAATGCTCCCATAAGAATGATATCATTTTGGTAGATGTAAAAAAACAATATATAAAATAATAATATTTTAAAATAAATTAATAATAAGAAGTAGTTTAACTTTTACTTTGACATTAGTAGATATATTAAGAATCATTAGTTCAATTAAAAAATTAGATTTTACTTTGATTTTTCATTTTGTAAATAATGATAAATATTTTAAATTTTATATATAAAATTGTTTAATATAAAAAACTATCTAAATAAAATTAAACCTTGGAGGAAAATTATAAATAACTTTGTCCCTATGCATTCAACTATGGAGTTTATAACATATAACTAAACAATACGCAGCTATTAAGTAATATTTTAGCTGATAACTAACAATAAATAAGTAGGAAATTTCCATAGCAAGTCAAATTGTGAATTAGATGGATGGATTCATATGATGCACATCAGGGCCTTCATCATGTCTAGGATCTGTGCCTTTGTCATCATGAGTAGGATCTGTGCCAAGAGTAGAAGGCTATTGTGAAATGTCATGCACATTAGATTATTTCTCATGAAGTTCTCAATTTTACTTATTATTCATTAGGCCTATTTACCTATCTATGAACCAATGCACTTGACTCTTGTACATCTCTTTGGCCATTGGAATTTGTGTGATAGTGGGAAACCATTTCTTAATATCCTTGCTTGAAGCCAATTTGCATGTCCTCTTCTTTGGGCACTAGATTAAATTTAATGCCATGCATTTTTTCATAATATCCTAAAGATTGAATGTATTACTTATTTATAATTTTATATAAAAAATTGATCTGAAATTTCATTTACTACTACTTACAAGTCATGAGTGAATTTTCATATATACACCAGAGCCAAGATGGTGTTGACCAACCTTATCTTTTCTAGTTTTTGTAGCCTTTGATGTGTCTTGTAGCCTATTTATGTAAACCTTTAAATATGTTATAGATATGTTAGATTATATAAATATAAAGATTACTAATTTTTGCATAGTTACATTAATACTTCCACATACCTTATTCTCTCTGGTGGTGGTTTAATTCCTTTATCTCTTAGGCTTATGTCTTTTTCATCTTCAATGATTTCATTCCACTCTAGCTCTGTAACCATAGGAGGATGTTCATACTTTGGGTTGACCTTTAGAGCCCTTTTGTATTGGTCTCTCATAGCCTTTAGATGTTTGCAAGTCTATTTTAAGCATTTGGGCTCTGTTCAATTTATTTTGACCAAAGAGATCCTCTATAGATTTTATGGGCTGATCTTTTAATGTGGGGCCTTGCTCATTCCACCTTTTAAAAACAAATAAAAATTTTTAGATAAAAAAATTAGTTCAAGCTATGTACCTTGAATATATTACAACAAATGGATGAACGAAAAAATCTAACAACCAATTATATGAAGCTACATACCTTTTACATAATGTGGGCCCAAATATCTTCAATGCATGATTAGATTCATCAACGTCATTACAAATTGTGACCAAATTTTTCTTTTTCACACTTTCCATCCAATATTTTCCATAGTGTCTCTATTACATTCTTTCCAATATGTATAGCATCAAAAAAATGCACATTTTGGAGGTGCTTGTAGTATGACAACCTACTAAATTATCTAAGATAGCTTTTAAGTCCTTTTGGAAGTTCCTCATTAATGCCTTGATGACCTTCACAAACATCAATTACATGATTAATAAATAAAATACAATGTCCAAATTTGAATTTCATACAAAAACTTGCATCAGATGGAATGACATTACCTTGACAATTCATTCTATTCTATTCCAACTTCCATATGTCAAGTGTCATTCTTTGTGGCTTTGATGTTGTCTCTTCTTTCACATTGAAAAGATATTTTTTGGCAATTCAATACTTATGGTTTTTTTGGAGAAAGTGTCTATGCTCATCAAACACTTACTTTCCTAAATTTCTTGAATGATGAGATTTTATCTTTGGACATGAAAATTTTCCCTTTGTCTAAAGACCTACAAGGTCATGTATAATTGGATGACATGTGTACTAGAAGAATTATATTTAAAATTATTACATGTAACTTAAATATACAACTAAAATGTGTTATCTCTATAACATACCAAAAATATGTGTTAACAATTTTACAAACCACAAAATTGTGTTAGTTTGGGGGCATCATGTATCATCCATACAAGAATTGCATGAAATTGAAATTGTATTTCATCAATTGGTCTAGAGATGTCATACATAGTGACCCCATTCCATAACTCCAAAAACTCATAAATCAAGGGCTCAATAAATACATTCATATCTTTCACTTGGTACTTACCTAGTTGAATGAACATAAACAAAACATAATTATTATGGCCATTTTGATACTATGTTTACAAATTAATTTAGATGACTATTAAATTGAAAAATACTTGGTACAATCACTTCCAACATTATGTGTTTCCTATTTACGAACATTTAAGGAGGAATATTATTTTAAATAACAAAAATAGGCCATATGGAGTAAAGAGATCTCATCTCTCCAAATGGATTGACACCATCTATTGCCAATGAAAGCTTCATATTATGAGGCTCTTCTTTAAATACTATCCACCTATCTTCTATTTTCTTAAATGCAAAACCATTCATAGGAATTCACACAATGTCATCTCGACATCTATTGCGTGCATGGTAATTCATAAATTGTGCCAAGATAGTGTACTTGAATAATTGATATAGACGTAGAGTAATGAGAATGTACCAAAGATCCTTGCCAAACACCTTTTTGATTATTTGATGAAAAAAATGAAACTATACCTTAGCATATACAAGATTACTACATTGGATATATAGCATTCATAACCTTAAATTTTACCAATTTAACATTACAGTAGAGAAAAGTGTTTTTTGGGAGCCTTGCTACAGGTGCTTTTATGCCTTTTCAATTATAGGTATATCAAGGTTCTCTTCATCATCATTATTCGATGCACTACTATCATCATCTTCATTGTCTTCATCGATTTCACCAGTAACATCTTCTTCAATCCTATTCTCTATCACATTATCAGTTGCACCAATACCAATATCTTCAATTGTGTTATCTGCCTTAGGATTATCTTCTTCCATGGGAGCATTACCTTCTGCCTCTAAATTCAAACCTCCATATTCCACCTATTCAAAATTCACATTCATCAAAGGATGAAAATCCTTTCCCCCTTCAATGTGATAATGTTTCCTACAATGTATTTGAGATGTTGTGATTATAATTCTTTGATTCTTTAATCCCTTGCATTTTTTGCAAGGAAAATAACATTTTCCATCACCTTTTCTTTTGAACTGAGACCACAGTCTAGCAAATTGTCACCTTATCTTTTTTTGGGTTCATATTCTTAGGTGTGGACTTTCTTCGTAGACAAATATTTGGGCTATAAAATAATATCAAATATAAAAATACAAGCATTACTAGTATCTTGTATATAATTGAAAATAATTAAATAATTAAATATTAGTATCTTTTCTGTACATATAATTAATGGTTAATAATTTTATAGGTTTCAATATAGGTTGATTTATTTCCCCAAATCATCTATAGTTGTTTAAATATTGTGGTACAAGGGCACCCCTTAAAGCTCTTAAAGCCAAAGAACTCTTGAAGGCTCCAAACATGGAAGAAGACATGAAGACACCAATTAAAGTTAATTGGCATGTTTTAGAGCCAATAATGGCATATTGTATGGTTAATAATGCTAGAATGATAAAATTTCCTAAGGGGCCTAATAACACCACTTAAAATTTACAATATTTCTTCTTGCATCTCTAGCATGAATCTTGGAGTAATTTAAATTAGAATAAAATGATCACATGATTTTTGTAAACTAGATTTACTAAGAAAGAAAGGAAGACAAAATTACAATTTTGGAGAGAAACAAAGGAACTAGGTCTTCTCTCTATGTTAGCATAAAGACATCTTAATGGTGGAGTATTCATTTGGAATTCTAGCAATATAATTTGTACTTGAATATAGGGAAGATTTAAGCATAGTGAACTATGGAAGTTCACCTTTCTTCCATGTAGAAGGGTGCATGAAGGTAAGGTGTAGAATTGAAATATTGGAGAGGAAGAAAGGAATGAACATAAATAGAAATCCATTGACAAATAAGGAAGTCTCATTGTAGATTAGAAAAGGTATTCTCAATGTCATAGTGTATATCCTATAAATGAGATCATTGAGATTTCCTATTTCCTATGCTTTTGAGACATCTTAATACACCAATCACAATTTTCCTATTTTGGTAAATATAAAAAAAGATCATAAAAATAATGTGAATTGAGGGAAATAAAACTACCATTCTTGACTAGTGTGATAAGGTATCTAAATGAAGTTTTTGTGTTCAATCTATTTGTGCATCCATTTACATAATGACTCAAATAAAATAACTTTCCACTCTCTATTGATTGGAGTGCATAGTTTAATCTATAGTAAGCAAGACTTGAATATATGAATCTACTAATGTTCTTTTTCAATGCATCAATATTTGTTTTTTTGAAACATTGGACTAAATAAATATTAGTTTGCAAAACATGTGTTAGTGTTAATTACATAACTATTTTGTGAAGTGAATTATACATAACATCTTTATATATTTATACATTGTGAATGATATTTCGCATTCAATTTGTCACCTCCAAAGCATCAATAAATTTGGTAACATTTATAGATGATACCTTACACATTAACCATAGATAAAATTGAGTCATTCTTTTATGTTTATTCTGCTAGAGATAGAGAAGAGTAAACAAAAGGTGATTTGAGCATTTGTGCAACAAATTTTAGAGTATCTTGAGAAAACCCTACTTTATGATAGAGGTATTTTATTCTTGCAAGATTTGTTCAAAGTTATTCATACAACTTATAAGATAGAGCATGAAAAGTCAGAAGTCTTTAGATTTGGTTATTTGATACTTCACTTATTTTTTCATATAATTTACAAGTTCCCCAATATGCATCATCATGCATGGAGAGAAGGCATTTCTACCACTCAATTAATCACAAAAAACTCTAGAATGAAAGATAGGAAGATGATTGATAGTGATTTATTTAAAATATTCAAAGGTTTTTAGACTTGCTCGGGGGAGATAAGACATAATGTATAAATAGTGTGGGGAAAAAATAATGTTTTTGGGAAGATATGAATAAAACTTGCAAGTGTAGGCAGAGCAAACAGAATAGACATAACAACTCAGCAAGTAGGCACAAGAAATGGAAGTAGGGCAAAGAAAAAGAGTATTATATACATTAGCACAAGAATTTTGGTTACAAGAATGAATTGGTATAATCATCTGAGCGGGAGTTATAAGAATTTTAAGGTATATTGTTCCTTACAAAATTTTGAACAAGATTTTGAAATTTTGTATATATGTTGAATAGATTGGATAATGTACTCATAAGATCAATCATAAAGCTTAGGTAAGTGTTTTTGACACTCATGTCAAAGGGGGAGATTGTTGGTCTTAGATTGGTTTTGACAATTGAGTGTCAACTCACTTAACCACTTTTCATATAGAAGCCAAGTTCACTATATATGCCAAGCTACAATTCTAATAAGTGCCAAGTAATCTTCAGGTGCCAAGTGAAGAAAAAGTGTCGAGTGGCTTCAAGTGGCAAGTGAACCATATGAGCTGAGTGATATATAGGTTTTGAGTCATAGTTGATGCTGAGCAAGTCAAAGTGCCATAGGTGCTGAGCAAAGCATAATCATATATGTGTCGAGCGCTAGCAATATAGTATGCTCCAAGTAACATAGGATCAACATATGAATTTGTGCCTTCAAAAACTTAGATGTAAACCATTTTTTGAGCTAACATAGAAGGATCTCGAAGGATAATAAGGATAAGAACAAATCTTTTATATTTCTTATGTAATTAGTATATAACCAATAAGAAAAGTGAAAGGAATGAGAAGGAATTAAAGATTCAATATGGATCATAGATCCATACCTAACCCTAAGTCTTCATAATCTTTGAAAGGAGGATGAAAACCCCATTATATGTGTGGATGAGAATAGTGTATGGGTAAACTATAGCAAAATCTAATGGGAAGTGTGAAAGACTTAGAGGAACAGAGAAAAAATTGCATATCCAATTGATCTGAACAAAGCAAGGGATATGAACACATATCAAATCTCAGAGGATCAAGTTTAAAATGAGAAAAACTAGTGCCTAAAATTAGTAATTTTAAATTGTAAGTTGTCAGGTTTATTAGTCTAATACTTTCTAGCAATTGTATTAGAAAAGGAAAATCCTATGTTGATAGGTTAGCTTAATAGCTATTTTGTAGATCCTTTAAAGAGCTTATTAAATCCTTTAATAGGGTGACACTTCATGTAAATTGTTTGTAAATCCTTTAACTAGGTCACTATTGACATAGTGTAAAGCCTTTAACAGGGCAGACGATCAGAAGTGGTCAAACAATTATTGCTGCAGTGATTTTGTGGGTATTATCCCCACCCTAGTTTTACCTTCTTATTCCTAGAGGGTTTCTAGGTTACCAAATTTTGGTGTCATGTACTCATTGACATGTGTTTACTTCATGTTTATTTAATATTTTTACATGCATGTAGTTTACTTTTAGTGAAAAAATTTAATGATAAAATGCATTACTTCTGATTCACCCCCCTCACAGAAGTATTCTTCCCATTTGATTATTCCAATAGAAATAATGATGCACTTGAGACTAGTCATGATAGTGATGATGTATTTGAAGGTTTTGATGGATTATTTCCAAATGCTCATGCTGACTCCACTTCACAATTGGGGATGGGAAGTTAAATCCACTATAACTTTGGGGATGGAAAGATTCTTTCACATACCTTTGTATCTTTTTCATTGCCACCACACACCTCTTTTTTTTCTACACACATCCCACATTATGGTATTGTGGATTCTTCTCCCTTAGTAGTAGCAAATGATTCTTATATCAGCCTCAACAATGAGGCACATATAGGTTTGAGAAATGTTGATTCATATGCCAATGAAATATGGAAAACATCACAATCCAACTTGGAGAATGCTCTACTAAGCTACAAAACACCATGCTATGATTGCTAATCCCAACAATAAAGTGGTTAGTCAAAATTTTTATGGAAGAACCATAGTCAAAGTCTCTTCATTTAAACTAGTGCCTTCTTCAAATAACTCTATTCAAGATAAAATAAAGGAATCTATGGTTGAATTAAGGAGGTCTACAAGGCAAAGAAGAATATCTGCCAAGTATTTAGATTATGAATTACTTTACTAATAGGAGGCAGGGCCTGATATTTTAATCTCTGGCCAAATTGAACCAGTTAGTTTTAAAGATTCTTGAAGAAGTACTAATAAAAATCAACGAATGATCACAATGGAAGAAGAGATGAATTCTCTTAAAACCAATAAAACTTAGGATTTAGTACTGCTTCCACCCAACTATAAAGCTCTTAAAATCATTGGCTATGTAAACTGAAAGATGAAGGTGGTAGAAGAAAGAGGTACCATTCTTAGTTGGTTGTAAAAGGGCATGCTCAAAAAAAGAGACTAGACTTTGCAAATATTTTCTCACTATTTGTGTGAATGACTATAGTCTAGGTAGTATTGGGATTTGTAGCCATTTGGAATATTGAACTAGAACAACTTGATGTCAAGATGAATTTCCTACATAGTGACATGAATGAAGAATTGTACATGGAACAACCTAAAGGTTTTGTTCAAAGAGGAAATGAACATATCTATTTCTAGCTAAGTAAAGTTTGTATGGGCTAAAGAAATCCCTAAGGTAATTGCACAACAAAAGGTGCTTACTTTGTCGCAAAAATCATACATTGACAAAGGTGTAAAGCTATTTGGTATGGTTGAAGAAAAACTTGTTCCTATTCCTTTTGCTCCTCCCTTTCCTCCAACTTCTAATTCATGTCCCAAAAAAAAAGAAGAGAAGGAATTTATAAATAACATTCCTTATAAATCAATAGTTGGTAGCATAATGTATATATGTTATGTTATAAGTAATAGTTCACCAATATAACTGAGAGGCAGGGTGTGAATCAGTTATATAAAAATATTAATTCAATTCTTACTTTATCAACCAAAGTAAATAGTAAACATAAATGTGTACACAAAAATACACCAGATATGTTGACTAGGGAAACATTTGATCAGAGGGAAAAGCCCAGTGGGAATGATGCCCGTAGAATAATGTACTAATTTGAATATTCCTTATAAGAGGAAAGACCCTATTAGGAGTTTTTTATAATGCTTAGTACAAAAAGTCCCTATTAGGAGACTTTAAATCCTTGTTAGGAGATTCCAACCTTGTTAGGAGTTGTGCCAACCCTATTAGGAGTTGTAGAAATCAGTTGAACCCACTATCCAAACAACTTTAGAATCAGACAAATGAACCCACTATGAAATTGATCTCAATACTATTCCTTTTAGAATAATAGATGGAGAACAATCTTCTCCTCTCTTTATTTTTCTAGTATGTCAGACTTCTTCATCTTCTCATCATTCAAATAGATTTGGAACACATCAGTAACCCTTAAGGTCACTTACACACATAGTAGATTACTCTACTTTCCTCCTTAGCAATTCACAAGTCTACTCTGCTTCTTGATCACACTCAATTGATGCATAGAACATGGAAAACACTTTTTCTTTATACCATACTAAAATATTAACCCTTTCAATTATCTTCACATACTTAACATAATTTTGAGTCAGCTCAATATTTGATTAAATGACATACACATTTAATTAACATTGTTGGCTCCCAATTGTTCACAAAATTTCACACATGTAGCTTTTGTACCTACACACTTCCTAACATCATCAGTTGTCAGTGTACTTCCTTTAGTTAACTACATAACTCTTCATTGCAAACACAAAGTATTATATTTATCATACAATAGAGACTATTTCTCTAATGCTCTATTTCCTATGGTTCTTTATAAATCATTAATATCTTTCATATGATGTTGATTTCGATTCTATGCACTTGACCACATGTCAAATGCATGTTGTAGTACCTTTTGTTAACTACACATGCAATGTGATGTCCTCAATTCACAAATCTCAGTCTACTACTTTGTTAGTCTTACTATGTTATCATTAATGACAAACATAGTCATAATACCATTCTACGCTACTCCCCCATAGCATCAACATTCATTCTAACATGTTATAGTTTCTACATGTTCCAATATTGTGCATGTAGTGGGAGTAGTTAGTAGATTCATGAGAAATATTAAAAAGTTTGATTAGGAAGTGGTTAAGTGGATATTGTGGTATCTCAATGGCACATCTAGTTATGCATTATGTTTTGGTAGAACTCATGCTCAACTACAAGGATTTGGTGATTTAGATCTTGTCAAAGATCAAGAAAAATGCAAGTCCACTACTGGTTATTCTTTCACATTTTTTGGGGCTACCATTAGTTGGGACTCAAGGCTACAAAATTGTGTTTCACTTTATTTTGTTGAATGTAAATACGTGGCTCTTTTCGAAGGTGATAGAGAGATGATTTGATTTCAACACTTGTTGAATGATCTACATTGGCAACAAGATGACTATGTTTTATTTTCTGATAATTAGAGTGAAATTTTAATGGCTCACAATAATTTCTCTAAGTGAAATTCCAAACATATTGACAAGCAGGCTTGCTATGCTTGGTATGTCGTAGAAGAAGGTAAATTAACAGCTTCCAAAATTGGTAAAAAGATCAATCTAGAGGACATGTTGAAGAAGGTTGTTGCTTGGAATAAGTTTGAATGTGCCAAGAATTATCTTAGCCTTGTTAAAAGGAAGTAGGTCAACATGTAGATTAGGGGAATGGGTGATCAGTTGAAGCATCCATTGTCTTTAAGTGGGATATTGTTAAAGATGTGAAGACCAATGATCTCTTTGGATTTTTCCTCCAATTAATATGTGTTGGAATTCTTTATAATAATTGAGAAGGGTAGGAGGGGGGGTTAATCAATTATCCAAGGTCTAGATCTATAAATAAAACTTTTCACAGCTTATTGAACCCATTAACCATTTATCATCATGAATGCATCCATAGGATTATGCAATCACTTAAAAATTGTAAGTTCTTGTCAAATCCATTTGCAAAAATGTAAATATGAAACATAACATGTTCAATAACACACTTGACACAATGATTTACATACAAACCTAATTTAGGAAAAACCACCACTAATATGCTACTTTATTTCACTCTCTTGAAGTGATACCCTATGAAAGGCCAAACCTATTAAAAGTTACAATACACACTATTAAATGTGACCCTGTTAAAGAATTTCAATCACCCTATTGGGAGTGAGAATTGTTAGAGGACTTTAGACCATTCACTTAGAATGTCAAAGGATTTACAAATGACTTTTAGGTCAACCATAATCCAAAGGATTTACCCTAGACTAATACAATTATTAGAGAGTAATAGTAAGGCTTGATCTTATAACAACTTACAACTTCATTTATAGATTATAGATCTCTAGTTTAGTTCTCCATTATGCTTGGCTTTCATACATTTGAGCTCTAATAGCTTGTTCACCCTTCAATCATCCATACCCTTAAGACTTCTTGCTTAACATGCCAATGTAGACTCCCAATTAGATCATTGAATGAAGCAATACCCTATACTCTTTATCTTCCTTAGGTTCTCGTACATGACAACCCTTACTTCTAACTAGCCATCCCTATAAATAGAGAATTAAGATCTTTTGTCATTCATTATCCATCATCCAATTTAGGGTTAGGATAGATTAGGTAGGATCCAATGAATCTACCCCTCATTCCATCACTTCTAGAAACTTCTCCTTTAATCCTCTTTTAATTTGCCTCAAAATAGTTTACCATGAATTTTGTGCTACCAACTTATCAATCTTATCTTCCAACTAGTTCACACAATCCAAAAAAATAAAACTATCAACTCAGATCCATTGAATTCATGATCTTTTTAATAATATTGGCGCTCAACATTAATTTGCTTCTGATGTTTGACACATACTGTGTTGCTCAACATCCTCTATAAAATCACTTGGCATGAACTAAAGTTTACTGGTGCTTGGCATCAACTAAAATTTATTTGACATCATATATTTTTCTCTTCATACACTAAGATAGACTTTTACTCAACTCCAACTTATTTTCTGCTTAGCTTGCACTATCTTTGCTTGAAACCTGCTATCCATTTGGTCAAGCTTGGGAAATAAACTTTGTTGAACTTTTTCTTCTAAACTTTCTTAGTGCAATCAATCCTTGCAACCTTAAGTAGATTATCAATGTACTACGATATCACTATCTTAGCTGATTCTTGTACTCCCTTTTTTAATATCATAACTCAACCTTTCCTCTAGCTGCTATTGTTACATCTTTTGGTCAAATCCTCTCAATTAATCAAATAGGTAATAGTACTTAAATCATATAAGAAATTTTCTTACAAGAAAAAAGTAGGTTTGACATTAGTGAGAAATAATGATTGAAATACATTTATCATACTTATATCAATCTATTTTCAATAATCTCCTTCTCAACAATCTCCCTCTTTGACATTGATGGCAAACCAATTTGATCAACCAAACTGACTCGATTGAAACAATAAGACCAACAAAATACCAAATAGAAAATAATTCCTTGTATTGAAATCTCTTCCTCTATCAAAAACTTTGATCATCTAGATAGGTTAGAAAATTCTATTCTATTATGATCAATAGACAATTAATAATCAATTCATCCTTATGACTTCCTCTAAATTACTTCTTATTTATCCCTTCTATGATATCTCCCTCTTACTATGTAGATAGATGTTATCAATAGATACACTTTCTTTCTCAGCAGACAACATTTCTCCCTCATATTGTGTGTTAGGATTTCTCCCTCTTTGTTCAATCTCCAATCTCTTGTATTTCTCTATTCAGGATCAATATTTCTCCCTCTTTGACAACAATGTGAAAGACTTGTTATCTCAATATGTAGATATGAACTTCTTTAGTTTCTCTTTAGTCACCTTATACATGACTAATTTTTAGTTTTAGCTCTTTGATTACTTTAGGTAGTTCCTAAAGTAAGATCCACTACATCAATGTGTAACATATGCCAATCAACTTATTTGATGTAGGGCACTCCTTTGTTTCTTAGATAACCTTTGATAGGGGTATCACACCTAGTTTACCTCTTAGATACTCATGAGCATCTTTAGGTAATGCTTTTGTGAAGATATCAACAATTTTCTCTTTCATGTTAACATATTCCATCTTCACCTCTTTATCATGAACTAATTCTCTCAAGTAATGATACTTGATTGCAATATGCTTAGTCTTTGTTTGCATCACATAATTATTTGATATATTTATAGCTCTTGCATTATCAAAATAAAGTATCACTGGTTCAATGATCTCTTCCTTCATACCTTTGAGTAGTTGTTTGATCCATACAATGATTGTACAATTTGCAATAGTAGCAACATATTCAACTTTAACAATAGATTTTGAAGTGCAGTTTTATTTCTTGCTAGTCCATGTGATCATCCTTTTTCCTATGAAAAATGATCCTCCACTAGTACTCTTTCTATCAACAATGTTTTCAACCCAATCAATATCATAATAGGCTCTTAATTCAAATTTATCATTTTTCTTATAGTATAGACCATATTTTGATGTTACTTTCAGATACCTCATTATTCTCTTTACAACCATCAAATGATTCTCACTAGGATTAGTAGAGAATCATACAATTATTGCTAGAGATAATGAAAAAATAGGTCTTCTATGTAATACATATTGTAATTTGTTAATCATAGACCTATATAATGTTTGATTCACCTCAGCTGAATCATTATCCTTTTACAATTTATGTCCTCTCACTATAGGTGTACTTACTAGTTTGGAATCCTCCAATCCAAAAAATTTTAGTATCTCTTTAACATAAATGAATTGAGTAATGTATATACCATATTTCATCTAATATACTTGAAAATCCACAAAGAACTTGATCTATCCAAACATAGACATCTCAAATTCTTGCTTCATGTCATTTGCAAAAACCATATGTAAAGCATCTTAACTTCCAAATATAATATCATCAACAAAAATTTTAGATAAAAAAATATGTTTGCATTTCTTTTTTTTTCATGTATAGATTGTTGTTATCACCAGTCCTTTCAAATCCAATCTCCACAAGATAATTATGAAGTCTCTCATATCATGCCCTTGGTGCTTGTTTCAAACCATATAAAGTTTTTCATAATCTACATACTATGTTCTTATTGTTAACATCAATAAATCTTTCTAGTTTTTTTAATGTAAACTTCTTCCTCTAATATGTCATTCAAAAATGTAGATAACATGTATTTGTGTTACATCCCAATTTTTGACCTAGCTTGATATATAGCTGTTGAGGTTTGCATGAAGTTAGTTGGTAGTTTAATTTGATATTGTAAGAATTTGGCTTAGGCTAGAATTCACCCAAGAACTAAAGAACTCAACACAAGCACACAGTAGACCAAAATAGATAGAGTATGATCAGAATGATGTTATTCATTCAATATGCTAGCTTAGCCAACTTGAGAGTACACTAGGACTGCCTATATATAAAGGCCTTAGGAGAGCTTCTAAAATTTATAGAAGTTAGCATCATGATAAGTCATACAACTAGGCACATGTCCATCAAATATGGGTCATTCTCCATTAAGCATGAGATGAAGTGTGATGATGTGAGGATAAGCCTACAATGGTGTAGCATGCAAATCAGTGGTGTAGACAACATGCGCTAAATAAGGAGTGGAGATAACTTTTTTGTCAACATAACAACTCAATGAATAATGCATACTCATGTATTGTAGACACCATGTGCATAATTAGAGTTGCACAACTTAATGAGAGTACACAAAATCCTAAGTGTCTCACCTAAATAAACTAATTAAATAATGCAAAATAATTAAATAATGCATTAACCTAAGTAAACTTAAGTAAGTGTAATAAGTAAATACTTATTTACACCAACACCCCAGCTTAAGTGAAACTTAGGGGAATGTCCTTAAGCTTACAAAATCTAGGATGAAATGCAATATGGGTCCTAGATACTAGGCCATGTTAGGTACCCATGTACATAATGATATGCAATCTCTCATAAAGTGGAGAAAGAGGGAAAACCTCATGGGAAAAACCATCTCCCAAAAAGAGAGATAAATAGGGATGCATGGATGGATGGAATAATCAAGACCCCCCCATTACGACATACATCTAGTATATACATAAGAGAATGATGAGAAGAGAAAGAGAGATAGGATGGGCTTCCCCCCCAAAAAGAAGAATGTTGAACAATGACTGATCTGATGAAGAAGCTAATCTAAGACTGCAGAATGGTGTTCCTCCCCTTAGGAAAAAACAATGCCAAAGGTAAAAATGAGATGCTTCTATTGTGCATGGAAAGAATTCGATGGATAAGTGATGTCTTTGAAACCTACTCAACTGGCTAAAGAACCTATCCCAAAGAATTGTCTATCTTTGAAACTAATGAAAAACCCTGTTACAACTACTGATCATAAGTATCCACAATCACTTCAACCTGTAAAGATTGATCATGTAGAGAATGAACAAGAGAGTTTGATGGAACCCTCATGACAACTGAAGAAGAGGCAGATCATCAATACTATCCCCAAAATTTGTCACTGAACCTGTATCTGGAAAACTAGATGTACCCTATTATTCTAGACCTATCACTATTGCAAGATATGCATATGGACTGAACAAATGAAGTGACCTCTCACTACAACTGTCAATAGAACCCCACATGTCTAAATCTATTGAAGCACTATCACTGGAATCACTATTAGTTTCCACACTATATGATGTGTAACGAGGTGTAGAGGACAAGCTTGGTGAAATTTCCTCAAAGTAGACATCCTTCTCCACAAAAATCTGATGTGTCTCAAGATCTAGAAGTTTGTATGCCTTCACACTATCTTCATAACCAATGAAGGTACAAGGTTGAATGGTTGTGCCTTGCAACCCCTTGAAGATCTATTTGTCCATGCAAGACAACCAAAGACTTTGAAGTGTGTCACAATAGGTTTTCTGCCGCACCATGCCTCAAAAGGAGTTTTTCCATCTAAGGCTAGATGAGGAGAACAATTAGGAATGTGAGTGGCACTTGAGATTGCTTCAAATTCTAATTATGGATCAAGATACTTGGCATGGATCATGCAACTTGCCATAGACTTAAGAGTTTGAATCTTTAGTGCTGCAACATCTATCTTATGTTAACTGAATTCTAAAGGAGTCTAAAGATTGATTCCCTCATATCTACAAAAGTCCTTAAGTCTTCTGTTCACATCCATGTTTCTGATGCAGGAGCATCCAGAGGTATAAGGGCAATCCTGTGTCACCCAAAAAAAATGTACTTAGACTTAGTTTCTGTTTTATATCTTTACATTTTTGGATACCCATTTGGCTCAAATAAAGGTTCCAACTCTCATAGTTCAACTATCAATGCATTTGAAAATCTCAAAAAAATAGGAGCATGCAATTTGACCATCATTTTGGTGACCTAGAAGGTGTGACTTGGCTAGATGAATGTAATTGAGATTTAGAGTATTCCAGAAAAAGAATCAAGTCAAAAGGCCCCATGGTTTGAAAGTTATTGCAATTTTTTGGGTTTTGGAGACCTCCTAAGAATGCTTCAAAGTCAGGTTTGGGGCATTAAATGACCTTGAAAAGGGTCAAAAAATGGGGGACGAGCAAAGTTGGTCCATAGGGCTATAGAGCATTTTGAGAGCTTTCCGAAAATGTAAACGGTTCGTCAATCGGAGCTATGGTTCAAAAGTTATGCCTCCTGAAAGTTCGGCTACCATTTCTGGATTCTTCTAGATTTGCACCGACTTCTAATGCGGCTTCTGGAACCTTCTATTTTGTCAGTGGATGCCTACTAGCACTTTCTAGAATGTACTCCCAGTCCTTAACCCTCCGAGGTCTATTTAAGGAGATTTTGGGCATTGTAAAAAGTAGTTCAGATTGGAGCTTGAGAGGAGGTGCTAAAAGGATAAATATTCTCCAAAGTTATGCTATTGTAAGCCCGTAGGGCATGTTTTGAAGTTTATTTTCTCTGCACTATTTGTACTAGCTTATTTTCTCAGTTAATATAATTCCCCTTTTCTAGTGTGTCCATTCTGTTGTTGGGTTGTGTCCCCATTAGTTTCCATTATCCATTTAGAGTACTTTGATGGTTTTCTTGGATTTCTATTCTACATGAGTCTTGGAGGCTTGAAATGTGTCCAACACTATAGTGCCTCTCCCATTTGACTTTTGTAAGTCATCTTGATGGATGCAACCTTGATGATCTTTTGTTGTGATGGATCATGATTGTGACCCTGAGTGGTCTACACCATTGAGGTGTTTTGATTTATGTTTTTGTATCAGTTTCATTGATTATGCTTTTGACTGATCTTTGAGATTATGATGTGATTTTTGGTTCATTGAGGTTTGTGCCAGTGGTTACTAGGATCGATGTGGTATCGTGAGGTTGTCTATGATTACCCTGTGATGTGTGCAGAGATTGCACTGTGTACTTTTACCATGCTACACTGGACTAGGCTCCTGTAGCAGTGGTTAGTCATGTTTATGATTATGTTTATTTATATGTTTTAAATGCCCTTTTAATGCAGAGTAATCAATCTTTATTAAATGCATTAATGATTAGAAATGGATTGTTCATGTGAGATTATTTGGTTATCTGGTGCGTACATTTACCTTGTTACATTCTGATTAGAGAGATATTTGTTACTCATGTTATGTTTTACATTTGAGATGACCTGAGGGTCAAATGTTACTCTTTGATTCCAATATCATGGATTTTAGACTACTATGCTATTCAGTTAATCATATTGCATGATGATGCTATTTTGAGATGACAGTGTGTTTTATGATGTTATCTGGCTATTTGGTATTTGGACATACCTCTGATTTTGTTATGTGATGGATTTAATGCTATGGTTATTTACTTCATTCCTACGTTGCTATGCTTTATGTGAACGTGAGTGATGTAAATAGATTATTTTAATATAATTAAATAAATGGTTAAATTAGGTGATTTAATGCATTTATTGCTTCAGCTATATTATTATATGCAATTGCACTTGATCGTGTTGTTTAGTGTGTAGGATTATATCCCTGGCAGTGGCACATGGAGTTAGTGATTCAACCTTTCATATTTTACCAATGTCATCCTTGTATGGTCGACGTATCCTTAATTAAATGTTTAAATTAAACATTTTGGTGATTATTAAATCCGAACTCATTTGCATTATGTGATTAGACCAATAAGCGTGTCTGTGCATTTAGAGGTTCGCATTGTCGCGAAGTTGTTAAGGAGATTTATGTGTTTTTGGGTTTTCGGGATTTTTAATTGATTTATTTTAATTTTTGGTAGCTTTTTCATAGATGAATTCCTATTTATAGGAATAGCCTATTTTCGTTTGGGTCGATTCGGGATATAACTAGGTTGGCTGGTTAAATGCCCTAATCGATTATTCACTCGAAAAGTGAATAAGTATCCAAAGGGGAATTTAATTCCTCACTTCTCACTTTTGAATTGGAAAGTTGGAGAGTAAAACCCAAAATCCTCTTCATGAGGATTTACTATTTTGTTTTTTGTGGGAGCTACGGGCGTGGGATCGTTGTGAGGTTGGGCTCGTTGGATCCAGCTCGGGGAAACCTTGGATTGCCGCAATTTTCAGCTAGTTTTGCGAGATATTTATTTTATGGTTTAGATTCTCGTTTTGTCCTTTTGGCTGTGAGGTAGGGCTTTCCCATTTTATTGTTTCTACTCCGTTTTAGCTTCTGTTTTTGGTAGCTGTTTGTTTGGAGGCTGAGAACTAGTGTTCCCCTCCATTTCTGTATGTTAGTTCTACCTGGTTGGGCGGGTATGAACATTTCTCTATTTTTTGGGATGAGGGTTTGGGATTTTACGCCATTATGCTGGCCGTTTTTGCATACGGTGTTCGATTTCATTTATTTTTGGATTTTTGGGGTTTTGAACCCAAAGGCCAAATGGGTTTTAATTTTGAAGTTTTCCAAATTTTTGGGGTTTTTACCTCGTTTTGCATGCCACCCTATTTTCTTGGGTTTTCTTGGCACAATGTGGGTCATGGACCTTGATGATCCATTTGGATATCAGTCAGACCACTTTTACACTTTTATGTTGCATTGGGATGCATGTTGCATCCGTACTCCCGACGTGTTCGGTTGAGTGATTTTATACCTGTTATGGTTTCCTTTAGACCTTTGCTTTTGTTTCATGAACGCTAGGATTTGTGTAGAATCCATACTCTCGAATTGAGGCCGATTGAGTGAGTTCATGATGTTTGGTCTTGTTACATCATTAGGATTCGTGTAGAATCCATACTCTTGGATTGAGGTCGGTTGAGTGATTTCATGATGTATGATTTTATTGGCTTTGGGATTCATGTAGAATCTATCTTTCCCGTGTTGCTTTCAGTTGGGTGTTTTCTTTGCATTGTGTTCTCATTCCTGTCCTTGTGTTATGATCTTCATGATGGTGGTGCGCCACACACGAGTACATACACATACATTTGTTGGGTGACTTGTGAGGCCCGATCTTCCATGGATTTTTTGGAAGTTATGATCATTGGGGTTGGGGATGGGAGTATGCATGCCCACGGGCACTTGTCGTAGGATGAGCATGGGTAGGGTAGGGTAGCATATGGAGGGGGCTTCTATCCTGTAACCTGGTGACTACTTCCCGGTTGGCAGAGGAATTTTTATATAAGTGATAATTAAATTAAAACTTTGGGTTGTAATAAATGCAAGATAATTAAAATGTGTGGGTTGTGTGCCTTCCATCGAGAAGAGTTGCTGCCTTAGGTTGTGCGCCTTCTATTGAGAAGAGTAGCTTCCTTGGGTTGTGCGCCTTTCGTCATGAAGAGTAGCTACCCTAGGTTGTGCGCCTTCTATTGATAAGAGTAGCTTCCTATACTAGCTTGGGCTTGTTGATGCCAAGCGACTCTCCATGATGTTAGCCCCTACATAGTAGCCTATTGAGTGTCTGACTAGGACCTGTACTCATTGCATTGTCTTAGGTTCTTGGTTCAGCCATCATACTGTCTAGCGTGAGTGTTAGCCTTGGATGTTGTGCTTTCTGTGTGTTTGTGGTTGGATCATTATCTCCATCAGCACGTTAGGTGTGGACCTATGGGTGCCACGTGGTTGGGAGGTGTAGCTACTTTCACCACTGCTAGGGATCGGTTTACAGAGATGACCTTTTGTCCTAGTGCGACTGTTGTTGGATGTCTTCACTTGGTACTTTGAGTTTTGGAGTATGCTTTCTTGTGATTTATGCTTTCATTGGGATGCTTGTATATCATGTTTAGATGATGTTATTTTATTTGACGCATTCCCTTATTATGATGTTTAGCATATGATTAGATGATGTTGTTTGATTTAGTAGTATATCTATTGCTTACTGTTGTTTAGCATGTGATAGGTGATGTTATCTACTGTAGGATTATCTTTATGCTTTACTACTAGCATGTTAGATTTCCTTATGCTTATATTGTTACATGTTTTAGTAGTGACATCCCTATTACGACAGTACTGACGATTTGGTCAGTGGCTTGGGATGTTACGCACGGGCGATGGCTAGGACCCACGATGGTCTTATGATGCTATTGATGGTTGGGAGGAACCGCATACTTAGTTTGGTTTTTTTGTTCTTGAGATGTATTTATGTACATTGTGATGTTGCTTTTGTTCTCTGCAATGCTTATTTTCAGTGTGTTCTTTGTTGCTGTAGTTTAGATGGTTTGGTGTTCTTCATTCTGTGTTGTTCTTGCACTCAAGTGTTCATTCCTTGAGCCTTGGTGGATCCGGTACTCCCTAGTGTGGAGGTTCTTTGCTCTATTTTTGGTCCTTTTTGCTTCTGGGAGTGTTTTCGTGTTTCTATGGGCAAAATTTGTTCAGCATGGTGTGAGACTTTAAAAAGTATCGCACGCCCATGCAAACTATGTCGTACGACACTGTAAAGTATCGTACGCCTTCTTGAGAAATGTCATACGACACTGGAAGAGTGTCGCACGCCTTCTTGAGAAATTTCGTACGATGCTGAAAAGTGTCACATGCCTTCTTGAGAAATGTCGCACGACACTGGAAGAGTGTCACATGCCTTAAGGAGAAGTATCACCCTCCCATAGTAAAAAGTGTCGCACCCAAAGTATCCTTTTGAGAGTGGTTTTGGATACCCTTTTGGGCATTCTTTGAGCCTATGCTATTGCATTTTGAATTCTGTCGATTTCTCTTGAAATCAAGTTTTCGTATTTTTGTTTTAGTCTCTTGGGGTTTAAAATATATCGTTTGAGTATAAGAATTCCTTATACTTAAGATATATTTTAATATATGCGAAAAATTGTTTGAGATAGGTTTCAGACCTCTTGGAGATAAGTTATGGATTCTAGGAAATTTCAGGGCTTCAGAAATCCAGACTTAGCCAATTTTCAGGGCTTCAGGATTTCAGGCTTAGCCAAATTTTGGGATTCTGCATTTTACCCCAGCTTGGTGTTTTTTTGATGAGTGGTCATTTCTTGTGCCCTCATCTTGTTGTGGTGGTTTTTGGTTTTGTTTGGGTGTGTCAGTTTGGTAGTGGCGTTTGGAGATTCGTTGGTTGCCGAGATTGTGTTGAAGTCTTCTATTGCGATCTTTGTTATCCTTGTATGATGTTGTCATGTGCATTCATACTTGTAAAAAAAACAAAATCTTGGCTTGATTTGAATCCTTGTTTCCAAGGATCTCCGAGTGGGGCATTACAAACACTTCATTCTTGTTATGTAGAAAATAGACCCAAGTGAACCTTGAAATGTCATCAACAAAGGTCAGTATATAGTGACCCTGGCTAAATGAAAAACGACCTACTAATACTATGTGAACCATCTGTAGAATACATGTTTCTCTTGAAGACTTCCCTCTTTGTAACTTCTGCTTTGGATGCATATCCACTAAATTTGTGGAATACTCACCCTTAGAAAAGTTGATTTGAGGTAGACCTTTGACCATTTTATATGTACAAAGTTGTTGAAGGTAGTGGTAGTCAAGATGACCATACTGCTCATGCCATAATTGCATGATTGAATTTTATTGAGTTAACAAGGCCTTTGAAGGATATTTGGGCACAAAATGAGAGAAAGAGTATAACCTTTTGTTATCATTCACTTTCCCTAGTGCAACCAAGGAATCATCTTGAAGAATGTGCACCTTTACTGAGTTTGGAAGGAATTCAACTCTATGTCCACCTCTGAGGTGAGTGATTTGGTAGATTGAAAGGAGATTTAAACTTAGGTTTGGAACATAAAGAACCTCTTGAAACTCTCCATTTTCCATCTCCATGTTTCCTTTTCCTTCAACTTCCATTTTTCTATCATTTTGCATGAAGATGTGTGGTACCTTTGAGTGATTCAATGAAGAAAAATCCTCCTTTGAAGAACCCATGTGATATGACGCACCTGAGTCAAATATCCATTCCTTTGAAGAGTTTGCATTTTCCATGAATGCTTTCCCTTTGCCCTTCGAATCTAAAGAAGACCCTTTCTCCTTCTAAGCATTAGGTAATGGAACATTATGTTTCTTCATGATGTTGTCAATTCATCAATCTTCTTAAGATAACACTGATGCTCTTCATGACCTTATTTCTTGCAATAATCACACTTCTTCTTCTCCTTATTGTTGTCCCCTTTCTTGTTGGCATATGAGGACTTGCCTTATTGATTGGATTGAGGTGTTGTCTTTTTTGCATCCTCAGATTTGTCCTTCTTCCATTTCTTCTTACCCTTTCCTTTATTTGAAGATTATCCAGCTGAATTTTGAGAACCCTCATTGGCCACCAATGCTTTAGACCAAGGTGATTTGAGAATACCCATTGATTTCAACTTATTTTCTTCATCATCCAATAGTTTAGCATATTTATCAAAAGTGACTTTCTTCTAGGCAAAACCTAAGGTAGTCTTTGAGGTGTTAAAAGAAGATACAAATGTGGAATATTTTGAGGGCAGTTTGTGATGTATGAGATAGATTAGTCTATCATCTTTGATAGAACTCCCACAATCAGTAAACTTTGTCCTTGGCTCATTCACCTTGATGATGAAATCCTAGATTGAGTCATATGACTTAGGATCTATGGAAAGAAGCTCATCTTCAATTTTGAACACATCCTCTTTAGATACTTTACCATAAAGGCTTTTGAGGGTATCCCAAGCTTCCTTGGATGTAGTACACTTCTTGATTTCATACATGATCTTATCATCTACCCCCAAACATATATCACCTAGGGCTTTCTTATCCATTGCTACCCATGCTGAAATTTCACTTTCTAATACATTATCAGCTACTAGTTTAGGAAGAGTACCATCTACATATTATGAAACTCCATTATGCATTAAGTGATACAACATTTTGATTGACCACAAAGCATAGTTATGAGGAGTTAATTTAGGAAACTTAAAGTTTTCCATAATGCAAAAAATGAAAGAAAAGTGCAAAAAAGAGAGAACACAACACCAAGAACACCTCCCCTTTTCACTAAATCAAGAAACCCCCCCAAAATAGACACTTTTGGCACTTTATTAGTAGTGCGATTACAATGGGCCACTTGCCAATTTTGGCCTTTTTGGACTTCTAATTTTGTTTGTTACAACCTCTTAATGGAGTACAAATATGAAACTTTACAATGTGCTACAATTATGAAGCATTACAATGCAAAGAAAGGCCCTATTGCTGAAAGTGACACTTTTGTCCACACAACGCTACAATCTGATAATAGATCTAGAAAGTAGACAAAAAATAATGCACTTTCAAAAAGAAGGAACCTTTTTTTGACTCTATATATGCCCGTATGGAGGGTTTTAAGTTGCAAAATGCAAGATTATGCAGGTATAGTCACCAAAAAATGCAATTTCTAAACAATATTTGCACCAAAACTAGAAAATAGCTGCACCACTAAAATATTTAGAAAATTCTACCCAATTTCAAAAAAAAAGTCAAACCTAATTTGGAGTCTAGATGTGCAAGTTATGGCTTGCCAAAGTCGGACTGCAAAGACCAAAATAATTTGGAGAGTGGTTGCATCAGTAAATGGGGGGTTAAATTTGATAGTCATATGGTCATTTCAGCAGTTCAATTTGACCCTATAATGACATCTAGATAGGAGTTAAATTTAAGCTCATGAAAGAGATGACGTTAGTGAAAATTAGACCCCTATTGACATGGCATTATCACTGGCTGACATATCCCCTATATAGTCATACAAAAGGCACAAAAAATCCATGTGGCAACCTACGTATACTATACAAAATGCATACATGGACATTGATTCAGCGCTATAGTGGATCATTCAAGTTTTTTCACATGTTCACTCATGATTGGTCCTTGTGGGTGATGAGTCAGAGAGCTCTCCTGTGCTGATGACACATCATATGTGTCGAATGTTGACTGGAGCTGACGTGGTACCTGTCAAGTGTAACACATGTCCTATTTGTGCTCTACCATGTGTCTAGGCAAATGTTGAGCTTTGTTGGGAAACAAAATCAACTCTGTAGTTTCCAAATTTTTTCTTGGGCAATATCCTACATTCATTGGGATAGCACTCAATGTGTTGTTTAATAACTAGATGCCATGGGGTTTAATACAAAGGAACCCACCGTGTGTGGCAATTCTAGCTAGGAAGTGGGCTTGGTTGTCGGTGGAGGCACCAAAAATTTGTGGGTTTGTGACGGTCGGTATTAGATTTAAATGGTACAGTTGAGTGTAGTATGGTCACTAATTTAATAATATGCTTGTAATATGTATAAGCCCTACAACCACCAAAATCACAGAGTCGAGTTGGGGTGTCACTACATGATTTGGCAATTTTCTTTTCTTTTCTCTTCCTGTAGAACTAATGGGAAAAAAATTCCAAAAATAACAAAGAAATAATAGATCCAAGATCAAGAAAAGGATCATACCTAAATTGCAAATTAGGGCCTCTAGGTTCTGATTTGCAAAAAAAATTTGCCTCACGATCAACTTTCACCAAATATAGGCAAATTTACAGTCGATCTTCACCGAATCAACACTCCAGATGCAACAATGAGGTTAGATCTAGCTCTAGACACTCCCAATTTTTGTGGATCCTCTAGATTCATGTCAAGCTACTAAAGCATGAATAGTCTCAAATGACTATGTGATGAGAATCTTCCTTAGCTTTGATACAATGTAAGAACTTGGCTTAGGCTAGAATTCACCCAAGAACTAAAGAACTCAACACAAGCACATAGCAGACCAAAATAGATATTGTATCATCAGAATGACAATATTCATTCAATATGCCAACTTAGCCAACTTGAGAGTACACTAGGAGTGCCTATATATAAAGCCCTCAGGAGAGCTTCTAGAATGCATAGAAGTCAGCATCATGATAAGTGATACAACTAGGCACATGTCCACCAAATATGGGTTATCCTCCATTAAGCACAGGATTAAGTGTGATGATGTGAGGGTAAGCCTACAATGGTGTAGTACACAAATTAGTGGTGTAGACAACATGTGCCAAATGAGATGTCCAGATAACTATGTTGTCAACATGAAAAATTAGTGAATGATGCATACTCTTATGTTGTAGACACCATGTGCATAATTAGAGTTGTGTAACTCAATGAGAGTACACAAACTCCTAAGTGTCTCACCTAAATAAACTAATAAAATAATACAAAATAATTAAATAATGCATTAACCTAAGTAAACTTAAGTAAGTGTAATAAGTAAATACTTATTTACACCAACAAATATAATATGGCAAAATGGTAAGATAGTTGGTCATTATGATTTCAACTAAAGATGACATGTTAGTGAATTGTTAATCACAAATTCATGGAATTAAAATGAAAGGTTAACTATTATGATTATTTATGATTAAATAATATACAATTTAATTACAGGGAGCATGTTGAAGGAGGTGGAAGCATTGTCAAAAAAGAATTAGTTAGGGCATCACCATTATTGGGCAGACAGGTAAAGGACCTAGGAATTTTTTTTAGAATACATCTATAGGACTCGCATGAGTTATTTAATAATTTAATTATTAAATTAGTTAATTTTAAATATAAAACATATCTTAAATGATTTTAATTTATATTTTGTCATATTATTTCTAATAATTATTTATATACATGCGTTTAAATATAAAAATATTTTGGCATCTCTATGTTTGAATAATTTAATAAAATGATGCTTTAATGTACATTTATAAATATAAGATTATAATAATAATTGAATTATAATAACATTTGGCATGTGTAATTGATTTAATATTTGACATTTTGATTGTATAATTGTGCAACTTTCCCAAACCTCTTAATTATGCTTCTTTCTTATTCTTTCCTCTTATTTTCCTTCATTTTATAAATTCAATTTTTAATGGCATTTGAATGGCTTCTTGTAACTAAAGGTAGCCGAAAATCCAAACCATCTTTTAATAAAGTCTTCAATGATTGCTTTTGATAACCTTTTCTTTTGGTTCTCGACTTCCATTCTTATTAATCACGGTACTAGCTTTTGGGACCTTTGAAAATGTCCTAAGTGTCTCATACTCTTGTATATATTGTGATTTAATATATTCCTTAGGGAAGGAATGTATATACTACAATAAATGTCTGTAGATTTATATATAATCGCAATGGCACTATGTTTAATTTTTGATGACACATACTCTACTCCTAGGCAGACATCTTTACATCATTTGATGGATATGAACCTTTCCATTCAATTTTGTCATTTTTCACTTCAAGAAAATGTTAACTTCTATTTCCAAAACTAGACATATTGTTGAATCATTCTTAGCTATTGAAGAACTAACTATTTGCATTGTTGTTGATTCACAATGTGAGGATGAGATGGTTCACTTCTTCTGCTTCTTAAGAAGATCCTATTAGGTCATGAGTTATTAATTTAAAATCTGTTTATTTCTTCTTATTCCTTTTTATAATAGTCATCTATGAGGAATAAGACAAATTTATTGTAATTCCTAGTTATTCTTTATTTGATTACCATTAGGTACATATTGATAGAGTTGAAATTAATGTAAAGGTTTTTCATACTCTTAATCTTCTCTTTCCTAGTTTGAATGTTAAAAACCATAGGCAGCTATAAATTATTATATTGAGACTAGATTAAAGCACCTTGTTGATTGTCTCCAGATTAATATAGAATTTATTGAAAATCTTTGTTAAATAACTTTATGAACCAATATCAACGTTCATTCTTTTATTATTAGAATACTTATTTGATCCACTAAAACCAAGGTTTCACAGGCGAATATGCCATGAAATGGTGAAGAGTTGGAGCTAAACAAATTTAGCTTAAAAAAAAAATATGTAAACGCAAAATGTGAAATTATGGATGCATGTAATATTCTTGAATAATTGATGGAGCCATCTGCTTAGAAGATTTTGGATACCTAGGACTCACCTAGTTGTATAGCCAAGAAGATGGGTGATGAGGTGATATATAGTAATCATCAATAGCATGAATGAGTACCAGTTATGATAGAACAATGTTTATCATTTTAATAAGAATTAATTAATAGCTCATGCACATTCTTGTTATTGTGAATCTTCTATTACCAAGTCGTATGCCATCTTTATATCTTGAAGGGTAGTGAATGGTAAGATGTTCCCAATCAATTCTATGTAGGGAGGGCCTTTCTCATTAGAGAACATGTGGGGATATATATTGTTGTCTGAGGTTGGGTGGTTAAGCCCTTGAAAATGTTTCACCTCTCTCAAGATGTTGGATATGCATCCAATAGAGATAAGCCATACACTCAATTGTTTATCAAAAAATATTTAATATCATCTTTATTTATAAGGAGGTAAAATTAAATTGAAGTATATCATTATCATCATCATTTTACTTTCATATATCTGTATAAAAAATATAAGTATATTTTCTAATCCTGAGATACTATCATAGTTATGTAATCAGAGGAAAAGGAATCTGAAGCCCTAATTGATTTGAGAGATGACTAGAACCCTAAGTGATACAATGGTATCAAAACCCTAATTGAATCTTTGGTATCAAAAGCCCTAGATGAATTTGTGGTCACAGAAGCCCTAAGTGGTAAAGTGGCATTAGGAGCCCTAAATGAACCAATGGTATTTGATGCCCTAGTTTAAATTATAGTGGTATTTAGTTGTAATCATCAAATGATTTTTGAGATAACCATTTTTAAATGATAGTCAAATTGTGAAATTGTTATAGTATATTTGTGGACTAATCTGGGTGGTTGTAAAAGCATCCTTAGTTGATTTTTGGTCTTAGTTTTCCAAGGTATGTGATTTCAATTTCTAAAGTAATTTCATTTATTGGTATTTCAAGTATTTAGTTAAGAATTTTTTTAAATTGATTTTAACGGTAAATCTTATTCCCATGAAAATAAATAATATAATTGTCTTCCTATGAAATGAAGCTATAATGGTATTCATTAAGTATGTTAATTGTTAATTTAGACCTAGGAAACTAGATGTTACATATGGTATTAGAGCACTGGATTCAACACTGAAACCTTTGGTCCAGCCTTATTTTTTGAAAAACTAAAAACATAAATGTTGAAAAAGATTTTTCCTTTTTTTTGCATATCTAGATATTGCAATCAAAACTAGAAAAATACACTGGAAAATCATTCAAAATAGCTAGGAAGGCTGAACTGATATGAAATGGACAAATGTATAAACTATGATATCATTGAGTCAAACCTAATTAAAAGGAAAAAAGTATTGGAAAGGTGAGTGGTGGAGATCGGGTTTAACAAACCAAATTTTGAAATCCTTGGCTAGGGTGGAATTAGGAAAACTTGCCACAACAAATTGATTAAGTTGTTATCTCGATGGTTTAGTTATTCCTTCTAATAATTGTTGGGCCTTCAACCCACCTAATTACTTAGTGGTAGGACCATAATGAAAAGGTTTTGATTCCTAGACTTGTGCAATTCAGACATAGTTTATATAATCTTGATAAAATGTTATCTAAATCCATCATAAGTAGGTTTGTCGACCCAAATTAATGATAGAAATAAATTTCTATCTATTTTGAACTTGAACTAAATGAAAACAAAACTATGAACCATGATCTCTTCTAATGTTGATTGAATGAAAAAATCATTATGTGCTCCAGTAAGGAGTTGGAACTATCAATGTTTTTTTATAGTTTTAAACTTTGATGAGATGGGCATGGAAGCCTCAATCACAGAAATGGAAAAGATAATTTTCCAAGTATTTACAAATGAATGATGAGAATATTCACAAGAATCTTATGAATTGTTTCAAATGCTTATGATCTTGATTTGATGATCTTTCTTAGTATATCATGTTTGTATCCTTTTACACATTGTTATGCATGTATAATACATATGCGATGTTGACTTTACTTATTGAGATGTGGTATATTGTTTTGGAGATATTTTATCATGAAATGATTATTCTAATGAAATATTGGGCTTGAAGGCCAAGGTTACAATGGAAAAACATGGATTCACTAACCTATTACAGGTAATCTATAAGCTTGCAAGGATGATCTATCCATTATTGAGTGCCATATGCCATATGGTATGTATGAGTGATTTAAATTATGGTCAAGAACTTGTTGGTTGAAGAATTTCAATTTTTGAATACTTATCTTAATTTCAGTAAGTGAACCCTAAAAATTTTCTTAAATGAAGATATCAAAATGAAATTGAACAAATGATATGGTGAGTGCCTACATGAGTATGACAAGAACATGAAATAGAATCAACTCAAAAGATACAAAGAAAATCACAAGTGAGGTAAATAGAACTCAGGTGAGTATGTGATAAATTTTGTATTACCGTGCAAGTATTTTCCTAGAAACTTTAAAGTAAACATGGATCTTGAGTTTCAATTATGATTTTCATTCTGATCCAATTGATATATATATATATATATATATATATATATATATATATTGTATGTGGAATATTATTTTATTGTCTAATTTGTAGAGGTCATCGAGGATGATGAACCACAAGCGGAATGGTATGTTACATCTCAATTTTTGACCTAGCTTGAAATATAGCCATTGAGGTTTTCATGAAGTCAATTGGCAGTTTAATTTGATATAATATGGTAAAATGGTAAGATAGTTGGTCATTATGATTTCAAGTGAAGATGACATGTTAGTTAATTTTTAATCACAAATTCATGGAATTCAAATGAAAGGTTAGCTGTTATGATTATTTATGATTAAATAATATACAATTTAATTACAAGGAGCATGTTGAAGGAGGTGGAAACATTGTTAGAAAAGAATTAGGTAGGGCATCACCATTACTGGGCAGACAGGTAAAGGGCCTAGTGATTTGTTTTAGAATGCATCTATGGGACTTGCATGACTTATTTAATAATTTAATTATTAAATTAATTAATTTTAAACATAAAATGTATCTTAAAGAATTTTAATTTATCTTTTGTCATATTATTTCTAATAATTATTTATATACATGCATTTAAATTTTTTTTTTTTTTGGCATCTCTATGTTTGAATAATTTAATAAAATGATGCTTTAATGTACATTTATAAATATAAGATTATAATAATAATTGAAATATAATAACATTTGGCATGTGTAATCAATATAATATTTGGTATTTTGATTGTATAATCATGCAACCTTCCCAAACCTCTTAATTCTCCTTCATTCTTATTCCTTCCTCTTATTTTCCTTCATTTTATAAATAAAATTTTTAATGGCATTTGAATGACTTCTTGTAACTAAAGGTAGCCAAAAAGCCAAGCCATCTTTTAATAGACTCTTGATGATTTCTTTTGATAACCTTTTCTTTTGGTTCTCGACTTCCATTTTTATTAATCAAGGCAATAGCTTTTGGGACATTCAAAAATTTCCTTAGTGTCTCATACTCTTGTATATATTATGATTTAATATATACCTTGGGGAAGGAATGTATATACTATGATAAATGTCTACAGCCTAATATATAACCACAGTGGCACTATGTTTGATTTTTGATGACACATACTCTACTCCTGGGAAGACATCTTTGCATTGTTTGATGGATATGAACATTTCCATTCAATTCTTTTTATTTTTCACTTAAAAAAAATGTTAACTTCTATTGCTAAAATTGGGCATATTGTTGAATCGTTCTTAGCTATTGAAGAACTGGTTGTTGGCATAGTTGTTGATTTGCAATGTAAGGATGAGATGGTTCACTTCTTCCATTTCTTAAGAAAATTCTATAAGGTCATGAGTTATTAATGTAAACTCTATTTATTTCTTCTTCTTATTTTTTATGATAGTTGGCTATGAGGAATAACACAAATGCATTTTAATTTCTAGTTATTCTTTATTTGATTACCATTAGGGACATATTGGTAGAGTTGAAATTAATGCAAAGGTTTTTCATACTCTTAATCTTCTCTTTCCTGGTCTGAATGTTAAAAACCATAGCCAACTATACATTATTATATTGAGACTAGATTAAAGCACCTTGTTGATGATCTCTAGCTTAATATAGAATTCATTGAAGATCTTCATTAAATAACTTCATGAACCAATATAAATGTTCATGCTTTTATTATCAGAATACTTATTTGATCTGCTAAGTATTCACTGAAAAATATGCCATGAAATGTTGAAGAGGTGGAGCTAAACAAATTTAGACATTCAAATTTTAAACCTTAAAAAAGAACATAATTCTATAAACACATAATTTGAAAATATGGATGCATGTAATCTTCTTGAATGCTTGATGGAGCCATCTCCTCAAAATATTTTGGGTACCTGGGACTCACCGACTGTGTAGCCAAAAAGATGGGTGATGAGGTGAGATATAGTAATCATCAATAGCATGAACCAGTACCAGTTATGATAGAACAATGTTTACCATTTTTAATAATAATTAATTAATAGCTCATGCATATTCCTATTCTTGTGAATCTTCTATTGCCAAGTCATATGGCGTGTTTATATCTTGAAGCCTAGTGAATGGTAAGATGTTCCCTATTAATTCTAGGTAGGGAGGGCCTTTCTCATTAGAGAATGTGTGGGGATATATATTGTGGTCTAAGGTTGGGTGGTTAAGCCCCTGAGAATGTTTCACCTCTCTCAAAATTTTAGATATGTGTCAGACAGAGATAAGCCATGTAGTCAATTGTTTATTGGGAAATAGGTAATATCATTTTTATTTATAAGGAGGTAAGATTAAATTGAAGTATATCATTGTTATTGTCATTTTACTTTCATATATCTCTATAACAAATATAAGTATATTTTCTAATCCTAAGATACTGTCATAGTTAAGTAATTAGAGGAAAATGAATCTAAAGCCCTAATTTATTTGAGAGATGACTAGAACACTAAATGATGTAGTGGTATCAGAACCCTAATTGAGTCCATGGTATTGAAAGCCCTAGATGAATCTGTGGTCATGGAAGCTTTAAGTGGTAAAGCATTATCAGGAGCCCTAAATGAACTAATGGTAATTGATGCCCTAATTGGTAAAATGATATGTGATGCCCTAATAGTGGTATTTAGTTGTAAAAATCAAATGATTTTTGAGATAGTAGTTTTTAAATGATACTTGACTTGTGAAATTGCTATAGTATATTTGTGGACTAATTTGGGTGGTTGTAGAAGCATCTTGTTGATTTTTAGTCTTAGTTTTCCAAGGTATGTGATTTCAATTTTTGAAGTAATTTCATTTAATGGTAGTTCAAGTATTTAGTTCATAAATTTTGTTTAACTGGTTTTAATAGTAAATCTTATTCACATGAACATGAATAATATAACTATCTTCCTATGAAATGAAGTTGTAACTATATTCATTGAGTATGTTAATTGTTAATTTAGACCCAAGAAACTAGATGTTACAATTTGATAAACTTTGAAACCTTTGTATGTAGAATAGGAAAGCAAAGTTCTTACTACTTCCAATCAAGAAATAGGAGCAAATGTTTTTCCATAGTCAATTTCTTCTTCTTGTGCATATCCTTTGTAGACTAATCTTTCCTTGTTTCTTGTGACTTCACCATTTTCTCCTAGCTTTTTTATTATACCCACTTGGTGCCAATCACATTTTTGTCTTCTAGTCTAGGAACTAGAGTCCATGTCTTATTTTCCTCAATTTCTTCAATCTCTTCTTTTCCATGGATTTAGTCTAATCCAGATATTCTAAGGCATCTTTTACTATTTTGGTTTCTTTCATTATTAGAAAAGATGTATCAATTCTCAATTTGTTCCTTTTCATTGGTCTAGCATCTTTATCTCTTTGGTTCAACTATGGTTTCTTCATTTGTCTATCTACTTTAAAATCACTATGTACATCTTTGTTAGGTAGTTTAGCATCTTTCTCATGTACACTAATTTTAGAATCATAATTTTCCTCAACATCATTTTGTAACTCAATAGCTAAATGTAGCTTGGTTCCTGAAGGCAACTTGGCATTCATAGTATGTGACTCGATAGTTAATAAAACCTGATGTCAGTTTGTAGCTTGATATGCAACATCTTCTTCAGTGAGCATACCTTCATACAAGTATACAAAAAAAATGTATTCTTCTAATTCCTTCATAGGTTCAACTTCATATACTTCTGTATATTCATCAAATTTCACATTTTCACTTTTCACAACTTTGTTAGTGTTAGTATTTAAATACTTATAAGCTTTATCTCTTGTGGAATAACCTAAGAATATACCTTCTTCACTGTTTTCATCTAGTTTACTAGTTGTAAAATCTTTTAGAATAAAAAATTTTCTTCCAAATACCTTAAAATATTTTACACTAGATGAATATCCATACCATAGATTAAAAGGTGTTGAATGAGTACCTTTCTTAACTTGTACATAGTTAAGAGTATACACAACTATACTTACAACTTCTTTCCATTATCTTAAAGTAACATTTTTCTCCATCATGTTTTTCCTCAGATAGTCCATTGTAGATCTGTTACTCCTTTTAGCAATTCCATTTTTCAAAGGGGTTCTAGGAGAAAATGTCTATCTTTTGATTCCTCTATCATTAACATACATCTCAAACTCATTTGATGCAATTTCTCATCCTCTATCAGATCTCAAACATTTCATACTTTTACCTATTTCCTTCTTGACTCTTTCTAAGTCTCACTTAAACATTTGGAAAGCATCCAATTTCTATTTTAGAAACATAAATGTCATCATTCTAGAATCATTATCAACAAGTAGCATAATGTACTTATCTCCTTCATAGTTGTGCACTTCAATTGGTCCACACAAGTCAGTATGAAAAATGTCTAGTATTCCTTTAGAGGTATGGCTTTTACTCTTAAAACTTGACTTTGTCATTTTTCCTAATTGACATTGTTTGCACATTATGTTATTAGATTTCTTCAACTTAGGAAAACCTCTAACTCTTCTCATGTTAGTGATACTAACCAAGTTATCAAAATTAACATAGCATAAACTTTTGTGCCATAGCCATACATCATCAAATTTTATAATTAGATAAGTATCATTTTATATATCAAGGTAGAATAGATGACTCCTAGATTGATCACCCTTTCCAATTAGTTTTCCATTAGTATCATATATCTTAGAAATCTTGTTTTCAAACTCAACCTTACATCCTAAATTATTTAGTTGTGATACACTCAATAGATTATACTTAAGTCCTTCAACATAGTATGCATTGTCACATAAAATCTTTACTATGAGTTTGATAGAACCTTTTCCTTCTATCAAACATGGTGCATCATTACCAAATCTTAAACTATTTCCATCATAACACTTCAAGGTAATGAAATTAGTTTTATTTCCAATCATATGATGTGAACACCCACTATCAATGATCCATATTTCATTCTTGTTTACACAAGACACAAGTGCAGTTGCCTCATCTTCATCAGATTTGGCCTTTATTGCAACAATCTCTACTTCATCATCATGTTCATTAGATTCATCTTTTGTTTCCTCTTTAGCAATTTAGCAAGACTTCTTACCATTTTCTTTGTAATCTTTGTTGTCTTCATCTATTTTACTTTTATACTTGTTACCACCTCTATAGTTCTTCTTCTCTAGACACCTAGAAACAATATGACCAACCCCATTGCAATTGAAACAAATGATAGGAAATTTACCTTTAAACTTTTCTTTACCTTTATGAAATCTTCTTTCTAGTAGTGCTTCAAGTTGATCTACATCCTTCTCATCTGTATCATTGTCACTAGACACATACTTTGTTCTTTTCTTCTTCACATTGGGTTATTTCAATAACAACTTATCTTTGAAAGCATATTAAATATTTTTTAGGTTTGTAATTATCAAATTTACATAGCTCAATAGAAGTGAGTCTACTTACAAGACCTTGAAGAGATAGAGTATTCCCTAGTATACATCTTAGTTCTTATATTGTAGAAACTCTAATAGTATATATAGGTAGTAGTGTTCTTAAAAAATTTCTTAGTATAGTATCATCATCTATTGTACTAGTAGCTCCCCTTATTGCATTAACACCATTTTTTTATCCTTGACCAATATTAAGCAATATTTTAAACTTCTTGCATTCTCATATCATCAAACTTACCTCTATGACTCTCAAATTTGGCTCTTAAAACATTCTTTTCTCCTCCATAGATGGTGTGTAATAATCACATATTTTATTTATACTATCAAGACTTTTGATATCATCAAATTCAACATAGCTTAGGGCAGAGGAAATCTCCAAGATTGCCTAGTTCTATTCTTTCTTCTTTTTCAGATCCTCAACAATTAGAGATCTAGGAGAATCAACATGCTCAGTAGTAATGGTAAATTGTCCATGATCTCAAACTCCTCCATGGTGTATCTTTATCAAACTTTGCGATGTAGAAAAGTTATCTCTATTAAGCTTGGGTACATATCTTTTTGACCTCTTGATCTTTGTGCTTCTAGTATCTTCAAGCTAGTCATCTTAAGCAAATAAATCTAATACTAGTTGTTAGAATTATTTAGAATAACTAGGGGGGTGTGAATCAATTATCTAAGGTCTATATGTATAAATAAAAAATTTCACAACTTAGTGAAACCATAGAACATTTATCATCATACATGTATCCATACGATTATGCAATCACTTAAAACTTGTAGGTTACTATCAAGTCAATTTATAGAAATGTAAACATGAAACATAAAAAATTTAGCAACACACTTGACACAATGCTTTATCTGGAAATCCAATTTGGGAAAAACCACAAGTAACATCCTACTCTTTTCCACTCTTCTAAAGTGATGCCTTGTGAAAGGCCAACCTTGTTAAAGGTTACAATGCACACTAATAAATGTGACCCTATTAAAGGATTTCAATCACAATATTTAGAGTGAGTCTTGTTAGAGGACTTTATACCAGTCACTTGGAATGTCAACCGATTAAAGAATTTACAAATGATTGCTAGGTCAACCTTAATCTAAATGATTTTTTCTAGATTGATACAATTATCAAAGAGTAATAGTAAGACTTGACCTAATAACAAATTACAACTTCATTTGTAGATTACATATCTCTATTTTAGTCCTCCATTATGCTTTCCATTCACACATTTTAGCTCTGATAGCTTCTTCACCCTTCAAGCATCCATACCCTTAAGCATTCTTTCTTAACATGCCAATGTTGACTCTTAATTAGGTCATTGAATAAAGCAATACCCTAGACTTCTTATCGTCCTTAGATTCTCACACATGACAACCCTTGCTTCTAACTAGCCATCCATACAAATAAAGAATTAAGATCATTTTTCATTCATTCTTGATTGTCCAATTCAAGATTAGGAAAATTTTGGTAGGATTCAATGAATCTATCCCTCATTCCATATCAATTCTAGAAACTTCTCCTTTAATCCTCTTTTAATTCACTTCAAAATGGTTTACTATGAATTCTATGCCACCAACTCATCAATCTTATCTTCCGCCTAGTTCACACAATCCAAGAAAAAAAACTTGTCAGCTTAGATCCACTGAATTCATGATCTTTCTATTAATATTGACACTTAGAATTAACTTTCTTTTGATGTTGAACACATACTACTTTGCTTGGCATCATTGGTAATATCACTTGGCATGAACTAAAGTTTACTAGTGCTTGACATCAACTAAACTTTACTCGAAATCCTCTATTTTACTTAGCATACAGTAAGACTTTTACTCAGCTCCAACTAATTTTCTACTCAGCTTGCACTATCTCTGATTGACACCTACAATCCATTCAGTTAAGCTTGGTAGACAACCTTTGTTTAGCTTGTTGTTCTAAACTTTCTTAGTGTAACCAATCTTTGCAACCTTAAGTAGATTATCAATGTACTATGATATCACTATCTTAGTTAATTCTTGTACTCCCTTTTTTTATATCATAACTCAACCTTTCCTCTATTTTCTATTGTTACATGTTTCAATCAAATCCTCTTAATCAATCAAATAGGTAATAGTACTTAAATCATATAAGAAGTTGTCTTACCAGCAAAAGTTAGGTTTGACATCAGTGACAAAATAATGATTGAAGCACATTTATCATACTTGTATCAATCTATTTTTAACAATATCCTTTTCAACAACATGTATCTTTAGCTAATTGCTCATTATCTATAAATGCTAATTATATCCATTTGTAAACTAACTTTTTACAATCAATAATATTCCTTTGCTCTTAGTGTAGACATAGGCACAATCTGTGGTGAACTGTGATAAATACTTGTGTTTATGTGTCCTATTGATCTACAATTTTCATTTGCAAGATATATATCCAAAAAAAAATTTTGGTAGTTGTAGTCAATCCATATAGCCCATTTTCTCCCCTTGTTTAGATAAAAACACTAGTGTTCTTCACATAATAATGATTTGAAAAATTACAAGAAATAATTCTCACAATCTTCTACTTGTTTTCAAATGCTTGATGGGGACACAACCCAAGAACAAAATGGACACAACAGAAAGGGAAAATTATATTAACTGAGAAAATAAGCTATTACAAATAGTACAGAGAAAATAAACTTCAGAACATGCCCTAAGGGCTTACAATAGCATAAATTTGGAGATAATTTCTCCTTTCAATACCTCCTCTCAAACTCCACTTTGAACTGCCTTTTAAAATGCCAAAAATCTCCTTAAATAGACCACGAAGGGTTAAGGACTAGGAGTACATTCTAGAAAGTGCTAGTAGACATCCACTGAAAAAATAGAAGGTTCCAGAAGTTGCGTTAGAAGTCGGTGCAAATCTAGAAGAATCTAGAAACGGTAACCGAACTTTTGGGAGGCATAACTTTTGAACCGTAGCTCTGATTGACGAACCGTTTACATTTTCAGAAAGCTCTCAAAGCACTCTATAGCCCTATGGACAAGCTTTGATCATCCCCCATTTTGGACCCTTTTTGAGGTCATTTAATGCCCCAAACCTAACTTTGAAGCATTCTTAGGAGGTCTCCAAAACTCGAAAAACTACAATAACTTTCAAACCGTGGGGCCTCTTGACCTGATTCTTTTTTGGAATGCTTTAAATCATGATTACATTCATCTGGAAAATTCACACCTTCTAGTTTACCAAAATGATGGCCCAAATACATGCTCCTATTTTTTCAAGATTTTCAAACGCACTGATAGTGGAACTATGAGAGTTGGAACCTTTATTTGACCCAAATGGGTATCCAAAAATGTAAAGACATGAAACAAAAACTAAGTCTAAGTACATTTTTTTTTGGGTGATACAGGATTGCCTTTATACCTCTGGATGCTCCTGCATCAATGCTACATCAAATACAATAGGTAATAGATTACTTTTATTTGCAACAAGACCAAACAATCCCTCTGTTGTGAACTATGGACTAGTATACAATATCCTTTAGAAGGGAGAGAGAAATCTATTTGGTCTCCCTAAGAATCAATTCTATCACTAGAATTCATAGAAAACAAAAAGTGTGTGCTTAAATTAGTTATAGATTGAAGTTGGATTGACCCTACATAGAAAATTATGTTAGGATATTAATGCAAGTAGTTTTATTATGCACTGCTTCTGTTTAGAAGATGGATAACATTATTGTAGATTATATAATCACCCAGAAACTCAATTTTGTGTGTCATCAAGGAGTTGAAGTTGATCAAATTGAAACCCAGGCCTATTTTTGAATTCAATGTAATATTATCTATGTTTTCATAAAAAAACATACATGCCACAAAAATTAATTTGAAAATAAAGAGTTCACCATGAAATTGTATTAAGAATATAAAGGGAGCTTCTACATTCAATGGAGATAATGGACTTGTATAATTGAATTCCTTCCTTTAAATTTATATGTATGAAGGCCCCTCTTCCACTATACTATTTTTTTGGGTCCTATGACAAGCTGAGAAATCACACTAAATTAATGGATTGAGTGATTGGTATCAATAGTTTTGACTCCTAGTTTAAATTATAAGGAATGCATTGAGATCTTGATAAAGATAAAATCCTTTAAGAAAACCCCACAAAACAACATAGAGATACATGATTATTGTCAAAGAATCCAACCTAATGAAGGAATATCAAAGTATACTTGAATAACTCAAGGTTATCTCTTTTACTTGTTCTCCCCAAGTGTACTTCTACTTATCTGATGGGGATTTTCTTTACTTAGATCTTTTCTTTCTCTATAAAGGCCAATTCTTAGCATGCTTAGGGTTGGTACTCTAACCCCACCCTAGAGGACTCTCTCCTAATTCCCTTTCTCTAAGAAACTCACCAATAAATTTAGTTTGTACTCCTTTTAACTCCAAAACCCTAATTGTTCATCTATTGGATAAATAGGCCAAAACTCCACCAAATTCCACTAGAGGGTCAAAATTAATTTTTCACCTTCCTTCTAAGGTTCTTTTCACACCTCATACCATTCTGTGTCATCTTGATAGACCTAGCTCACCTACAACTCCAAATTGCTCAATTTGACCTTGTAGCCCTAAGAGCCCATATTATACCTCTTAGAAATAAGGAAGTTGCAATAACTAGAAAAAATCATTAACAAAGCCTATAGATGTGTATTAATAATTGTTACAAATTTACTAAGGCTTGAATATTTTCTTGGTTTTAAGCCTCCATGGTGTCTGTATAGTACAATTTCAAAAAACCCTTATTTTGAGGGTTTCAAAGGAAATGATTGAAAAATACTTAACAAATTCTCTATAATATACATAATAAATCATCATCTAGTTTGTAGACACCTAATACCTTATTCCAACATTTACTAATCTATATTGGCTTATGCCAATCCCTTGTTCATCTTAAAACTCCATTACAAGCTTCATTGTGTCTTGCCAAACTATTACTTGCTTGCTTAGGGCTCACTTGAAAAAATGGCCAAATAACTCACACAAATCAAAAAAATGATATTTAAATAGTGTAAAAAGGTAGTTACTTGATTTTTAAAGGCCATAGGTTTCTAATGATGGGAAATCAAACTTTAGCCATTTTTGTGTTGTCTGCTCAAAACTAGACAATAGGTATGCCAAAACTATGTAATTTTGAAAACCTAACAAAATGACTACTTCTGATAAAAAAGACCTATCTCAAATTCAAAACATTAATTCAAGAATCTATTCCATCAAAAATAGAATCTACACCAATCCAACTATTCAAACAATCCTCCAAAAATCTATTTTCTTTCAGCAATCCTTCGTATTTCATTAATATGTTCGTACAAGTGATTCAACCAACCCTTAGAAATGAGTTGGGAGGTGTTTATATAGGTTCTCCTAACCAAATTTTCCTTTGGATAGGGTTATAACCACCCATTTTTCCCTTTCTTAAAAAAGTGGAAAAATTGCTATTGCAACTTTTCAAAAATTGTAAAGTTTTCAATGAGCAATTTTGACAACTTTTACAATTTTGAAATCTAGACCACCAAACTTGTCTAGTTTGGTTTCAACACTTATAAGTTTAACCCAAATCACCTAAGGAACTCCATTAAACAAATTTTTCCCTATTTTAGACATTTTTCCATGTTTTTCCTTATAAAGAAATCTTGAGCAATTTTAGGCTTAACAAAGCCTAATTGCTTAAAACTTGACTCAACCTTGAACCTTTTCTAACCAAACATTTAAGACTCACCTTGGGATTTTAAATCTAGTTATTATTCACCAAATGGTTATTTAGACCATTTACAAACCAAAATTTGAGCTGGGAGGTGCTGCTCATAGGGGTGAAGCACTGGGACTTCCCGGGAGGTCACCCATCCCAATACTACTCTAACCTGAGCACGCTTAACTATAGAGTTTCCTCCATGGTTAAACCCAAAGCTTGCAACCCCATTTGAAAAACCTTCAAAAAATTTTGTGCCTTATGAGCCATTCATTAGAAAGCCCCTTAAGCTCATCAAGTAGGAGATAATTTCCACAGCAAGTCAAATTGTGATATTGCAATCAGGATTTAACTGTGTGATTTTTGAGTCAAAGTCATTGACCCATGTTTCATGAGTAATATCATCATCATTAGAAGCTTCTTCAAAATTCTTCTAGAACTACTCAAAAATTTCTTCTACAGTCATCAATTTATCCCTTGAATCATCTTCAAAAATATCTAAGTAAGCATCACTATAATGTTTCTCTGCCTCCAAAATTTGCTCTTGGGTTTGATCCCCAAGCTTATGAATATTTACATGTAATATCACCATTACTTTATTGTCATCTACAATATTCTCTATCCAATCATTAATCGTATCTAACTCTTTTTCTATATATATATATCCATTAACATCTGATACCTTTGACCCTTTATAGACTATAATACGTGTAAGTCTTTGCCCCAGGTATGTACTTCATCCATTAGCCCAAAATCCTAATTCAAAATGGCCACTAGATTATCTATATTATTTTTCATATGGTGTAGTAGTTTAATATTTGTTTTTATAATCTTTCCACCTTTCTCTTCAATTTTTTTTTATCATTGTTGACAAGCCTTCAAAAATGGGTCTAATGGCACTTTTCTCCAGTGTTGCATTTAAAGTCACCTTGGGATTTTTAGGAACTAATGGACCAATAACTTCATTTAGATACCCCTTTCGGATCTCATTATTCTTCTTAAGTTTTATCATTTCCATCTCATCCTAATCTAAGTCCCTAAACACTTCATTGATTCCCCTTTCACCATTAACATGACAATGTCCACCATGGGTTTCCTAAGTAGAAACTGTCTGATTTGATAAGTTCTTGGAGTCAATTTGATGCAGGAGCATCTTGGGTTCACTTGCAATACTTCATGTTTGAGAGGGATTTTGGTTAAGTGTTATGGAGCTTGGTGAGTACAAGTGCTTGGCATACACTAGGAGCTCGGCATGGTCTTGGGAGCTTGGCATGGTCTACGGAGCTTGGCATGGTCTTTGGTTGCTTGATATGGTCTGAGAATTTGGTGTCTATTTCAAGATGTATAACTAATTTTCCATAGTGTGTTAAAGGATGAAAATTTTAATTATTGAAGACGGTTTAGATTTTTACCTATGTTTTGAAGCTCGAGTTCTAATTCATTTGGAGCTAGGAGATATCACAATTTTACTAAGACATCAATTTTGGGAATTTAATTATTGTGGGAGGCCGATTGTGGCATTTAATTTATGTATTTGTATTTAATTTGTGTTCTAGGCTAACTTGTGGCTTAGATTTGTATAAGTAAGGGTTGGGGGGGAGTCTTTAGGTATTAATCATCCATTGCAAAGAAAATGAGGAGCTTGGGAGAGTGAATTTGGAGAAGGGCTAGTAGCTGCGGCTTGGGAAACAAGGAGAATGCTTGGTGGGCTTGCGAGCTCAAGTTGAGATCTTCCTTGGAGGTTTCTACCAGAGTGTGGATCTGGACTAGCTAAGGCTTGGGATTGGATCTTGAAGGATCTTGTAGAACTATTACCTACTTTGTATCTAGCCATAATTGGGAAGGCCTTACAGGTCGACGCATTGCATGTAATCAATTATATTTTATGAATATATTATTATGATTTGGTATCAGATCTTGCATTTTTGCTTCTTGTTTTTGTGTTTCCACTACATGGTTATATAGTTGGGGGCTAGGACATCTCATTTGGGGACTCCCCTACCTTAACTATGTTAGGTGGTATTAGAGCAAAGGTTTTTCCTGAGTGTGTGGATAGATCACTGAAGTTGAGGTAGTTTGCACCAGGACTTGGGTTGAAGAGGTAGATTCTATTCGTGGATTTGTTGCTTAGGGTTTGCTAAAATTTTGGAAGATTCCTCCAAAAAGATTGAACCCTAGGGAAATTTCTAATCTTACTGATGTTGTAGAATAATGGATTTTAGAGAAGGTTAAAGCAGATATCAGATCTGAGTTTGAGAATGTTAGAGTAGAGATAGCATCAATGAAGAGTGACATGATTTCTGAAATTGTGAGTGCTTTAGGTGGTGTACCTAGGCATGTGGGTACTGAAGGTAGTTATGAGGAATTTGTTGAAGACTTTGAAGTTACTAAATGTAGTGGTGAGGATAGATTTGATCATGTGGAGAGAGCCACTAATACATTTGGAGTGAAATTGCGATGGAAATTTGCAACGATGGGTAAATGTTATGTGTTTTTGGCTTTTTTTTTCAATTATAACCTGAAGATGTTGCAATTGTGATGCTAATAAGAATAAAAATTGCAAATACGATGCTAATGGGATATAAGAAAAAAAAAACCAAAAATGTTGCTCATTTGAAATTTGTATCTTCAAAAGTGTTTGTATTAACTGGACCAAAAAATAGGAAAAATAGTAAGTGCAGACAAATGCAATTTCTCTCCAATTTTTCCCCCCCAAATTTCCCCTACCTTCGTTCTAAGGAAGTGAACAGTTGTCTAATTTTTGGTAGCAAAGACTCATGGATAAACCAAGCAGAGATACCAAGCAAAACTAGGCAAAGATACCAGTGGAGAAACTAGGTGGTGGAGATACTGTGCATACAGATCAATTGTTGAATAATGACTTTGAGTCTAGTGTGGCAAGATAGACAAAGCCTTAAAACTCGATAAGCATTGGAACAAATGGCAGTGGGTCTGATTGGGTGTAAGAAAAATGGCTGAGTGTTGAGCATGCTTCTATTAACGAATTCTGTAGTCAGTAGCAATATTTTGGATGAGGAACAATAGAGGTGCATTTGTATAGAGATAACGGACACAATAGGAATAGGGCATCACACCGAAGCATCGCAGTGGGACCAGGGTAGCAGACACAATACTAGACAAGGTTTCCAAGGGAACATAGCTTTGTGCATAGTGAAAGGGCCAAGGTAACATTCAAAGGACTCTTGCCATTGTAGTTTTTTTTTTTTATAAGGACTTCTATGAATCAGATGGAGTCTTTGTTTTTTAAGAAAGATCTTTGGCTATCTTCAAAACCCCCACACCATTCCACTCCCTAGACCCAGAGCTAGGCCCTAATGAGCATCATTTCATCCCTCTCCTCTCTAGGCCAATAGTAGAGAATCACCACCAAAGGAGAGTACCAGTCAGTTGAAATGGATTTATTGATTTTGGGCTAGTGTAGAAAGATTATTCTACATGTGCAATAGCTAGTCGGAGCTTACCCGAGAAGAATGGTGATTGTCTACACTTCACAATTTAGATACTTCATCATCTCCTTCCTTTTCTTCTTCTCCATCCACTTCAACCTCATCCTCACCTTCATCCTAGTATATACAAAAACCTTCATGCTAAGAAAAGGTTATCCTAGATCTAATGTTCAACTCATTCTACTTAAGATATGCTCACCATAATTTAGTGAGTACCTAGGAAACCATATTCAATCAAATAAAAAAAACTTTTTTGTCAATCACAAAATTAAGGTTAATGTGCAAGATTCTGAAGAAGCACAACAAAAGAGAAACATACAAACTTACGTTCTTTTCACCTATGTCAACAGCCACATCCATTGCTTTATCCAGTTCATAATCTTGGATTACACGACAACAACCAATGCTTATGATACCATATATTTCATATAAATTTGGGATGCAGAGTTGTATTAGATAGACCAATAATTCACATGGAATACATCTTTAAAACCACAAACTATGTTCTCATTTAATTAAGGAAAATATTATTCCAAGGTGTTGTAGCTACAAATGGAGATCCCTTGTCAACAATAAAACTAGATTACTCACCTCATGTTGTTGTTCCTCTGTTTGTTCGGCTTGTAGTTTGTCCATTACATCCCTTGATATAAGTCTACCACTCTAGTGTTGACAAAGAATTAGCAGAAATGTCCAAGAGATAAAAATATATGAAAACAAACAAATCATTCGAGTATATCCATTACATGCAATTCTGTATGATTTCAACAAACATACAAATTGCTAAAGGATTTCATGGAACAATGTGTAAGTAACATACACATGTATGAGTCTCACTAGAAAACTATCCAAATCTTTAGATTCCTCAATGATTCTTGAAAACTTAACAATTTGGATCTAGGTTTTACTTCTTACCATCTCAAAAATTCTAGTAAAGTTTTCCATTCTTGCAACCATTGAATTTTCAATAAGCAATATTTCATCTAGGCATGCTACCAAGCACATGGTGTGCATTCTGCATTCTTGCTAAGAAAGATAAACATCTTTTTGATTCCTAGGATACTGATTGTTGGAAAAATATCTTTAAAAATTGAAATGAATGATTTGACAAATTTTATACTTGTAATCATAGAATTCAAAGAAACTACATTCTGCTGAGGCATATTGTGCTAAAGCCACATAGCTTATTTGAGTATAGAAACATATGAAGTATTTTTTACCATGTAGCTTATTGGTGCATAGATTATGTGAGAAAATTTTTATGCCACGCTACCTATTCCATCCAGAAAAATAACCCAACATTACTATAGGTAAAAGTAAAATTTCTTAGCTTATGTATAAATGGTCTAGTCACTCCACACCAAAAGGGCAATGTAAAATTTTTTTCTATGGATTAATGTCTATATGAGTGTTGATTTGAGGGTGTAGGTGAATGGGTCCAAAACAAAAGCAGGTTTTTGACATGTAGAGATTGTAATATGCTTTCTTCAAAGATTCACACATTCATTTCTTGTTTAATCTGGATGAAGCATCCACTCCAAATTTCTTGTGTTATTTGATCTTTCATGATTCAGTTTCCTATGTTGTAGATTCAATTGAGTTTTATATCCTAATATAATACATAATTTGAGTGCAGATTCACTTCTGAGTTTAAAGATGATTACAAGCTACCCCGTGGAACAAAAATAGATATATCTAGGCTCCCTGGTCATATCCTATAGACAAAGACCTATATAAGGTGGTTACAACAACTTGTAGAAAATTTCTCCATACTTTCCCAGGATCCTGTAGTGACTAGTATTTCCCATTATAATCTTACCCTAACTATCTTTGCAAATTCTCTCCCTATTCAAATGTATCATTATTGTATATCTTTTCTCCTAATATTTTGGTTAGTTGTAAACACTTCCATAAATTAGCTCTCACCATTTCATGAACCTCTCTCATTGCTTCTACTATATCTTCAACCTCTTATCCGTACTCTTCATATCCCTCAATTTGAAATATCCTCTATATTTTGATATGCTATCTTAAAAGGACTAGTACCATTTCTCCTATTTGTCCATTCATTATAGGAATATTGTTCCTATGGTATTAATACATCCCATTCTTTCCCATGATCCTTTGTTGGACACCTTGACATGTTTTTGTTAAATAACTAAGGAGGGAGGGGGGCTCAATTTTTCTCGACTATCGAATAGGGCCTTAAAAAACTCTCAGCATCTTACAAACTTAAAATTTTCCTATATCAACTCGATAACTATATTAAAACTTCATAATAATATCTAATTCATCCTTCACTAGTAAATTATTAGCTTTCACCAAGTATCAGAGTAATAAACTTTTAACTATATTCTTCATGTACTGAGTTACATCAACAAGAAGCATACAAAAAATAAGAATAAAATAACATGTAACACAATAATCCACACATTTAAACACAATAATTTTTAACATGACAACCCTATTAAGAGAAAAATCACCTATGACTGATCATATCAAATTTGTAGTATCATATTTTCACTTCCTTTCCTTTACTAATTATTTTCTCCTTGTTATATATTCATTCATTTCTATCCCTTATCAATAATGCATATGTATATTTTAGCTCTTCCTTAGCTCATGTTCAGATGTTCTATAATGCCCCACCCAGAGATCCTTGGAAACAAGCATGAAATACAAGCCAAATTTTTTTTTTTACAAGTATGAATGCATCTCTTGCATTCATCCTGATGATGGATCATGTAGTGTGATTCGAAACATTGATGGTAAAATCCTTAACACAATCGAATCTAGAAACATATCAGTACAATAGAATGGATTGTGGAAATTTGTTCTCTTTAAAAGTATGAATGCACATGACAACATCATACAGGGATCACAACGATTGTAACAAAAGACTTACCACAATCCTGACAACCAATAGATCTCCAAATGCAACTACCAACTGACACACACAAACAAAGCCAACAATGACAACACACATGATGAAAGCACAAGAAAAAATCACTCATCAATAAAATTCCAAGCTAGGGTAGAATGCAAAAACCTGAAATTTGGCTAAGCCTGAAATCTTGTAGCCATGAAAATTTGCTAAGTCTGAATTTTTGAAGCCCTGAAATTTCCTAGAATCCATAACTTATCTTCGAGAGGTCTAAAACCAATTTCAAAAGATTTTTCACATATATTAAAATATATCTTAAGTATAAGAAATTAAATATATGTCAACTAGATTTAAATATACCCCAAGAGACAAAAATAGAAACACGAAAACTAAATTTCAAGAGAAATCGATAGAATTCAAAAAGCAACAACATAGGGTCGAAGAATTCTCAAAAGGGTATCCAAAAAAACTCTCAAAAAGAATGGATCATGAAGAAAAGTTCCCACTGATAGCATGCGCAGGTTTTTCACAAAAATTGTGCAACACTTTTTACTAAGGGAGGGCGACACTTCTCCTTAAGGTGTACGCCACCCTTCCAATGTCGTACAACATTTCTCAAGAAGGCATGCGACATTTTTCAGCATCGTACGACATTTCTCAAGAAGGCATGTGACACTCTTCCAGTGTTGTATGACATTTCTCAAGAAGGCATGTGATACTTTACAGTGTCGTATGACATAGTTTGCATGGGCGTGTGATACATTTTAAAGTGTTGCACCATGCTGAACAAATGTTGCCCATAGAAAACAAAGACATTTTCAAAACTCAAAAAGGTGAAGAACAAACCAAAGATCCTCCACACCAAGGAGTATTGGATCCGCAAAGGCTCGAGGAATGAACACTCAAGTGCAAGAACAACATAGAAAGAAGAACATCTATCCATCTACACCATAATAGTAAGGAACATACTAAAATAAACATCACAGTAAACAGAAATACCAAAAGAAACTAAAAAACCAAAATAAGTGCACGGTTGTGTCAATAGCATCATAAGACCATTGTGGATCCTAGCCATCCCCCATGCGTAACATCCCAAGCCATTGACCAGGTCATTGATACTATCATAATAGGGACGTCACTACTAAAAACATGCAACAATATAAGCATAAGGTAATCTAACATGCTAGTAGAAAAGCATAAGATAATCCTGCAGTAGATAACATCACCTATCACATGCTAAACAACAATAAGCAATAGATACGCTAATACAACAATTCACAACATCTAATCATATGCTAAAAATCATAACAAGGGAATGTATCAAATAAAATAACATCATCTAAACATGATATACAAGCATCCCAATGAAAGCATAAATCACAAGGAAGCATACTCTGAAACCCAAAGTACCAAGTGAAAACATCCAGCAATGGTCACACTAGGACAAGGTCGTCTCTGTACACCAGTCCCTAGTAGTGGTGAAGGTAGCTACGCCTCCCAACCACATGGAACTCGTAGGTCCACACCCGCCGTGCTAATGGAGATAAAGATCCAACCACAAACACACAAAACAACATCCAAGTCTAACACTCATGTTAGGCAGTATGATGGCTGCAACCAAGAACCTAAGACAATGCAAGGAGTACAGGTCCTGGTCAGACACTCAAAAGGCTACTAAGTAGGGGTTGACATCATGGAGAGTCGCTTGGCATCAACAAGCCCAAGCTCGAATCACGTGTGGAAACACTCGCAAGGTACTTTCCTCTTGAGGTACTCCCTTGGAACCATCACACGAAGTTTTATTATCTTAAGTTTAATTACCAAACACACATTTTCTTTAATTATCACTTATTCAAGCTCCTCTCAGCCATACCTGTGGCATCATGATTGCCGGGCTGCAAGATAGAAGCCCGCTCCATATGCTACCCTACCCTACCCATGCTCATCCTATGACAAGTGCCCGTGGGCATGCATACTCCCATCCCAACCCCGATGATCATAACTTCCAACAAATCCATGAAAGATCAGGCCTCGCAAGTAACCCAACAAATGTATGTGCACGTACTCATGTGTGGTACACCACCATCATGAAGATCATAACACACGAACATGAACGAGAACATAATGCAAAGAAAACACCCAACTGAAATCAACATAGGAAGGATGGATTCTACACGAATCCCAATGATGCAACAAGACCAAACATCATGAACTCACTCAATTAGCCTCAATCTGAGATTATGGATTCTACACGAATCTTAGCATTCACGAAACAAAAGAAAAGGTCCAAAAGAAACCATAACAGGTAACAAATCACTCAATCGAACACAAAGTCAGGAGTAGGGGTGCGACATGCATCCCAATGCAACAAAAGGTGCAATAGTGGTCTGACTGATATCCAAATGGATCATCTAACTCCACAACCCACATTGTGCCAAGAAATCAAGAAAATAGGGTGGCACGCAAAATGAGGTAAAAACTCCAAATTTTAGAAAAATTCCAAAATTAAAATCCATTTGGCCTTTGGGTTCAAAAACCCCAAAAATCCAAAAATAAATGAAAATGGACACCATATGCAAAAATGGCTAGCATAACGGTGCAAAATCCCAAACCCTCATCCCAAAAAATAGGGAAATGTTCATAGTCACCCAACCGGGTAGAACTAGCATATAGAAATGGAGGGGAATAGTAGTTCTCAGCCTTCAAACAAATGGCTACCAAAAACAGAAGTAGAAACGGTGCAGAAACAGTAAAACTGGAAAGCCCTACCTCACAGCCAAAAGGGCAAAATGGGAATCTGAACCATAAAATAAATATCCCACAGAAGTAGTTGAAAATTACGGCAATCCAAGGTTTCCCCGAGCTGGATCCAACGAGCCCAACCTCGCAATGATACCATGCCTGTAGCTCCCACAACGAACAAAATAGTAAATCCTCATGAAGAGGATTTTGGGTTTTACACTCCAACTTTCCAATTTGAAAGTGAGAAGTGAGGAATTAAATTCCTCTTTGGATATTTATTCACTTTTCAAGTGAATAATTGATTAGGGAAAATAACTAGCCAACCTAGTTAAACTCTGAATTGACCCAAACAAAAATAAGCTATTCCTATAAATAGGAATTCATCTATGGCAAAGCTGCTAGAAATTAAAACAAATCAGTTAAAAAGCCCAAAAGCCCGAAAGCCCAAAAACACAGAAATTACCTTAACGACTTTTGCAACAATGTGAACCTCTAAATGCACAGACACGCGTACTAGTCTAATCACATAATGCAAATGAGATCAGGTTTAATAATCATCGAAAGGTTTAAATTAAAACATTAATAAAGGATACGTCAACCATATAAGGATGACATTGGTAAAATATGAATGGTTGAATCACTAACTCCATGTGCCACTGCTAGGGATATAAATCCTGCACACTAAACAACACGATCATGTGCAATTGCATATAATAACATAGCCGAAGCAATAAATGCAATAAATCACCTAATTTAACCATTTATTTAATTATATTAAAATAATCTATTTACATCACTCACATTCGCATAAAGCATAACATCGTAGGAATGAAGTAAATAACCATAGCATTAATTCCATCACATAACATAATCAGAGGTATGTCCAAATATCAAATGTCATCATAAAACACACTGTCATCTCAAAATGGCATCACCATGCAATATGATTAACTGAACAACATAGTAGTCTAATATCTATGATACTGAAATCAAAGAGTAACATTTGACCCTTAGGTCATCTCAAATCTAAACATAACATGAGTAACAAATATCTCTCTAATTAGAAATGTAACAAGGTAAATGTTTGCAGCACATAACCAAATAATCTCACATGAACAATCCATTTAATTACTTACACATTTAATAAGGATTGATTACTCTGCATTAAAAAGGTATTTAAAACACATAAGCAAACATAGTCATAAACATGACTAACCACTGCTACAAGAACCTAGTCCAGTGTAGCATGGTAATAGAAAATATCAAGGTAATCATGAAACAAACTCATGATACCTTATCGATCCTGGTAACCACTAGCACAAACCTTAGTGAACCATAAATCACATCACAATCTGAAATATCAGTCAAAAGAATAAACAAAGCAACTAATAAAGCAACATAAATCCAAAAACCTCGATGGTGTAGACCACTTAGGGTCACAATCATGATCCCATCACAACCAAAAGATCAACAAAGTTGCATCCATTAGGATGACTTATAGAAGTCAAATGGGAGAGGCACTACATGTTCTCCTATACCACAATCTTCCTTCCTTTCATACCTACATATTTCATGTTTAGATCTTCTCTCCCTTTGAAAAAAATGCCGCAAAAAAACTAAAAAATTTAATATAATGGTAGTTGTACCTTGTATCTTACATGTTCTAATACATTTTTGTTTTAATAAATCTTTGCTTTCTTTCTTTCATCTTCTTCACATATTTAGGACTACATAAAGAGTGAACTCCTTCTTCAACTCCAAATAGATATTCCCAGGGTATATTGGTTGTAGTGTTTCTTTGTTAATTTTTGGCTCTAGTTTTAATAGTCCCAGCTATCTTTTTGTGTACTATTTTCTCTATTTTGTGTGTATGGTTAGCTTTGTGCCATGAATCTCCAACCATGAAACCCTAGTCTACCATAGAAAGCCTGCACTACATCCCTAGTTCTACCAATAAAAAACGCTACAGCTTTGTAATAAACCTGATGAACAGCTTCACAATTTCTAAAGCCAGATGACAATGCAGATTCTTGTTCTTGTGTCTAACGTCATATGTTGCATAGTAATTAATATCTCTTGTACAAATTACACTGATGTTGGTATATATTATGCTCTCTTCTATATTAGAACATTCTAACCTTTTATTTATGGATATGGTGCTCGATTTAGTCAAATTGTAATCTATATCTAGTGTCTCATTTGTAATAGCTGGTTTAGTAACTACATAGATAAGCTTAATGTGATTGTTATAAAAATATTGTTATGAAATGGTGTTTCATGAGCTGGCCAAGGCTAGTTTGAAGGCCACCCACTCAATACCCTACTAGCATTTATAGATATGGAGTTCTATAATATCATGAAAAACAATCAATATAAAAAAGTGCATTCTCTTTGTAACATTTTTGGCTTTCATTTTAATTTCATCTTTTCTTCTATTGTAACAGGCAAGTTGGAGAGAAGTGTTATATTGAAGGCCATATGTGTAGGATTTAAAGAAACTACCAAACCTCTAATTTGTTTGACTGGAGGTAGATTCTTGATTCTTTGCCTTAGAACACTATCATCTTCAAAATCCTATATGAAATCTATATGGCCATTTCATTTCTTCAATATGCCCTATGGATGTCCCTATCTAGCTATATATCTTTTAATTACATATAATAACTAATTTATGTGCTTTTTCATGACTATGTAATTTATCTTAATTTTTTGACTATGTTCAAGAATTATTTTATTTTCTTGCAATTTCAGGTATGGATTTTACGATGAATGTTTGAGAAAATATGGAAATGCAAATGTATGGAAGTATTTTACAGATCTCTTTGATTACTTGCCACTGAAAACCTTTATTGAAAGCTAGGTAAAGAAAAAGATATTATACACTATTTTTTCGGTACCCTATGCAGCACAACAAACTTGTTCTTACTATAAGAAATTTTTCTTCTCTTTTGTTTCATTGCAGACCTTCTGCTTGCACTGAGGTCTCTCCCCATCATTGGACACACTTGATAACATACAGGCTTTGGATCACATACAGGAAGTGCATCTATAAACATAAGTATAATGTTTTGTGCTACATAGATTTGAAAAGAAGATAACAACCATAACATTCAGTTCTATGCATGATAGTGTCTTAGATCTGGTTCTATGTAGTGTTCTCTATTAGAAGAGTTTTTTGTCTTGGTTACTAAATAGTTTCTATTTGAAAGTATTTTGGTTGTACTGGTTATGTAGTGCCCTGCCAAGGAACCCTTGGAAGTAAGTGAAAAACATGCAGGGGATTTTGTTAAAGCAATTGCATCATTACATGCTTAAATTAGGACAACAATGCTAACAACATGAACAAAAATGAACAAAAAATCACTATCACTTTGTGCTTGTGCACAAGTAGAAGTCTTGACATAGTTCCAAGGGTCACCTAACACTCTACTAAACAATTGTAATGAAATTCCCACATTCCATTGTTTTTCCTGACACAAATGGCTTGTTATCAAACTAGTAGGGATAAAGGTACCAATTACCAATTGGAGGCACTGATTAATGTATTTGTTGATATATTGGTGGAGACATTAATCTAGCAAACTTTCCCACAAGCTGAGTTAATATTCACCCAAGACTGTGCTAACTTCAACATATAGCTGAATACATAAGATCCTCTTTAGTTAGGGTCCAATAACATGATTTTCAAGGCCAAATCACTTTTGTATAACAACATACATATACATCAATTTGCTACATTACAATATCCATGAATACATGCATGACTCTTACTAAAATTGGAAGAGAGAGAGAGAGAGGTGCAGAAGGAACTCATGTAGGTGCCACTAAATTCGATTTAATACTTGTATACCAGTCCCCAATAGTGCCTTTTCACACCACTCAATCATGTGATACTCTTAGGTCCACCTCACTATGCTTGTGGAGATAGTCACATAGCCCAAACAAGAACACAAAGCATACAAGGAGATATAAGCATACTCACACCAATCAATGTATATAGAGTGCAAATAAATCATAGGCTTATTTAAGAGAAAACATGGAGAAATAAAACATGAAGCAATAGCCACAATGTAATATCTAAACACACTCAATCAACCAATACCCAAGAGGTGTTATTCATACTACTAGGACTTCGGTGGTTGAGTACAGTGCATAGGGAATGTCATCACATGCCCATACATGTGTCAACTATCCTCACATGTCACCCATTGCCTTGAGGAAGTGACCATGGTATTATGCTCATGGATTTAATTTTGAAACTACCCTCACAAGTCACCCATTGCCTTGAGGTAGCACTGTTGGTATTCTTGGGGATTTAATTGTGAAACTACCCTCACAATTCAGCCATAGCCTTGAGAAACTGCTTATGGTGTGCTCGGGGATTCTATTATGCCTACTACCCTTAGAAGTCACCCATAGCCTTGTAAAAGCACGTATGGCATGCTTGGGGATTCTATTGTGTGTACTATCCTCACAAGTCACCCACATCCTAGAGAAACTGCCTGCAACATGCACATAGATTCAATCGTACAGTTACCCTCACAAGTCATCATAGCCTTGTGAAAGTGCTAACTTTCTCATGGATTTATTATTTTATTTTCCATACTTAGTCAAAGAACCTAATCCTATGGCTTAAAATTTTCAAAGAAGGTAACAATATAAACTCAAAAGACTTGATTGGTCTTCACCAAGAGTGTAGGTCCCAAGATGATCACACAATATAATAACATGACTCCATTGGCCAACATGCCAAGAGGGTGGATCTCAATAAGATCTCACATTACCAAGAAATATCCCAATATATTATTATACCAAATCACAATATCCACAACATCGCATAGATCCCCTTTTATAAGAAAAGGCAATGTGCAACAACCATACTCAGTTGGCATCTCAACCAAGAGTATGAATCCCTAAGTGATCCAAAGTACATTTCACATCACATAGCCATATAATAGAACATGTAAAGTTTAAGTGTATTACCACAAAGAATATAAACTCAAAATGACAAATGTCCAATCATGCACATATGCACACTCAATTGACCTGCGACATACTGAAAATTGCAGAGAACTCAATTATTGGTGAAGAGAAAATAACATTAATGATCAATGAATAAGTCTTTTAAGGCATCAACATTTCTTATAATAACCTCATCCCTTCCAAAAAGTTTAAATTCTTCTGGATTATTCAGAATGGAAACAAGGCATAATTGCCAAGGTTCAATTACATATTTATTAATTATTGTGGCCTCATAATTAGACATAATGAATAACTAGCAATTGCATGCTTTTGTGCATGCAATGAGTTTGCCGATAGGAGAACTTTGGTCATCTTATGGTGGACTCTTGTCTACATAGAGAAAAATTATAGTATTAATTATAATATTAATACTGCATGTAGTAGACAAAAGACTTACTCAAGTTTAACCATGCATTAAATTTAATCAATTTAGCAAACAAAAAATTTAAAAATTGAGAAATTTCTGACATACTGACAACTTTTTCATCAACTATTTAAATTCTGGGAGGAAAGCTTTCACAAATAGCCTATTGGCTAAATTAAATATATTGCAAATAGACTTTAGCTTTTTGGGCTAATATTTTATTATTCACTCATTCCCTTACTATTAGCCAAAGCGCCTGTGCAAATAATCTAAATATTGAAACCAATAAAGGGGGATTCGGACGATGTAATCATTCTTATATATTCAAATGTTAGGACATTAAACCTTTCATATCTGATCACCATTTAAACCATCATAATAATAATGTAATTAAATATATGCATTTAAATAGCATTTAAACAACAACAATGGGTATATATCAAAGCTCCGAACCAGATAATAACAAAGCATTATCAACAACAATATGCCAACAAATCAATAACCAGATAATTTATGTGCTTTTTCATGACTATGTTTGACTCATATAATTGTGATCTCTCTAGCACTATGATGTCATTTAATATGTCTTGCTAAAGCTTGTAAATTTTTTTTTGTTTTTCCATGTCATGTACTATGTCTTTCCTTGTAGCTTATATGTTTTGAAATTGTTGTTAGGCCTTGTTGCTTGTATGATTTGATTGCTGGAGAGCTTCTATAGCTAATCAAGAAGGCCGTTGCACGAGTTATATAGCCACGCACTTGGGTATGAAAATTGCATATTTTTTAATCTAATGTATATTTTAACTAGACATTTAGATTATATGTTTTGAAATTTCTTTTAGTGGCTTAATGTTGTAAGGTCTCTTGAACTAAGACCTTCAGGTGGGTGGTCAAAGTTTTACAAATAATCTTATCCAAAAAATTTCCTAGAGCAATTGACTAAATGTTATAAAAGGTGATTTGATTAAATGTCTTAGGAATAAAGTCAAAGAAAGTATTTTTATAATATCAAAGTATTTAGCTAGGTCTAAGAAGATTTGTGTACTTTTGACAGTTTTTCTTAGTTTGTGAAAGTTGTAGATCGAAGTTTCCATAGCCTGATTTTTGCTTTCTACAAAGAACAGTCATGTCAGATAATATAAGTGAAGAACAAAATAGGGAGATAATCGATAGATTGTGATCTAACTTGAAAAGAAAATGTGATGGAAAATGTTATTATCCTTGGAAAATTTGTAAGGGCTTAAACTATAGAAGACTGCTAATCAAAACAATTAAGAGACATTGTAGGAAGAATGGTCACATTGAAGGGGGGCATGACTATCATCCACTAGTAAGTTGTTCATTATATCATTTTAACAATTTATATACATATGAAATCACTTGATGATTAGTTTATGATCATGGTTTATTTATGTTAATCAATTTTATATAGATTGATCTCCCCAGGGAAGTACATGACATGAACCACAACAATCAAAAGAATATAGTTTTTGAAGTGGAGGAACATGGAGGTGCGAATATCCAAGGTGAAGATAATGATCCCATGGAAGGTGATGATCATGCACCAGAAAACACAATTGAAGATGATGGTATAAATACATTGATCCATGACACATTTAGTCCAAGCTTATCTGATCATGATGATGATGATAGCCTCGATGTACCTCTACTGGAGAAGGCATACAAGCCCCTATACAAGGACTCCTAAACAGCTCTTCTCTCTACTATGTTGTTGTTGTTGAACTGGAAGGTTATGAATGGTTTATCCAACATAACAATGTCACGTATGTTAAGGTATGTCATATATGTCTTTATAGTTAACAAAGGGTGAATAATGTACCACCAATATTGTTTATATTAACAACTTATATTTTTTTTTTGTAGATTGATAGGTGAGTTTTTGTTACCATCATCAAATATTCTACCTTGCTCATATCGATAATTATCTGTTGTTATGAAAGATGTTGGAGTGGAGTATCAAGCAATATATGCTTGTCCCAATGATCATATTATATATTATAAAGAACATGAATTTGCAACACAATGCCCTGTATGTCATACAAGTAGATATTGAATAGATCAACTAAAAAAAAATGCCTCAAAAGGTTCTTCGTTACATCCCCATTATTCCACGGATGCGACAATTATTCAGGTGTAGTAGCTTGGCTCAATTTATGGATTATCATGCATGCAATAGAAGTCAAGATGACATTATTCGAATCCCTGTAGATGGTTTGGCATTTATGCACATAGAGGAAAAGTGGCAACACTTCAAAGAAGAACCTTGTAATCTCAAGCTTTCATTGGCAGCGGATGATGTCAATCCATTTGGAGAGATAAGATCTATTTACTCAGTGTAGCCTGTTTTTGTTATCAACAATAACATTCCTCTATGGATGTCAATAAAGAGGGAGCACATTATGTTGGCAATGATTGTTCCAGGTATCTTATCATTTGATAGTTATTGATTTACATGTACTTACAAATCTCGTAGTAAAATGGGCACAATAATTATGTAATGTTACTGTTAATTCAAGTAGGTAAATATCAAGTTAAAGATATGAATGTATATATTGAGTCTCTTATCGATGAGTTGGTGGAGTTATGGAACAGTGTCACTATGTATGACGTGTCTAGACTAATAGGACAAAGACAATTTCAATTCCATGCAATAATTGCATGGACAATACATGATGCCCTAGGGCTAACACATTTTTGTGGTATGTTATAGTGAATTCAAGTTGCCTATGATAATTCTAATTATAAAAATCAACATATTTAATAATCCAATTATATCATTATCTTGAAGGTCTTCAAACAAAGGGAAAATTTGCATGTCCAATTTGTTATCCAGAGATGAAATCTCGTCATTAAAAAAGTTTAGGAAAGCAAGTGTTTAATGAGTGTAGACACTCCCTCCACAAGAATCATAAGTATCGAAGTACAGAAAAACATCTTTTCAATGGGAAAGAAGAGACTACATCAAAGCCACGAAGAATGGCACCTCGCCTATGGAAGTTGGAATATAATAGAATTAATTGTCAATGTAATGCCATTCCACCTAATGGTTTATGTTTGTAATTTATATATTTCTATTATGATTTTTCTTTACTAATTGTGTAATTGATGATCGTGAAGGTTGTCAAGGTAATACTGACAACCTTCCAGAGGGACTAAAAAGCTATCCCAGACAATTTAGTAGGTTGCCCTACTACGAGCACTTACAAATTGTGCATTTGTTTGATACTATGCATATTGGAAAGAATATGACAAAGACATTGTGGAAAATATTGGATGGAAGGTGTGACAAAGAAAAAATTGTCAAAATTTGTAATGACATTCATGAATCCAATCATACATTGAAGAATTTCATTCACTCAAATAGCAACAGAGATTAGATTAATATAAGTGCCCTTCCTTGGTTATTAATGGAGCAACAAAGTGATGCCATAAAAGAAGTCATATGAAAAATTCAATTTCCTATAGGATTTGTTGTGAACATAAATAATGTCATATCAAAAAAAAGAGAATTTGGGCCAGGGCTCAAAACACATGATTGGCATACTTTCATCAGGGTAAGTTATGTTCTTCTGTATTTACAATATATTCATAAAATATGTGTATTGTTCATTATGTTATGTTAGAAAACAATAAAATGATTTGTTTATAATTATTGTAGTACATGCTTCCTCTATCTCTCCCAAAGCACTTCAACAATAACATCAAACAAGTGATATACGATCTTGGAAAATATATGAGGTAAGCAATAATATTTGTTCAATTTGTTGTATATATTTATTATATTCACAATTTTTTTTTCTTGCTATGTAATCTATTGTATATTATTTTGTAAAGTCTCGTATCTATATATTTTTTGTGACTTGAATCTGTTAATGTAGGTGGTTTTTATCTAAAGAAATCCATAAAGAAGATATAAACTATTGGAAGAGAAGAATTCCTCATTTACTATGTGAAATGCAAAAGTGTCTACCTCCAACTTTTTTCAATGCACAGGAACACTACCTCATACACCTAGTTGAGGAGATTGAATTGTGTGGACCTGTACACACTAGGTTAATATGGATGGTTAAGAGGCATTTGAAATCTTTGAAGTCTTTGGTTTGACAAAGAGCACATCCTAAGAGTTCTATGGTAGAGGGATATATCGTATACTAGACTATGGTGTACATTACTGAATATCTTCCTAAGTTTGCATCAAATATCCATGTAGATCACATTTGGGATCTCGAGGCTTTTAAAAAATTAGAAGGGGAGTACTTGATGGGGAAAGGTACATTGAGCAAAGTGAGAGGTAATAAATTATAAGATGTTATTTTAATAAATTATTTCTTAATCTTCAAAATAAATCGGTTGTGAGTTGTCTATTTTTTTTTGTACAGGTGCTCGAGAGTGGGATGCACTACATTTGTATATTGCAAACAATCTTGATTGGATGATGGTATGGATTGAATGATGTCAACATTCTAGTCACACATTAACATGGGAAGGTGTATCTTCATTGGTTAAAGAAGCTCATCGTAATGGAGATTCCAATGTTATGCAAAGGGAAATAGATTTAGCACATGGTTCAAGAGATTTCCAAAATTTATTAAACACCTATATGTTTATCAGCTTATGATAGAATAATTTTGACATGTTTCACATGTTATTGTAGGTTAAACACCACAAGGCTATGTTCTATAATGGTTAGAAATTTTGCGTCAAAGTGTTGGATGACATGAAGAAAACTTTTGATTCAAGAATAACTGCAGTCTTTCAAGTGACTAATATTTTATCTAGAAATGACTTACATCCTCAAGAGTCTTAAAATCGATACTATGGCATTTTGGATGATATACTTGAGTGTGACTTTAGTTCCTTCAAATTAGTACTCTTTTTTGTCGAATGGTGCAAGCTACGACTTAATCCAAATGATCCTGATAGAACTATTATTGAACATGATAATGGATTTACAATGGTTAATACAAGGTCATTTGAGCCAATTGGGGATGAGCCTTATGTTCTTCCAAGACAATGTGAGCAGGTATTTTACTTAGAGGTTCCACATAAACTAGGTTGGTCATTTTTTGTTAGACATGAACTGAGAGGAAGGCCAATAAAGTATAATGTGATGGAAGAAGAAGATACCAAAGAAGTAGAAGATGATGTAGATGGTGATCATGATCGATAGTTATTGGATGATGTTCCTGACACAAATTTTCATGAAGAAGAAGAAGAAGATGATGACAACGATGCTGCTATTAACAATGTTGATGAAGATGATGTTGATGTTGATGATGACGATGACGATGACGATGACAATGATGACAATGACAATGATGATGATGGTGAGGATGATGATGATGATGATGATGACAACGAGGATGATGATGATAGAATTTAGAGGTATGCCATCAATCCTTAATCTATTTGATATTCATTTCTTGATAGAAATATATTTGTCTTATATAAATGGTTACATAGTTTATTCATTGTCTATTTAAAAGCTACAAGTTTCAACTACAAATAGAATACTGCTAATCTAAATTAACTATTAATCTAAATTAATTAAATAAAACTATTTAAAACACATATTGATGCGTGAATGTATTGAGCATTATTTTGTTTCACGTCAAAAGTATTTGTAAGTGTTTAGTTTAGAAAAGGGAATTCATTAAATATCTATAAAAGGGATTTGTACCTAGAATAAAACTCATCGGGAAAACATAATATAAGTGCTTACCCAATTTGTTGGTTTTACGGGATAACCCCAGGTACGAGCATTCACCCTATGTTCTTGAGGCTGAGTGGTAGGCTCTGATTTTGGATGGAAAGTGTAAAGCTGACAAGAAAAATAATATTACACCAGTGGACATTACAACAAGGTATGTGATACTATTGAGAATCTAATTACGTACTAATTAACCTCTATATTTATACTCTCTAACATATTTCAAAATTTTCATAGATTAGCTGACACATCAAAGGCAAAAAAGGCAAGACTAGAAAAGCATGAGACACACAAGCTTGGCTCTGGTGGTTTTTTGAAACTTCAAGCAAGAGTTGTAAGTATTAGTAAATGAAAAATTGTATCAAATTTTTTATATAATGTGATGGGAAATGCTAGGATAGACTAGCTTGTCTATGCTCCTGATCCTCAATTTGGATCTCAGTGTTCCTTCACACCAATATATGATGCAGAGTAACATGCTTTGGAAGCACCAAAAAACTCCTAGCACCTTGGAACAACTAAGCAATTCAAGTTATCACCTCAATCCTCTGTTCTCCACAAGAACATTCAAGGCTTGATTCACCTTCAAACAAGGAACTAATTGCTATTACAATTGCTCCTTTAATTCATGGACCCAACTCATCACATAAGGCTGCATACTAGTTACTTCTCCCTTGTACCATTCAAGGCCTCATACACCCAATCTTGACACCAAGTGTTTTGGACAATTCCAACCCTCTAACATAAATGGAAACCAAAAAAAAAATCAACACAACCAAAAACAAATCAGGTCTAAGGAAAAATTGCTATTACCAATCATAGGGCAAATTGTAGCACTTGACCTTTATTCTACACACCCAACCAAGAGTGCAATTAGATCCTCTAGGACTCCCAAACACCAAAGATAGTTTAGAACAACTCCAACATGGCCAAAATAAGGTGTAAAAAGGGTTGGAAACCCTACTAACTATTTACCATTTTCTTTTGATATTTTAACTATGCTTCATTGGTTGATGAAACAATGCAAGTAAAATTCACCATACCACGCAAAAATGCAGGGCTCAGAGTTCAAGAGATTTCTCACAGAAGAGGATAAGAGAATTGGCTTCCAATAAGGCTATAGAGCCATAGCTAAATGGCTACGAGCTGAAATTAGTGTGGAAGGTTCTAATAATGATGCATCTGAGCCATAGGTAAATAAGCTAAATGAAATTTATTTCAAATTGAATACTTTACCAATTAGTCTATTTGATGTTGAGTTCCAATATAAAGTGAGTATATCTATTTTAAGAAAGAAATGATAACAATGCGTAGGATGTTGGAATGCAGCTTGACAATCCTTCTACTCAATCTATGGATGCTGAAGGTTTGCATGATGTGCATCCCAGTGGTGGAGGTATATATTTGCTATTAATTTTTTTTATATGTAATTTAAATTGGTGTTTGGATTAATATAACATTTTGTATGGTAGCTGTAGATGATCGAGGGGTTGATGTTCATGAGCATGTTGACATTGAGTCCAAACAAAATGATGTGGTCAGATTAGGTAAAGAGTTCCATAGTTATGTTATTTAAAATAATTAAATACTTGTAACAATTATAATAAATTATTTTTAATTTAACTCTTTTATTTTTTATTGTAGAGGACCATGCTTTGCAATAGCATAGGAATTTGAGATCATCAAGAATAGAGAATAGAACAATTGATGAGGGGGGAATTGATGATGACACTGATGCTCCTCTTAGAGCTTACATAGGAAAAAGAAATAGAAAGAAAAAAAAGAAATGATTGTCATCTACATACCTTAATTGATAATGACTGAATTTTATGTCTAAATGAATTTAATTATGTGCTAATGAATGTTCATGAATTATGTGTTAATGCAGAATATTGATGAATGTTGCATGTTAACAAATCTAATGTGTTAATGAATGTTATCATGTGATATTGATTGAATGTTACATTTTATTAATGGTTGAAAGAATGAATGAATGTTAGATGTTAATGGAGAATGTAGAGTGATGTTAGGGGGAGGGGGGTGGGGGAAAATGAGCTTCCACCTTCATGCAGTTGGCCCTGTTTGGTAGAGAATATTAAACTATTCTCAAAAAAAAGTGAAGCTCAATAAGATACTAAATATTTCTCTATTTTGTACTATGTTTAGACCTATAAAACTATGTCTTGTTAAGGCCCCTTTCAAGTGGAAGGACACAAGAATCTTTTATAGTGGATAATGTAACCAGGAGCACAAAATTAAGACCTGCGCATGTTGAATATAATACATTCAAATAGGCTACTATGCTTCTAACCCTATTTTCTAGCTAGACCTTCACTTTAGAAGAAAATAATAGATCTCCTAAGATTGACTTTCACAACCAACCCACTTAGCTCTACTTCCATGTGGCAAATATTTTAGGGTTTCCTCCCTCAACTTGTTGAGTGAGCATCAATTAAGTCCATGTGATAGTTTAGAGTCTACACAATGTCTTATGTCTAGCTTAATAGATCAACTCAATCTATTTCATACCTACCTCTAAATTTCCTTCAAATGTTGGCTAGAATAGTTATAATTTTGTGAAAGCTATAGATAAGTTCTGTGTAGAAATAAAAATACTTTTATTCATAGGACATAGAAGCTGTGAAAGGCCAGTTTAATAGACAGTGGGAAACAAAGACAAATTATCACAATATAGGAATGGTTAAGGAATGATGGATTGTTGGATTCTTCAATATATAAGTGTCTCCTCCATTAGTGTACAATTCACGTGTTTTCTTTTAGAAACTTAAGATAGCCATAACAATGGATTTTGTAGTTAGTTTTACCTAGAGGAGGAATGCTCATGTCAAATGAGGCACAATAGCTTGGCACTTAAGTGTGTGTGATACTAATTTTTTGTTGTTTCAATCTTTCTCAAACTGATTCCTGGCTCCATTAAAATTTAATATTGACAACACTTAAATAAAAAATATGTCAAATGATAGCTAGAGCCTATGGTTACTGTTTTGTGAAAGTAGCTTTTAAATAGACATTCCCTTGAATTTAGTTCAACCTGACTTTCATAAAATCAAAATCAATTTGGACATACAAGCTTCTCGTCTACCATTTCACTAATTAACCAAACTGAAACAAAGCTATTTATTGTTATTCTTTTGTGTAAGATTAGGATCTCTTTTTTTAAGGTACACTGATTACAAAACTTGTTCAATGATAGCTAGAAAAGGGTTTCATGAGATTCTGAAACCTTCTTTCTAAAAAAAATTAGCAGAGAAGCATAAACTGTTGAACTTCAACATATCAATATTGAATTATTAAAAATGAATAATTAGTTTAAATATGACACAAATTAGTTCATGACATTCTATGTCTCATCACCAATATTTGTTTGGAATCTTGGATTCATAACCCGTATGTCCATTATTTTACTCAGTTTGTGGGTGCATAAAAGTGACATCTCCAGTCACAGATGTAATCCCTAAACATGTAAAACTAAATTTCAAAAATTCAATCTCTAATCTCTAAACTTTTAAAATTTAATAAAATTCATATTCTGACTTGTTTATTATTTGATAGGTTGTTCCTGGAATCATGATTGTAACTTAGTTTCATCACAATGATCCTTATGAACTTGCATGTACATTCACTAACAAGTAACTCTAGATGAAACTTTAAGTTTATTTATCACATTTCAACATCCTCACCAAAATCTGAACTACATTATCTCATGATTTTTGCAGAGTACCACTGCTCGCGTGTGAAATAGGCATCTAGATTACTAAACCCTTCTTAAAATTAGTTTCATTGAATTAATATATGTTATGCTAACACTGGGTGTGTAATTTGAGCATGAGAATAATGTCATATCTATCTACGTGTTTTTCCTAACAAACTTCTGAAATATAATTTCTATAAGTTTTTAAAATTAGAGTAGATGAATTATTCTATAGGAAAAGGTGTTGCATTTAGGCATTTATTGATAGGTTTGGACATGAACAATTTTCTATTTCTAGTAGATTATAATGATGATAGTATTGGATTTTTTTCCATTTTTAATTTTTCTCGTGATAATTAAAATTTTAGGTTGTTGCTTCACAAGATTGGCCTAAACTTATAAAGGATGCAGGTTTGTTCTATGTATGCTCAAGCACATCGGAAAGAATTGACTCAAGAGATAGAAAGATAATGTGAGAGGCACTATATTTGGGGGCATGATGAAGAAGTGTGTTGTCTTGCTTATCCATCCCTTGAAGGATTTGACATAGCCTAAACATTTATTCTATATATAAATCGATTATAACATCTCAATATGTAATAATAGATAATATAAATATTTCCAAACTTCTAAGGTGTCTAAAATGTTAAATTAGTATGAAATAATTGTTTAGAGTAGGTTACTATGTGTTAGTCTTTTGTGTTGTTTAAAATACTTCTATTGTATTAAATAAATGATGTGTGGGAGGAAGAGTAGAGGGAAGAAAAATATGAGGCCTTTGACCATATGAATTATGATTATAGAAGACATTACAGTCTCCTTTCTTCTTGAGCATAATAATAAAAATTAAAACAATGTGTAATAGGCTTCCTTATCCTACTAAGGACTTCCCCTGACCTGCCTAACCTTCCCACCAAGTTTCACACTCTCCTTCATTAACCTTCTTGCTTTGCATTCTAACAACTAAGACCTCATATAGGTTAAAATGGTCTTTCTACTCCCTATGCTATTACACACTTCAAGAGGGAGATCTAATAGAACTGAAGATGTTTTTGAAACATTTTTTACACCTGCTCATCCCATTCACCCTATTTGATAGTTTCTTTGGAAACTAGGCTATTAGAATGGGCCTAATTAGCCCTCCATTGGATTTTTAGGGAGTTTTCCCTTTTACTCAAAGATTTAGTACCTCTAACAAAAATAACACTTTCTTAGATTGATCCCCTCTAAAAGATTTTTGGGGTCTCAGGCACCTAAAAGGTTGTACAATGTACTTGGCCAAAAGTGAGGGTTTTTTTAACTCTCCAAACTCTTAGGATTTTTCTTAGCCTTCCACCTCTTAGAAAGCCTCCTTCTTAATTATTTGGGATTTTCTCATATCCCTTTGTACTCCCTCAAAAGGGCAGGTCATGACTTAATATCAGTCACCTGCTCTAGCACATTTTTTGCTACTGCTGCAACCTGGCCGGGTATAGTCACACTCGCCTAGGGCTTTGTTAAGCAACTATTTTCCTATCTCTTCAAGGGCCCTGCACTAGTAACAATATACATTGGGGTTTGTACCTTCAATATCCATGTTCCCATGGAAAACCGATGGTGAATAAGAAAGTTACAACCCCATTTTCCATGAATTAAACTCTCCAAAACTGGTATAATACTAATACACAGAGTTGTATATACAAAATATGACACGCAAAATGTAAAATAAAACTAAAATAACTTCCACATACAAAACATAAACAGTAAAAAAAAAAAAAAAGATTTAAAGTTTCCACAAAACACTTTTATATTTACAAAATCACAAAATCACAGTCATAACAGTGACTGTTGCACTTCTCAGAAAAACCAGTCTGCTACAAGACAACTTTCAAACCTCTGACAAAAAAAAATTGCCCGTACATTAGGGTTTTCAAAGCATTAAATAGAATGGTTTAGGAGTGAATATTAGGGTCTTAGGGTGTGACAAGCCTCTTTGGCCATTTTTCCATTACAAGGCAAAAATTGCCAGCAACTTTTTGATCAACATTAAGTTGCTTGAATAATATTTGATCATTCATCCTAATGTATTATTTCTAGGTCCTATAAAGCTCTTATTTGCATTAAAAACCCACTAACCACTAACTCCTATGCTCATTTTGAAAAATAAGCTCAAAATCCTCAAATAGACATTTTGCTTGAGTTAAAGGGAAAAACACATTCATAAAGTTTAGTAGACCTCTAGGACTATCACCTAGGCTAGTCACAACCAAAACTTGAGTCAATCATCACAAGGAGGACTCTTGTTGCTATTGACATTCACAACACACACCAAAAAAAAGAAGGGGAGGGCCCTCATAGAGGTGCTCCTGCACCAGTCACTCGAGCATGCTTAGTAGAAATGAGGATTTTCTATTGCTCATAAAACCTAGTAAGCATATGATAGTATTTTCTATGATATTTATATTGAGTAGAAATTGTGTCTTTACTATTTGTGAAGTGCTAAAATGTTTTTCAACAAACATGATTGGTTTCACCCTGAAAGCTTTAGTTTCCCCCAATAGGTTGGCTATCTAACATTTGAGGCATTTGTTCAATTCTTGGATGAGTTTCAGGAGGAGAGAGTGACTTCTAGCTAGATTTCTTCCTCATTTTTGTAATATAATTGTCTTGGTGCATACTATTTTCCTCATTTTTAGGCTGATTGAGTGAAAAGCTAGGTTTCACATATAAGAAGCAACAATCAAATTGATAGCTTGATCCAATTTATCTTTATGAGGTGACAAAAGCCTTGTTAGGAGAGGCCCAAACTAAAGGAATTAGGTGATGATCATTTGAAGTAGGAGATAATCCAAATTAATTGGGTAGTAAATGACTTGAATATTGGAGTTCTCTATCCCCCTCGACTTCTCTTTTTTCACTGCATATTAGCCTATGTGTGGAATTTATTTATTGCAGGGTATTATGGTGAATTGAATGTAACTAAAATTAGATAAATAGTTATGTTTTATGGCATTAAATTTGATTAGATTAGATAGTTCTAAGGTTGTGAGATGATTGAATTTTAGATATCTTTAGGCTTTAACTCCATTTTGGCATAAGGAAATGCCAGATTGATAAGCCCTTGATACTGGACTATGTGTTGGATGGAGCAAACTAACATAAATGAATGTGGCACACTATGAATTTTCTTATGTAGTGTTGCATGGTCTTGTTTACACAATTGGAGGTTATAGGGAGAATGGTGAAAATCTTTCAAGTGTCTCTAGCAAACAAGAACTTTTAATAGCTAATCAAGTTTTCAAATACTATTAATTGGTCTCCTAAGTTCAGTAATAGAGATATGAATCTAGGTCCTGCTCTCAAAGGTGCACCCTAAATTGTTTTAGAACATTATTTTTTGGAATACGATGAAGAGTATTTTATTCCAGATCATCACAATCTGTTTTGGACTTGATTCCTGCTTGATTTCAGTTTATATTAGTCTTAATGTCTTATTCATGCTGAAAATAAACTGACACTACAAATGATAAATGTTGAGTTTGAAATTTGAAGACACTAAATGTCAGTGGAAATATCATATTATTAAGAGATAGTATTTTCTCTTTTGATCTTATTAACTTTGTGAAGAATGCATCTGGAGTGAATCCATTTTGGGTATTCTATATTATGAATCTCTAATAAATTTATGACTAAATAACAGTTTTATAGACATATTCTTCATGTCAAGTATAAATTTTTATCATTGTGAATTAGATTTTAACTCACTTATTTGAGTCTTATAGACTTTTATCATTATTGGTAACTATGTGTTTTCTTTAATCACTAGTTTCTTATTCTTGGGGACCACTCCCTTTATATTATAAGATCAAAAAATTTACAAAAGATGAGGAAAGATTCTCATTTTCAATAGTAGTTCATAGGTGGAAAACATACTCAAACAAATTATTGGTAATAAGGAGATGGCATCATGATACCTTATAATTGTTTTTTATATTTGTCTATGCAGGTTCACCAATTTCAAAATGAAGCTTCAGCGGAGGTCCTAAAAAATATTTTGTTTCAAGTTTCCCAAGCCCTTAGACAACACAAGCTAGATTGAGGGGAGATGTTATCCATTAGTCATGAACATGAGGCAAGTTCATTTTAATCTCAGAATGTTTGATCAACACCTTCTATCCTTGCACTTTTTAATAACAATACCTTACTTGATTCTTATCATTTATTGTCTTCTAGAAGATGTTATCTACCCCAAGACATAATTTATTTGTATGCTATTACTTAGTAAACCATCATGCATCTCCATTTTGAAGAAATATACAACAAATTCTTTTTGATTTCTATTTGTTTATTTGTGTACTATAAAGGTTCATTGTTTTTTAGCATGATATGTTAATGAGTTAATCATTTTTGTAAATGCTCATTTATTCTTAGCACAATACTTTTTAGTGAGTAAATCCTGGGGTTTTATGCCATCTCTATTTTAATGGCATATTTGGTGACATTGTCATAATATATGACTTTTTTTATCACCACCAATATTAACTATAAACATGGTTGACTGTCATTTAGGGCAGTGCACTTACATAGTTCATCAAACAATAATCTCTTGCAATTGCCAATGGTATTATTAATTAGTGCTAACATCTCCATTATACTATCATGTTGCTTTATACAACACATTTTCCTTTCATGAGATATCAATAATATTCATTAAATTTATGTTTCTTTTCTTGCTGATGACTTATTTTGATTTGGGACTGCTCAATGAGTGCATTAACTCCTATAGCTACATGTTACCACTACAATAGCATGCTGCCCTAGTGCTATCATCACTGATGCATCAATGACTTCACTGTATTTCATAAGCTTACTACTATAGTATTTCCTTAACATATTTCTCAAACTTATATTTAGATTGATCACTGTGACTCAAGCAACATTGGTTTGGGTTTATCACAACATACTCGTACCCCTTTTCCTTTGTAAAACAACATTCCTACTTGCTTGCGATGACCATTATTCTCAAACATATCTCTGCTATGTTGTTAGTGTTGATGGTTAGATTATTTTTTCTATATCACATGACTGCATATATATTTTAGTTTGATGTTCAATGCCACTATTCATTGATGGTTCCATGGTCACTGCATCTTTTGCATATTGTCACCGACAGTCATAATTTTACTCTCTCTATTATGAGTTGTGACATTGATGTCTTATTACCATAATGATCATTTATTCTTCATTTTTTTAGAGTTGTAAAAGTGATGAGCTATTCTTCATTGTTTTAGAGTTTCAAAGTCCACTATTTTGATGAACTATACTCTATGTCCTTTGTGGCCTTGTACTCCTATTATAGCAGCATACATTTGTCCAAAAGAGAATCAATTTTCCCACTTATATTTTGTTCAATTTTTCTTTGCAAGCTATTATTTTTTTGGTGGAGATTGAGTTGGGATATATTATCCATATATCTTTATCTATCTTCCAATAATAATCTTTTGATGGACCTTACAATTTTTTCCCTCATAGGGATTTACAAATTGGAGTATCTGACTGTCATGATGTAGGAGGACGAGGAAATCACAAGAAGTCCTTCACATCTCCACACTTATTCTTTAGATTACCTCTATATCCAGTACTCATTCATATCTTAGGCTCAAAAGTTATAGAAAATCTTGAAGACTTTCAAGTAAGATGATTTTCCAATACTCGTATAGGTGTCTCATGTTGGGGATATGACAGGCCTCCCCTCTTAAATTTTCTTGTCCTCAAGAAATATCAATTATATTCAAGTTTTTAGATTGATGCATAGACCTTTTTGGGATTTAAGTTCTTTTGTGCTAATATTATCTCAAGACCTATGTTTTTGTCCTTAATTCAAGTTGTTTCAACCGATGTTTGGAAATTTGTAGGGTTTGTCATTTTAAAACCAATTTCCTCTAATTTGTGTAATGGCATGGATGCCTCCTTGAATCATAGCAAGGGTTTACTTTCCTTATGTTAAGTTGAGATTTAAAACCGTGTTAGCATATTTTAAAACTATGTTAAAACTATGATATGATTTAAGTTTACTTTCCTCTATTACTAATGGCATCTGTTAGGATACAGCTTGATCTTCAATAATATTATTGTTTTCTATTCCACCCAACCATGACAAAGCCTTATTCTTATGCTCTTCAATTCTAAAAAGTTTAGACAAGGGCACTTTTACAGTAATTTGAGATAACATGGATATCATATCAACAAGTTCAACCATAGTAGGTTTTACAATAGTACCTGGAATCAGAGTCTTTTGAGTAGTAGGCACCACATTTTTCTTGATAACATCCGGTTCTGACTTCTTTGGTTGCACAATTGGCTTTGTTGCTTCACTTATCTGAAATTGAACCTTCTTCTTTGGTTCCCATTTCTTACCCTTGTTCTCCTTGATCTTAGGCACATCTACATTGACTTTCTTGTTTTGATCATTCATCTTATGAGTGATGTCTTTGATGAACACACTAGATGGCCTTCCTGCATCATTATTTACTACTCTTTTTCTCAAATTATAATTACTATGGACTTGTGAAATCATTTTGGCTGTAATTCTATCAATTTCCTCCTTGGAGGGCATTCTTAAACTTGTGAGACCTACATCAAAAAATGTACTGCATACCTTATTTGTATCATACCCTTCATCAACTGAAAGTACTTGCTGATGATGTAGCTGGTAAGAAATTCTCTGGCTAGTAACATCATTTTTAGGCTCTTCTGAATCAGAATCTATCAAATCATCACACATGCTTACCATATTGCAGCTTATATTGTCATGGTTTTTCTCTTCAGTGTCTTCTTCAGCTTGTACTCCTTGAGCTTGGGTGAATGACTGAGCAACAACACAATAATCAGCAGAATGAGGTGATTGGCATATAATGCACCATGGTACATCATCATTCATATTTATAGTGTTCCTTTGCAGGGGGTCTAGAGTACCCTTATCCTTCACATTTTGGGTTTGGTTGGGAACTGGTTTACAATCTTTCCACTGAGTGGTGTAAGGGTAATTCTACATCCTAGGCTGCCTATTGAAATTATTGTTATTCATAGGGGGTCTTTTAGCAACATTTGGCTTATTGGAACTAGTGGGATTCATCTTCTTGAGCATTTCTAAAACTTGGCCTATAGTAGGTTCTTTGGGCTTTTTTCCTATAGGAGTTTTGTCACGCTCCCTTTTATTATTGTTTTTAGGATTAAAAAGCTTAGGATCATCCCTCCTACCTAATTTTCCAGATGCCTTTCTATTATTCTCTATATTCACTGCAACTCTATAGGCATCTCTTAAAGTTTTAGGATCTTTATCCCTCAATTGATAAGCCATTTTTCTACCAAAATCATTGAAATAGGTTGTGAGACAGACGTCTTCATTTAACCTCATAAATTGAAAAAGTTTGTACATACCTTTTTGGAATCTCACATTGAAATCAAATGTGGATTCATTTGTATTCTTCTTGATATTGTTGAACTCGTTCAACATGAATCCTGCATTAGTATTGTCCCCATATTACTCTTTGAACAACTGCTCCAAATCACTCCAAGAGGTAATACTATCATTAGGCAACCTCCTAAACCAATCCCTTGTATCCTCTGTTATTGAATGCACAAACAATTTCATTACCATGTCTTCGTGTTCAACTTCATAATCATTCAACATGTCAATGAAAATCCTCAGATGTTCTTCACCAGTAATAGCATTATTTCCAGAAATCTTAACCACTTTATCCCTTAAATTAAATGATATGGGATGGGGGGCACCAAGAATACCAGAAAATGATATCTGTCTATACTTCTCCAGGTATATAGGTTTCTTCTGGAAACTAGGAATATTTGAGGTACTAGCTATATTAGCTTGACTCAGGGGAGTAGCTTGGGACTGTTGTGGTGGGACAAATGGGAATTGAGTGCCAATAGTGGAAGATGAGGTGGGAGCAAATTGAGGTACTCCCTGAGTTGAAATTGTGGGACCACTAACTGGTGCAGGATTTATAGGTGGGATAGACAAATTGGGCCATGAAGCCAATGCAAAATTAGACTTTATGAATTGGATTTTCCTTCTAGTTTCTGCAGCTTGAGCTTCATTCTCAACCTTCTCAAGTTCTTTTGCAAGATCTTCCCTCTCTTTTCGAGCCTTCTCAAGATCTAGATGTAATTTAGACATGGAGGGTTATATAGGTTTTCTTAGTATATCTTGAGGCTCACTTATTTTGATTCCTATAGCCTTGCCTTTCCCTTTATCTGGAGCTTTTGTAGTGGGCTCTATAGGATCAACTTGAACAGGTTTATAAGCTTGAACTTGAGCAATAATTGGTTCTTGCCTTTGATTTAGGTGTTTCTCCTATTCTTGAACTTTAGCTCTTAGATTATCAACATCTCCAAAGGCATCCTTGTGGAGAGTTGTAGTATTCTCTTCTAATTTTTTCTTTTTCTTTTTTAAAGTAGCCATACTTCTTAGCAGAGCATCTCTTTCTATTATGGCATCTAAGGTGGCTCACTCCTTCTCTTTTTCAAGATGAATGTGTTTAGCTTCTTCCTCAGCAATCCATTTCTTCAAAAATTCTATTTCAAAGTGCACTTGTTTAGGGTCTACAGAAGTTGCCTCAGAATCAGTAGGGTCATCCAGATCTATAAGGTTTGGTTCTTCATATGGGGCTACTCTAGGATTAAAAGGATTATCAGATGAACTCCTAAATGCTTGCCTATAATTCATATCTGCCACAGGATCTGGTCTTAATAAAGCAATTCCCATAGTACACACATCCTTGTCTTGAAAAACTCTCTCATCTAGTAATGGGGTATTGAAAATGCCTCCTAAGAGTCTTGTACTTTCAAACTCAGAGCTAAGCGAAGAAGACTCTCTTCCTATTACTGGTTGATAATGGTAATTAATGGATGCATTACCTTTGGGTTTCCAAGTAGGATTTAGATCTGTCCTTTTCTTATTTTGGTTCTTCCTACCACCTTGGGGTAGATTAGTATACATTAATACATCGAGATTGGCTCTCATGTAAGCCCTTGTGTTTTTTCTCTTGTCAGCCATATTCACCTTTTGTTACAATAAGCACTAGCTTCAAAACCTTGACTGAGTTGCCACCCTATTTCAGGAAAATGTATAATGATACTTTTGCTGACTGAAGGGAAACAATACACAAGTAGAGAAAAAATATATGGCACAGACAGACCAATCACTGATGTCGTAAGACTGCAACTCTTGCTTGTTAGATAAGACCCTTGAATAGGCTGGATACGTCAATGTATAGCAATGGTACTTGGGCTCTATCTTCTTTAAAATTCTCAAGGTTTGACACTGAAAGATTCCCTTATAACCACGGGCAAAACATAGATCATATGACACACATGTACATAGCAGGACAACATCAAGGTAGCTAAGCATTTAAAAGGAGACAAAATTCAGAAAGAAATGATATGGGGACAGTTCATAATTTGTATTCATTTCCTTTGAAAATGGTATATCCTTTATAGTAGACTCAGAATGGCCTTCAGAAAGAAACATAGCTCATTCTATATTCATATATTCTCAGAGAATTGACGAAAAAATATATTACAAACTTACTTTCAAATTTTGGACCAAAAACCAGACTAAGCACAATACTTAGAAAAAATAGAATTCAGACCATTCATTAGCCTTGGGATCTCACTTAAATAGTGTGAGATGCAACAAGCTTCAGGCTAAAGAAAGTGACAGGTGTTCTTTTACAAAAATTTGGTAAATTAACCCTTTTCAAATGAAAACCAAACAAACAAAACAAATAAAATAGAAGGCAAATGACAGCTGGAGCATAAAATCTTCAATTTTGTCCTTTTCTCTAACTGCTCCCAGTTGGTAGTGCTTTGATTTCTATGATTTCTTCCTAGAAAAATATTTGTCTTTTAGTGGGCTAATCACATTCTTTAACTGTTGTTAATTCATCCACTATTTTCTACCACCTGGCATCAATAATCACCCTTCCTTCTATGATAAACCTATTCACTTCAGTTTCAATCTTGAAAAGGGTATCAATTAGTTTATTGAAAAGACATCCATCAATACCATCTTGGAAGATGGACACCACTTGTGGCAAGTCTATAATGTGATCAAAAGAATTAGACCACTCATCAAAATATTTTAACTTATCATTAGAATTGATAATAGAAGGAATTAAAGAATAGAAACCATTTGTTAGCATTTTTAATTTACTTTGGATTACTGCCAACTTCCCTGTGAAGATTTGTAATAATTCTTTCACTTTGTCCATACCTTCCCTCAAAATAATAACTTTATCTGGGAGATCTGGCTTCTTGGCTAACAAGGGTATCAACTTGTCAAAAAATTGCATATAGGGTCCCCACTGTTGAAAAATAGGCTCAAGCCATCTAACTGCACCGATGCATACCCATTTTGTAGATTCTAGACTGATGAATGTATTATAAGTATCCTGAGATATTCTTTTTAGAATGTTGATTCTATGATTTAATACATTCATCAAAACATTTTTCTTGGTATTATTGTCAACCTGGGAAATTTCTGTTTCCACACTAATCACAGGAACTAACACTATTCTTCCCATAAGCATTTCTTCTATTTGGGCCTCTACTTCTACTTTGTGCCTTCTTTCTTCCTCTTGCCTTGGTGCATGCTCTGCCTCTGCTGCTATGTTGAGCTGTTCTTTGAGGGATTTTATTTCAATTTCTAGAATCTTAATTTTTTCCTCCAACTCCTCTATTCTTTGTTTCTGTACATGGCTCATTTTGAGCTCTTCTTCATATGTTCTTCTAATATCAAGGCATTCATTAAACATTGCAGCTAACTTATCCTCAATTTCATCAACCTTTTCCTTATTCATAAGAGCAAAATGTTTTACCAAACTGGAGATTTCCTTCCCAGTAGTGCTCTCCAATGTCCACACAATTATATTGCCCTGAGTAATTTCTTCTATATCCACCAACTTAGGCTTCTTGGTGTCAGGGGCCACACTCCATACTGCTAGGGTTTTAGTGTCCACATTAAAACCTGACCCTCTTCTAAAACCTTCACTGCTAGTGGCTTCATAACTGATGGCCTTATCTTGTCTTCTCATTTGGTCCAACACAAAAGCTTTCTCAATATCCCAATGTGGTACTAGAATCATACCACTCCTATGTACTAATTCCCTAGCTTCTGCGGCAGTCATTGTTTCACTTTCAGGGTCATAAGCCAATAGTTTTTCAACTAACTCTTTATTTTTCTCTGGATCTTCTCCTAGCATGAAACTCAATGTGAGTTCATTTTGTTTGATTTTATAGAGGAAACTTTTAAATTCTGACGATTTAATAAAATCATCATATTCCATGAATTTCTTAGATTGAATAAGCTTGTCATCCAACCTTGATACTGCAATTTGCGTATCAGTAGAAGATTTTCCTACTTCAGTAGCCCTTTGATAAAAATAATTTTGCCTAATATTAGAAAAATACTCACTACTTCCAGACATGACTTGTATAGCTCTGCTTACCACCTTTTCAGGGATGTGCATTGTCTTTTGTCTTTTACTTCCTTGTGGCACCCAGGCTGAAGTTGATGGTTGCTCTTCTTCCAAATCAATTTCTAATTGTGTATCTGGTTTAGGGGATTCTCTATTTACAATGGCTTCTTCTCCCTCTGGCTCATGAGGCATTTGTAACATGATATGATCAAAATTCTGAATCATTTTCCTCAAATTATTAGGATATGGAACTTTTGTATAAAAACCATTAAAATTAGGGTTGGTCCTCTTCAGAGCATTTTCCACTTTCCTTATTTCTTCATATTTCCTCAATAACTCATCTGCCTCCCCTGTTGCTACTATGTTGGCAATTAGGTCCTCTACAGGGATAGGCTTACTTGGAGGCAAAATAAAACCCCTAATTCTCTTAACCTCGTTTGCAATGTAACTGTCAAGATCATACATCCTATAGGGCCTAATAGCAAATTTATACTGATCTAAATAGTCACTTAATTCCTCAAAAGCATTCTTTCCTACTTCAAAATCTCCTACCTTAAAGGTTCTACATACAAAAGTAGGCTTATGTAGTGAGGGAGGGATCATTTCCTTATTCATCAATAAGAATTGGCAAAAGAATTCAATAATGGCCAAGCTAGGGGGTAGATATTTAGGTAATAGATGAGGAGGCTGTGGGCATGCAAAAACTTTGATTAAAGTGCATTCTTTAAACAAAAATATGCTTCCCCAGTTATGATCTAATTTTGTTTTTTCATCTAAGAAAGAGGGCCTACGAAGAGTCTTCAAAACATTGGGTGCCCTAAAGAAAGTATGATCTAGCTGCCTCATAATAACAGAACTGAACAAATTGAAAAAAACTAGAGCATTTGAATAGAAGAAATCTTTGTGCCAAATATGAGTCCAAATTTACACAAGTAACTCACCAAATTCATCAGAAGTCTGATCTATGAAGTCTCCACTGATGTACCCAATGTCGCTATACAGGATAAGGTGCATCAATAATGAATAATGGTGGAACTTGAAGTCTTTGAGTTCTCCTTTCTTAGCGTCACAAATCTACATGTGCATACTGTCAATGATAAAGGCCACATAATCATACTCCTTATGATGAAAAAGATCCTGTATGTTGCATGCCATTAGAAAAAGAGAACCATATACACAATCCTTTGCACCATCACTTCCCAATACTTTCTGCAACCCATACACTGTGTTCTTGAAATAATTTTTGACCCTACTCAAAGGTAAAAAATCTCCCACCTTTCTTGGAATCAACCCTACCTTCTTAACTCTGTAAAGAATGTGCGACAACATGACATTGTTTACAAAATAGGTTTTATTCCTAGAAAATTTTCCTTGTAAGTCTGCAATGTCAATAGGTACATCCATTTGTCCCATCAATCCAAAAGCCTCAATAAAAGAAGTTTTGTCTAATGTACATAATACACTCCCATTATGCCTGTGAAAAGTCCTGGTTACTGGATTGTATGAATTTATTAGGGCCTTCAATAGGTCAACATCAATGAACACTTCTGGAAAAAATAATTTTGTCATATTTCTATTCCAAGGGTTACATACTGGTACATTCTCTATTTTGTTCTGATAAAAGTACATGAAAAGGTCATAGCCAATAATTCTAGGGCATTCAGCATCTCGAACAAAAGCATAATGGTCTCTGAATATATGATCGTTTGCAAAAATTGCATTTGACAACCCTGGAAGAAGTTTTAACCAGTCTTTTGCATGCTTGTTCGGTTTTCTGACCCTTGTCTTCTTTTCTATTTTGACAACAGATTTCTTCCTTTTACCTTCTGGTGTGACTTCTACCACATCATCACCCTCATCTTTGACTTCGAATTCTTCTATGTGCACCTCTTCAAGTTCTTGGTCGGCCATGTTTTCTTTACTTTTAATTCTTCTCCAATTTCACTAGATACACAGAGCTCTGTAGCTTTCAAAACTTCAGAACATCACAGAAATAAGCTTTTTGAGGCTGGTAATTCAATTAAATCCTTGATGTTTTAATTATATATCTGCCAACCCTTTTAATAAATTTAGCATGCATGCACTTTAAAACTTATGATTTTAGGTTGCCATCAAGGTATATCAGCCACAAAATTGGATTCTAATTGTACTTTTCAAAACCTTACTTTGTTTGGCTACAGTAGTTTTGTCCTTTTTGCTTATCTATCGTGACACATCAAAGGTTCTTTCTTATATGACTACCTTTTGTTCTTATGCTGAGTCAAACCTTCAATCTTCATGATGTTGGAAATTCTCTTGATGGATCTCTACGCTCACTCGGAGAAGCTTCAAAATGCCCTAATCGTAGAAATGTAATGATGCTCTTACACTGTTTTGCAAATCCCTTTTACATTCCAATGAAACCTTCTACCCTATAGGATCTCAATCCCTTTTACTGTGTGTTTTTTCCTTTACAATTTAAGCTTCTTTTGTATAAGCGTAAAGATCCTTAACTCTATCTTATTACCTTTTATGCTTATACGTAACCCTTTACACCGGAACATCGAAAACCCTTTTACTAACAACTTCATTCTTATAATTAAACATTCCTCGTGTGAGCATAAAACCCTCATTCAAGCCATCCTAGTAGCCTTTACACTCCTACGTGCACGTATCTGTGGAGACCTTGGAAATTCCCTCTACATTGTTCCGCTAACTTCATTTCTTGGGGCAGTGTAAGGATTCAAAACTTATCTCCCACTCTTATGACTTAGCTTTATTAGTATCACTGGAGAGCCCTCTCAATTGCTATTGTGGTCTCACATCTTCCTTTTATTGTATGAGCGTAAACCCCTTTTACTAATCTTCCTTCTCACCTCTTCACACTTACACGCTGAGACTGGATCTGTAACCATGGAAAAAAGAAAAAATAGCTCTTCGTTCATACGCTTAACCCACAAGCATAAGGGCGTAATATCAAAAGCTTAAGTCATATGCCAAGAGGGATGGGTACATCTAAAATAAATGTTGTGTCTCCATTTGATTTTCTGCAATTGGGCCCTTTTGACACTTCAACAGGTCCCACATGATTACTTTACCGCTAAGAACAAAGCTTTACGATTGTCTGCAAACCCAAGAATCGTAGACACATAAACACCATGAAAATTTGCCTCCGTGCTTATGAAAAAACCTTTAATTATAACACCGTAATACCCTCACATTCCCTTCAGATCATGCTTTATACCTTTACGCTACCCATTGAGGTGTATACACGTAGGTCACATTGCAGGCTTCCCCGCTCCTTCACTCAAGGTATTTACTTGTAAGCCCGTAACAAGAGCTTTTCAAGGTGCAATAAATCCTTTACACCTCTTCGCTGTATCAGATAGCATGGCCACAGAAACCAAAAGCAAAAGGCATTCCATTGTTACATGAAACCTCACACTGTAAGAACATAAAGGACCAACTTAAAACATTTTACAACTCCTTCTGAGAAAATCAAAAGGGATGCCATCAATTTCAAACCTAGGACAATTTCATGGGTGTTTTTAGGAGATCAACCTTGAGAAATCAATAGACTCTGATAACACATGAAATAGGGAAAGACTAGGGAAACCTAAGAGCTCAAATGATTTCTCACCATAATTTTCAAAAAAGTTTGCAAGTGTGAAAATCAGACCAACAGTGGCTCTGTCTGGGGATGATAGACTACTTGAGTCTATGCAAGAAATCAAAATCTCTAGGAGAGTAGACCACATATTTAGTAAGATGACAACTTCTTTAGAGAGCACAAAGAAACACACAAAAATAAGGAACCAGACTGCACAAGGATATTTACAAGGATTTACAGAAAGTACAAAATGTACAAAATAATAGGAGACCCTAAAACTACTGTTCATGGAAGAAAATAAGTATTCTTCAAGAAAAATACCTTTTCAAGAACTGTCCATGAACTGGCAATTCAAGAATATTGTCAAATATATCTTTGAGTATATAAGAATCTTCACCCCAAGTATTTTCAATGAGATATGGGCCTAACCAAATAGGATCAAATTTTCCATGCTTTCCTTTATCTTCAATTCTGGCATTCCACATTAAGACTAAATCTCCATTTTCATATTTCCTTCTTACAGTTCTTTTATCATAGAGTGTTTTGACTTGCAATTGCAACTTTTGGTTCCTTAAAGATGCTTCTCTTCTGGTTTCGGTCAGTCCTACCAATTCATCCATTCTTTCTTGCATTTCATCTGTAGTATCTTCATCATATAACTAGATGTAATTGTATAGTCCCATCAAGTTATTCTGAGGCATTCTGGCTTGAATCCCATACACTAAATCAAATGGAGCTACACCAATTGCTTTCTTTACAGTTACTCTGTTAGCCCATATTGCCAACTGTGACTTGGAATCCCATGCCTTTTTATTATCATCCAAGGTTCTTTTAATGACCTTCAACAGGCTCTTATTTGTGAACTCAGCTTGTCCATTCCCATATGGATGATATGGAGTAGATGATGACCTTGTCACTCCATATTTATCACAAAACTTGATAAACTCCTTAGATCTGAAGCACATAGCATTATCTGTTACAATTCTCTGTGGACATCCAAATCTAGAAATAATATTATTCAATAGGAAATTATTTACCACTTTACTTGTTGCATTTCTTATGGGGATAGCCTCTACCCATTTTGTAAAGTAGTCAGTAGCAACCAGAATCCAAGAATAGCTAGTACTAGACTTGGGGAAAATCTCTCCTATGAAGTCCAAACCCCATTGTTGAAAAGGTGCTTGAATCTCAACTGGCTTCAATGGAGTATTTCCTAAGAATTTTAAGCTTCTAGCAAACCTTTGACAAGGATCACATTTCCTATCCATAACTTGAGCATCCTTAAACAGAGAAGGCCACTAGAATCCAGCCCTCATTATCTTATGTGCAGTAGTTTTGGCCATGTAGTGTCCTCCACATACTGCAGCATGCATTTCTTTCAAAACCTCTTTTTCCTTTTCTTTATCAACACACTTCAACAGAACTCCCTTAAAGTTTCTCCACCATAGGTTATTTTGGACAATTATATACCTGATGGCTTGCAATTTAGTATTCCTCTTTTCATTGTTAGGCAGATAAGGAGGAGCTTCCATATTTTGCAAGTAATATATGACATTGGTGTACTAGTCACATTGGTCCATGTCACATAAGTCAGCTTTGAGATCATCATTTACCAGATTTATCTGATTAGCCTCTAGATTAGTTTCGGCCATGAGTTTGGCCAAACCTTGACCTCTTACTAACTTTTTTATTTGTATGTCAATGTTAAATTCCTAGATTCTATTGATCCATATACACCTCCTGCCTGACACTTCCTGTTGAGAGAATATATCCTTGACTGCAGCACTAGGTACAAAAGCGATAATAGTAGCACCTACCAAGTAACTTCTGAAAGCTTTTACAGCCTTTACCAAAGCATATGCTTGCTTTTCATTTATTTCATACTTCAGTTCAGCAGGCTGCAGTGACTTTCTGAAAAAGGCAATAGGCTGCTCATATCCTTCTTGATTTTTCTGTAATAAAATTGCAGCTATAGTATAGAATGATGCAAAAGAGAAAATATGCATGGGCTTTGCATAATCTGGGGTCCTCAACACTGGAGCATTTTTTATTGCAGTTTTTATATCCTAGAATGCTTGTGAAGGTTCACCATTCCAATCTATAATGGCTCCCTTCTTGAGCATCTTTGAGATGGGTCTACTGATTTCAGCAAAATTGGTAACAAATCTCCTCAAAAAATTTACTTGGCCAAAAAAGGACTGAATTCCTTTCACATTTTTTGGTTTGGGGACTTTATCAATAGCTACTACCCTTTCAGGATCTATTTTTACCCCATCCTTAGACACTATGTGTCCTAATAATTTTCCTTCTATGACCCCGAATGTGCATTTCTTTAGGTTTAAGGATAGCCCATATTCCAGGGCTTTTATAAATATTTTTTCCAAATGTTTGCAGTGATCTTCAGCCTTTTTAGAATATGTTGTAAGATCATCCTGGTACACAATCATAAATTTGTTAATATAATCATGAAATGCTACACCCATGGCTCTTTGGAAGGTAGCTCCTGCATTAATCAAGCCAAAAGGCATCCTCACATACACATATGTTCCCCACGAGGTTGTGAAGGCTATCTTGAACTATTCACTTTCTTTTACTAGAACTTGATTATACCTAGAGAAACCATCCATCATTGACATCAATTCAGAGCTAGTAACTTGTAACATGGCTTCCATATTAGGTAAGCCATAATTGTCTTTTAGAGATGCAATGTTTAAATTTCTAAAATCAACACAAAGCCTAATATCTCCATTCTTCTTCCTGATAGGAACCAAGTTTGAAACCCAAGTGGAATGCCTGATTGGTTTGATTATCCCACCATCTCTCAGTTTTGTCAGTTCTTCTTGCATTTTTGGGGCAAGGGTAGGATTGATTGGTCTCTATTTTTTCCTAAAAGGTCTTATATTTTCCTTCAATAGTATCACATGCTAGAACAGATCCTTCCTATAAGCCTTAAGGTCATCATATGACCAAGCAAAAACATGTATGTATTTTCTAAGTAGGTCAATCAGTGTTTTCCTGATTTCAATAGGTAGATTTTGGCCAATATAAACCCTTTTAGGAACTTCATCAGTACCCAAGTTTATTTCTTCTAACTCCTGGGGTTTGGGGTCATTTACTCCTGATTTTACTCTGTCTTGGCTATCAAAAATATTTTCCAAGACTACTAACCCCTTTGGCATCTTATTTGTTTTCAATTGCATTATTTCTTGACCAAAAATGGTTTCCTTTCCATTTATGGTTTCAATTAGTCCACTGCAATCCATCTCTTGACCGTGGTACTTGTCTTCATTTAACAAAAAATTTGTAATATCTTTGTCATCTTCAAACACCTGCCAATTTTCAATGTTGTTAGGTATGGAAGGTCTATTTTGCACCTCAATCTGGGAGATTCCTACAAATGATATTTCTTCTGGCTTGATTGCTACATTTGCCAAAAGATCAGCCATCTTATTTTGGGTCCTATCTCTCCATGAGATCCCAAATGCATCAAAGAATTCTATCTGATCCCAGACTGCATTTCTATATTGTTTCAATCTCCTATTCTTTGATGAATAGGTTCTTTTGATCTAAGAGATAATTAGTTCAAAATCCCCTATGACACATAATTTCTTAATTTTATGATGTATGGCAACTTTGAGTCCTAACAACAATGCTTCATATTTTGCAATATTATTAGTGCAGGCAAACTTCAAGGTGAATGAATACCTAAAAGTGTTATTTTCAGGGGACACAAAGAATACACCAACCCCTGCACCCTCTTTAGAACTAGCCCCATCAAAGAACATTGTCCATAATTTTGGTGAATTCATGCAACATTCAACTTCATTTTCGATGATAGCAGGTAAGTTTTCAACTTCCTGAATAATTAATTCGGCCCTGAAAGCATTAATCCCAGTATCTAGGAAACAAGTGGTATCTTTGTCAATTTCTTCACCTAAGATGTGGTTAACCCTTGGTTCCCTATTTACCCTAACAGATTTGTCCCCTATATGAAAAGTGGCATAAGTAAGATCACATTGTAGGCTTCCCCCATGGCAGCACTCCATTTTCTGGAGAGTAACATTTCGTAGTGTGGAGGTATATCTACCACAAGGACAGACATGGTTAATTCTACTTTAGGATAAGTAGCTAGTTTGAATAGTAAGGCATTTATAGTACCTATGACTAGGACTTCCCTAGCATCCATCCCTCTGCATCTGCCCTGCTTGGTATCCACCTTCAATCTTAAGGCTTCCATTACTTTGAAAGGCATTATAGTGGTGGAAGCTCCTGAGTCTATCATGCAATTTTTTAAGGTCTTCCCCTTTATGAATAGATTGAGGAAAAAAGGATCAATATCTTCTATGAATGCAACTGAGGAATCATCTAGAAACATTCGAGGAATCTGGGATATGATACCACTATCCTCTATTACTAATGAGGTCTATTGGGACATAGCTTGATCTTCAATAATATTATTGTTTGCTATTCCACCCAACCATGACAAAGCCTTATTCTTATGCTCTTCAATTCTAAAAAGTTTAGACAATGGCACTTTTACAGTAATTTGAGATAACATGGATATCATATCAATAGGTTCAACCACAGTAGGTTTTACAATAGTACCTGGAATCAGAGTCTTTTGAGTAGTAGGCACCATATTTTTCTTGATAACATCCGGTTTTGACTTCTTTGGTTGCACAACTAGTTTTGTTGCTTCACTTATCTGAAATTGAACCTTCTTCTTTGGTTCCCATTTCTTACCCTTGTTCTCCTTGATCTTAGGCACATCTACATTGACTTTCTTGTTTTGATCATTCATCTTAAGAGTGATGTCTTTGATGAACACACTAGATGGCCTTCTTGCATCATTATTTACTACTCTATTTCTCAAATTATAATTACTATGGACTTGTGAAATCATTTCAGCTGTAATTCTGTCAATTTCTTCCTTGGAGGGCATTCTTAAACTTGTGAGACCTACATCAAAAAATGTATTGCATACCTTATCTGTATCATACCCTTCATCATCTAAAAGTACTTGCTGATGATGTACCTGGTAAGCAATTCTCTAGCTAGTAACATTATTTTCAGGCTCTTTTGAATCAGAATTGATCAAATCATCACACATGCTCACCATATTGCAACTTATATCGTCATAGTTTTTCTCTTCAGTTTCTTCTTCAACTTGTACTCCTTGAGCTTGGGCGAATGACTAAGCAACAACACAATAATCAGCAGAATGAGGTGATTGGCATATAATGCACCATGGTACATCATCATTCATATTTACAGTGTTCCTTTGTAGGGGGTCTGGAGTACCCTTGTCCTTCACATTTTGGGTCTGGTTGGGAACTGGTTTACCATCTTTCCACTGAGTGGTGTAAGGGTAATTCTGCATCCTAGGCTACCTATTGAAATTATTGTTATTCATAGGGGGTCTTTTAGCAACATTTGGCTTATTGGAACTAGTGGGATTCATCTTCTTGAGCATTTCTAAAACTTGGCCTATAGTAGGTTCTTCGGGCTTTTTTCCTATAGGAGTTTTGTCACCCTCCCTTTTATTATTGTTTTTAGGATTAAAAAGCTTAGGATCATCCCTCCTACCTAATTTTCCAAATTCCTTTCTATTATTCTCTATATTCACTGCAACTCTATAGGCATCTCTTAAAGTTTTAGGATCTTTATCCCTCAATTGATAAGCCATTTTGCTATCAAAAGCATTGAAATAGGTTGTGAGACAGATGTCTTCATTTAACCTCATAAATTGAAAAAGTTTGAACATACCTTTCTGGAACCTCACATTGAAATCAAATGTGGATTCATTTGGATTCTTCTTGATATTGTTGAACTCATTCAACATGAATCCTACATTAGTATTGACCCCATACTACTCTTTGAACAACTTCTCCAAATCACTCCATGAGGTAATACTATCATCAAACAACCTCCTGAACCAATCCCTTGCATCCTCTGTTAGTGAATGCACAAAAAATTTCATTACCATGTCTTTGAGTTAAACTTCATAATCATTCAACATGTTAATGAAAATCCTTAGATGTTCTTCACCAGTAATAGCATTATTTCCAGAAAACATAACCACTTTATCCCTTAAATCAAATGATATGGGATGGGGGGCACCAGGAATACCAGAAAATGATATTTGTTTATACTTTTCTAGGTATATAGGTTTCTTTTGGAAACTAGGAGCATTTGAGGTACTAGCTATATTACCTTGACTTAGGGGAGTAGCTTGGGACTGTTGTGGTGGGACAAATGGGACTTGAGTGCCAATAGTGAAAGATGAGGTGGGAGCAGATTGAGGTTCTCCCTAAGTTGAAATTGTGGGACCACTAACTGGTGCAGGATTTGTAGGTGGGATAGACAAATTGGGCCATGAAGCCAATGCAGAATTAGACTTAATGAATTGGATTTTTCTTCTAGTTTCTGCAACTTGAGCTTCATTCTCAACCTTCTCAAGTTATTTTGCAAGATCTTCCCTCTCTTTTTGAGCCTTCTCAAGATCTAGATCTAATTTAGACATGGAGGGTTGTATAGGTTTTCTCGATATAGCTTGAGGCTCATTTATTTGGATTCCCATAGCCTTGCCTTTCCCTTTATCTAGAGCTTTTGCAGTGGGCTCTAAAGGATCAACTTAAATAGCTTTATAAGCTTGAACTTGAGCAATAACTAGGTCTTGCCTTTGATTTAGGCATTTCTCCTATTTTTGAACTTTAGCTCTCACATTATAAACATCTCCAAAGACATCCTTGTGGAGAGTTGTGGTATTCTCTTCTAATTTTTTATTTTTCTTTTTTAAAGCAGCCATCCTTCTTAGTAGAGCATCTCTTTCGATTATGGCATCTAAAGTGGCTCGCTCCTTCTCTTTTTCAAGACAAATGCATTTAGCTTCTTCCTCAGTAATCCATTTCTTCAAAAATTCTATTTCAGAGTGCACTTCTTTAGGGTCTGTAGAAGTTTCCTTGGAATCAGTAGGGTCATCTAGATCTATAAGGTTTGGTTCTTCATATGGGGCTACTCTGGGATTAAAAGGATTATCAGATGAACTCCTAAATCCTTGCCTATAATTCATATCTGCCATAGGATCTAGTCTTAATAAAGCAATTCCCATAGTCGACACATCCTTGTCTTGAAAAATTCTCTCATCTGGTAATGGGGTACTGAAAATGCCTCCTAAGAGTCTTGTAGTTTTAGACTCAGAGCTAAGCGAAGAAGACTCTCTTCCTATTACTGGTTGATAATGGGAATTGACAGATGCATTACCTCTGGGTTTCCAAGTAGGATTTAGATCTGTCTTTTTCTTATTTTGGTTCTTCCTACCACCTTGGGGTAGATCAGTATACATTGATACATCAGGATTGGCTCTCATGTAAGCCCTTGTGTTTTTTCTCTTGTTAGCCATATTCACCTTTTGTTACAATAAGCACTAGCTTCAAAACCTTGATTGAGTTGCCACCCTATTTCAGGAAAATGTATAATGACAGTTTGGCTGATCGAAGGGAAACAATACACAAGTAGAGACCAAAATATATGGCACAGACAGACCAATCACTGATGTCGTAAGGCTATAACTCTTGCTTGTTAGATAAGACACTTGGATAGGCTGGATACATCAGTGTGTAGCAATGGTACTTGGGCTCTATCTTCTTTAAAATTCTCAAGGTTTGACATTGAAATATTCCCTTATAACCACAGGCAAAACATAGATCATATGACACACACGTACATAGCAGGACCAAAGAAAACTATAGTACTTTTCATAGATGTGTTGGACAAGTCCCCAGCAGAGTCGCCATTTTGTTGGTGTTTTTTTTTTTTAGTGCTAAAACTACTAAGTGACAAAATGCTTAATACCAAAATGAAAGTACATACACAATCTAAAGACTAGCCTATTCTTATTAACAATTGCATATGTAAGGTATTTGGACCCAACTTCAACAAAACCACAGATGGTTTTCTACTCTTTTGGCTCTGCAAAACCAGGGTGGGTGTACCCAGGGATGGTTCAAAACTGAAAGAAATGTATGAGGATTATTCTTAGTTTCATTTTGATTCTCATTTCAAGATCCTTAAACATATACACAATTCTTACTAGCTTGATAAACACATCCCATAAACAGATATGGCCAAGAATTCTTCTATAGATCTGCAGATGTTTTCAACAACAATGGCTAACTGAAGCTAAAACATTCCATGCAGACAAGTGCTGGCCAACTTTGAAGATCCACAGGAAATAAAAGTAAAATTTTATTTGATGATGCATTTGAAAAAACCATTTATAATATAATTCTTCTTTAGCTGAAATAACTTGATCAGTGCCTAATCCATTAGGGTTCAGAGTGTATAGCAAATTCTTAGATCTAATTTGTTGCGTTACAACAAATTCTGTCAGCAATTCTTATCAGAATTTATCATTCAAAACCCTTTTCAATACCTAAGAAATCTCATTGCATTCATCAAATCCTTTATTTAATCCATTGAATTAACAACAATGATAAATGGATATACACCCTAACTAGGTTGCATTCTATTGCACAAGCTTTTACTCATACAATATCAAGGTAGCTAAGCATTTAGAAGGAGACAAAATTCAGAAAGAAATGATGTGGGGACAGTTCATAATTTGTATTCATCTCCTTTGAAAATGGTATAGCCTTTACAGTAGACTCAGAATGGCCTTTAGAAAGAAACACAGCTCATTCTATATTCATATATTCTCAGAGAATTGACGAAAAAATACATTACAAACTTGCTTTCAAATTTTGGACCAAAAACCAGACTAAGCACAATACTTAGAAAAAATAGAATTTAGACCATTCTTTAGCCTTGGGATCTCACTTAAATAGTGTGAGATGCAACAAGCTTCAGGCTAAAGAATGTTATAGGTTTCCTTTTACAAAAATTTGGTTAATTACCCCTTTTCAAAAGAAAACCGAACAAACAAAACAAATAAAATAGAAGGCAAATGACAGCTGGAGCATAAAATCTTCAATTTTGTCCTTTTCTCTAACTGCTCCCAATTGGTAGTGCCTTGATTTCTGTGATTGCTTCCCAGACAAATATTTCTCTTTTAGTGGGCCAATCACATTCTTTAACTATTGTTAATTCATCCACTGTTTCCTGCCACCTGGCATCAGTAATCACCCTTCCTTCTATGATAAACCTATTCAATTCAATTTCAATCTTGAAAAGGGTATCAATTAGTTCATTGAAAAGACATCCATCAATACCATCTTGGAGGACGGAGACCACTTGTGGCAAGTCTATAATGTGATCAAAAGAATTAGACCACTCATCAAAATCTTTTAACTTATCATTAGAATCGATAATAGAAGGAATCAAAGAATAGAAACCATTTGTTAGCATTTTTAGTTTACTTTGGATTACTGCCAACTTCCCTGTGAAGATTTGTAATAATTCTTTCAATTTGTCCATTCCTTCCTTCACAGTAATAACTTTATCTGGGAGATCTGGCTTCTTGGCTAACAAGGGTATCAACCTGTCAAAAAATTGCATATAGGGTCCCCACTATTGAAAAATAGGCTCAAGCCATATATCTGCACCCATGCATATCTTTTTTGCAAATTGTAGACTGATGAATGTATTATAAGTATCCTGAGATATTCTTTTTAGAATGTTGATTCTATGATTTAATACATTCATCAAAACATTTTTCTTGGTATTATTGTCAACCTGGAAAAATTTTGTTTCCACACTAATTGCAGGCACTAACACTGTTGTTCCCATAAGCATTTCTTCTGTTTGGGCCTCTGCTTCTACTCTGTGCCTTCTTTCTTCCTCTTGCCTTGGTGCATGCTCTGCCTCTACTGCTATCTTGAGCTGTTCTTTGAGGGATTTTATTTCTATTTCTAGAATGTAAATTTTTTCCTCCAACTCCTTTATTCTTTGTTTCTGTACATGGCTCATTTTGAGCTCTTCTTCATATGTTCTCTTGATATCAAGGCATTCATTAAACATTTCAGCTAACTTATCCTCAATTTCATCAACCTTTTCATCATTCATAAGAGCAAAATGTTTTTCCAAACTGGGGATTTCCTTTCCAGTAGTGCTCTCCAATGTCCACACAATCATATTGCCCTGAGCAGTTTCTTCTATATCCATCATCTTAGACTTCTTGGTGTCAGGGGCCACACTCCATACTGCTAGGTTTTTAGTGTCCACATTAAAACCTGACCCTCTTTTAAAACCTTCACTACTAGTGGCTTCATAACTAATGGCCTTATCTTGTCTTCTCATTTGGTCCAACTCAAAAGCTTTCTCAATATCCCAATGTGGTATTAGAATCATACAACTCCTATGTACTAATTCCCTAGCTTCTGTGGTAGTCATTGTTTCACTTTCAGGGTCATAAGCCAATAGTTTTTCACCTAACTCTTTATTTTTCTCTGGATCTTCTCTTGGCATGAGACTCAATGTGAGTTCATTTTGTTTGATTTTATAGAGAAAAAATTTTAATTCTGATGATTTAATAAAATCATCATCTTCCATGAATTTCTCAGATTGAATGAGCCTGTCATCCGACCTTGATGCTGCAATTTGCGTGTGAGTAGAAGCTTTTCCTGCTTCAGTAGCCCTTTGATGAAAATAATTTTTCCTAATATCAAAAAAATATGCACTACTTCCAGACATGACTTGTATAGCTCTGCTTACCACCTTTTCAGGGATGTGCATTGTCTTTTGTCTTTTATTTCCTTGTGGCACCCAGGCTGAAGTTGATGGCTGCTCTTCTTCCAAATCAATTTCTAATTGTGTATCTGGTTCAGGGGATCTCTATTTACAATGGCTTCTTCTCCCTCTGGCTCATGAGGCATTTGTAACATGATATGATCAAAATTCTCAATCATTTTCCTCAAATTATTAGGATATGGAACTTCGTTATAAAAAACCTTAAAATCATGGTTGGTCCTCTTCAGAGCATTTTCCACTTTCCTTATTTCTTCATATTTCCTCAATAACTCATCTGCATCCCCTATTGCTACTATGTTGGCAATTAGGTCCTCTATAAAGATAGGCTTACTTGGAGGTAGAATAAAACCCCTAACGGTCTTAACCTCATTTGCAATGTAACTTTCAGGATCATACATCCTATAGGGTCCAGTAGCAAATTTATACTGACCTAAATAGTCACTTAATTCCTCAAAAGCATTCTTGCCTATTTCAAAATCTCCTACTTTAAAGGTTCTACATACAAAAGTAGGCTTATACAGTGAGGGAGGGATCATTTATTTATTCATCTATAAGAATTGCCAAAAGAATTCAATAATGGCCAATCTAGGGGGTACATATTTAGGCATTTGAATAGAATAAATCTTTGTGCCAAATACGAGTCCAGAGTTGCATAGGTAACTCACCAAATTCATCAGAAGTTTGATCTATGAAGTCTCCACTGATGTACCCAATGTTGCTATATAGGATAAGGTGTATCAATAATGAATAATGGTGGAACTTGAAGTCTTTGAGTTCTACTTTCTTAGCGTCACAAATCTGCATGTGCATACTATGAATGATAAAGGCCACATAATCATACTCCTTATGATGAAAAGCATCATGTATGTCACATGCCATTAGAAAAAGAGAACCATATACACAATCCTCTACACCATCACTTCCCAATACTTTGTGCAACCCATACACTATGTTCTTGAAATAATTTTTGAACCTACTCAAAGGTAAAAAATCTCCCACCTTTCTTGGAATTAACCCCGCCTTCTTAACTATGTAAGGAATGTGCGGCAGCATGACATTGTTTACAAAATAGGTTTTATTCCTAGCAAATTTTCCTTTTAAATCCGCAATGTCAATAGGTACATCCATTTGTCCCATCAATCCAAAAGCCTCAATAAAAGAAGTTTTGTCCAATGTACATAATACACTCCCATTATGCCTATGAAAAGTCCTAGTTATTGGATTGTATGAATTTATTAGGGCCTTCAATAGGTCAACATCAACAAACACTTCTAAAAAAATTAATTTTGTCATATTTCTATTCCAAGGGTTACATACTGGTACATTCTCTGTTCTGTTCTGATAAAAGTACATGAAAAAGTCATAGCCAGTAATTCTAGGGCATTCAACATCTCGAAAAAAAGCATAAGGGTCTCTGAATATATGATCGTTTGCAAAAATTGCATTTGACGACCCTGGAAGAAGTTTTAACCTGTCTTCTGCATGCTTGTTTGATTTTCTGACCCTTGTCTTCTTTTCTGTTTTGACAGAAAATTTCTTCCTTTTTCCTTCTGGTGTGACTTCTTCCACATCATCACCCTTGTCTTCAACTTCAAATTCTTCTGCGTGCACCTCTTCAACTTCTTGGTCGACCATGTTTTTTTTACTTTGAATTCTTCTGCAATTTCATAGGATACACAGAGCTCTGTAGCTTTCAAAACTTCAAAACAACACATAAATAAGCTTTTTGAGGCTGGTAATTCAATTAAATCCTTGATATTTTAATTATATATCTGCCAACCCTTTTAATAAATTTAGCATGCATGAGCTTTAAAACTTATGATCGCAGGTTGCCATCAAGGTATATCAGCCAGAAAATTAGATTCTGATTGTACTTTTCAAAACCTTACTTTGCTTGGCTATAGTAGTTTTGTCCTTTTTGCTTATCTATCATGACACATCGAAGGTTATTTCTTATATGACTACCTTCCATTCTTACGCTGAGTCAAACCTTCAATCTTTGTGATGCCGGAAATGCTCTTGATCGATCTCTACGCTCACTCGAAGAAGCTTCAAAATGCCCTAATCGTAGGAACGTAATGATTCTCTTACACTATTTTGCAAATCCCTTTTACATTCCTACAAAACCTTCTACCCCGTAGGATCTCAAGCCCTTTGATTGTGTGTTTCCACCTTTACAATTTAAGCTTCTTCTGTATAAGCGTAAAGATCCTTAACTCTATCTTATTACCTTTTATGCTTATACATAACCCTTTACACCGGTACATTGAAAACCCTTTTACTAACAACTCCGTTCTTACAATTCAACATTCCTCATGTGAGCATAAAACCCTCATTCAGGCTGTTCTGGTAGCCTTTACGCTCCTACCTGCACGTATCTATGGAGACCTTGGAAATTCCCTATATGTTGTTCTGCTAACTTCATTTCTCGGGGCAGCGTAAGGCTTCAAAACTTATCTCCTGCTCTTACAACTTAGCTTTATTCGTATCACCAGAGAGCCCTCTCAATTGCTATTGTGGTCCCACGTCTTCCTTTTATTGTATGAGTATAAACCCCTTTTACTAATCTTCCTTCTCACCTCTTTATGCTTACACGCTGAGACTGGCTCCGTAACCACAGAAAAAAGAAAAAATAGCTCTTTGTTCATATGCTTAACCCACAAGCGTAAGGGTGTAATATCAAAAGCTTAAGTCATATGCCATGAGGGATGGGTGCATCTGACATAAATGTCATGTCTCCATCTGATTTGCTGCAATTGGGCCCTTCTGACACTTCAATAGGTCCCACATGATTCCTTTACCGCTAAGAACAAAGATTTATGATTGTCTGCAAACCCAAGAATTGTAGACACGTAAACACCATGAAACTTTTCCTCCATGCTTACGAAAAAACCTTTACTCGTAACACTGTAATACCCCCGTGTGCCCTTTAGATCATGCTTTATGCCTCTATGCTACCCATTGAGGCATATACACGTAGGTCACATTGCAAGCTTCCCTACTCCTTCGCTCAAGGTATTTACTCGTAAGCCCGTAACAAGAGCTTTTCAAGGCACGATAAATCCTTTACGCCTCTTCACTGTATCAGATGGCATGGCCATGGAAACCAAAAGAAAAAGGCATTCCTTTGGTACATGAAACCTCACACCGTAAGAACGTAAAGGACCAACTTAAAACAATTTACAACTCCTAAGAAAATCAAAAGGGATGCCATCAATTTCAGACCTAGGACAATTTCATGGGTGTTTTTAGGAGACCAACCTGGAGAAATCAATAGACTCTGATAACACATGAAATAGGGCAAGACTTGGGCAACCTAAGAACTCAAATGATTTCTCACCATAATTTTCAAAAAAATTTGCAAGTGTGAAAACCAAACCAACAAGGGGCATAGATCTTTTGAATGTTGAATTGGTAGGACAACTACTATTGTGAATGAGGTTGAAGTCCAGGAGAGTCAGCCTAAGTAAGGAGAGAGTTTTTTGGCTCGATGAGTATTGGTTGGTGAGAAGACATTGGATTCTTGTTAGTGGACTAGTTTGTTCAAAACTCATTGTAAGTCTATTGGTAAAGTCTGCAAAGTGATTGTGGATGGTGGTAGTAATGATAACCTTGTTGCTGAAGAGATGGTTCAAAAACTTGGTTTGAAGAGAATGAGACATCCTTATCCTTATAGGATTGGCTGGTTACAAGGTGAGCATGCTTTGGAAGTGAGGGAGCAATGCCTTGTTGATTTCTAGATTAGGAAATATAAGGATTAAGTGTTGTGTGATATTATGGATATGAATAGTTTTCATGTGTTTCTTGGTAGACCTTGGCAGTATGATTGCAGTGCTATGCATGATTATGTTAGGAATGTGTTTACAATTGAGAAAGGTGGTAGGAAGTTTTTCCTAATTCCTTTGCAAAATGAAGAGCTTCATAGGAGGAACCTGAGTATTGGTAGTTGAGTTGAGTTGGCAAATTCTAAGAAAGTTGGAGATTAGCATGGAAATCAGACCTATGGAACACCTATGGTGGATGTGAAGAAGAAAAACAAGGGAAAGAGTGTACAAGTTGAAGAGTCAGAGGATATGTATGTGAAGAACCAGTTTGGGATTTATGTGTTGAATCCTAGAAGATGTTATTCATGTTACTAGAACATCTTTTTGAACTTGGGGTGTCTAATGTAGGAGCATCTTGGGTTTGCTTACAACCCTACATGTTTGAGAGGTATTTTGGTTAAGGGTTATGGAGCTTGGTGAGTACTTGCACTCAGCATACATTGGGAGCTCAACATGGTCTTGGGAGCTCATCACGGTCAATGTAGCTCGACACGGTCTGTGAGCTCATCATGGTCTAGGGATCTGGGCATGGTCTAGGGAGCTCAGCATGGTCTAGGGAGCTCGGTATGGTCTCAGAATTTGGTGTTTGTTTCAAGATGTATAACTAATTTTCCACAAATATTTTAAGGATGGAAATTTTAGAGATTGACAAGGCCTAGAGTGATACCTATGGTTTGAATCTTGAGTTCTAATTCATTTGGAGCTAGGAGATATTGCAATTTTACTAAGCCATCAATTTTGGGAATTTAATTGTTGTAGGAGGTCGACTTGTGGCATTTAATTTATGTATTTGTATTTAATTTGTGCTCTAGGAAAACTTGTGGGTTAGATTGGTATAAGTAAAGGTTGGGGGGGAGTCTTTAGGCATTAATCATCCATTGCAGAGAAAAGGAGGAGCTTGGGAGAGTGAATTTTGAGAAGGGCTAGTAGTTGTGGCTTGGCAAACAAGGAGAATGGTTGGTGGGCTTGTGAGTTCAAGTTGACATCTTCCTTGGAGGTTTCTACCAAAGTGTAGATCTAGACAAGCTAGGGCTTGGGATTGGATCTTAAGAGATCTTGCAGAACTATTACTTGCTTTGTATCTAGCCATAACCAAGAAGGCCTTACAGCCTGACACATTGCATGTAATCGATTATATTTTATGAATATATTATTATGATTTGGTATCAGATATTGCATTTTTGCTTCGTATTGTTGTGTTTCCACTGCATGGTTATATAGTTGAGGGCTAGGACATCTCCTTTGGGGACTCCCTTGCCTTGCACTGCATCACAATTCTTCAATATTTATGTGCAAAAGGAGCGATAGAAACATGTACAAATAAATCTTGTTTCTGATCACTCATCACAAAGGCCAATGCTCATGCATCTTTTGGAGGTGACTTAGGTTTCCTATGAGCTTTAATCAATTCTCACATTCCCTCTTCCTTAGTATCATACTACTACCTTTTGTTTCTAATCACCTCTTTCCTCAACCATCTTAGAATATGTTCTATTGGAGATTTACCTTTTGAAGAAGAAGGAATTTGTTTTTTTGTACTCTTCCCCTTATCACTCCTCCTAGAGTCTTCTCCTTTTGTGAGAGATGCACATTAGCAGTCACTATATTTGTGGAGTCCATAGTTCTCATCTTTCTGTCTTTTGAAATCTAGTATGATTACTGAAATATTTGTCTTTCCTCTAATACTTCATCATTGAGTATTTTTCATGGCTCTTCTTCCTATTAAGCTTGAACCTATTCTTCTTCATTGGTTAGAGGGAGAGGAGTAGCATAACCTTTATCCATGCAAAATGTAGCTTGATTTAGTGATGGTGGAGCTACTTTGGGTCATTTTAGCTGAGATGGAAATTAATTCTAATCCTTCTATTGAGGTTGATTTGTCTAAGTATCCCTTATCTTATCCCCCACCAACTCAATCCGAAACATCATGAAATCAAAATTTGACATTTAAAAGAAATCAGCTCCTTCATTCTCATGTTCATCAATTCATTACTACATTTCATCCTGAGAATTTGTAGACTATATAGGTTGTGTGGAAATGGATAATGGTGTAATGGTGGAGCTACTTCTCCATTCCAACTCTATCATTCTAGCAAGATAAATGCTCTAAATCAAAGCAAGGTTATCTTCTTCATGTTCATCATCCTCTTCTTCCTCTTCTAGAATGGTTTTCAGGACTGATGGAAAATGAATAACTCTTCTAATCAACTTTTGTTTCCTCTTGACTAGAGTTTTGATATTTTTTCTCTTAGGAACCAATGGGGAGATTTGCACTTCTTTTTGAGGAGGAGACATTTTTTGTATTTCTATTTTAGTTCTTCCTTACCCTTGATCTTTTGGTGGCACTTGATGATTATCTTGGATTTGCATAGCTTCTACATTCTCTGAACCTTGTACATTCTTTGCCCCTTGTTGTGTTGGTGCTTGAGTTGTTACTTCTTGTGACTCATCTTGTTGAGGAAATTCTTTTTTCCTCTTACCCTTACCCTTCTAATCATTATAATATCAAACTTCTCTATCAAGTTGGACATTGTTTGTAGCCTCACTAGGGACTAAGCTATAAAAGTGGGCTTAGTTACCTTGGCTCCTCTACCTTTTATTGGGTGGGTTGTAGCATGGAGGACTATTACTTGAGGGATTAGATCTAGTTTGAAAGGTCTTTTGATCTAATCTTTGGTTAATTTGATGATGTCCCTAGCCCTATGATTAATATCTAATTTTTTTTCCTTATCAATATCTGCATAGATCAATCAAAAATCTTACTCTATTTTACTTGAGGACATATTTTGTATCTTGTTGTACTAACTTTAACAAAACCTTTATCTTCAAAGCACTACTTTCCAAATAGAGAGTCATCCTAATTTAATCCCTTATATGGGTATCATAGTTTTCTATTGTGTTCATCCAATGGTCATCAATTGCATCTTCATGTTGGAATGTTTTACCTACTAAGTACTACACTCTTCCAATGTTATCAAAATTGAGATTAGGAGAGTTATATTCATCCAAAGAATATTGGTACCACTTAGACTAAAAATATAGAATATCTATCTTCAGACCACACTAAATGGTCCTATAGTAATGGGCCACACCTAGGTTATCTTGTGTTGCTTCCTTACTCTATCATATGTAGACAAGAGTTGTTGAGAAATCTCCAACAATATGAGTCTATTAGATGGATACCTAGGGAACTTCTGTGGATTGATAGTGATACTTGCTACCCTTAAATAAGTGAATGTCCTAAATTGGATATAGTAGGTGCCAACTTCTAAAATATTGGCCACTACCTCATCTGACCTCCTTTTCATAGAATCCCCTTCAATGAACCAGATAATTATGAAAATAAAGGCATAATTCACAATTTTGTATTCCTTACAGTGCTCTAGAAGATAATTATTAAAATAAAGGCATCATTCACAATTTTATATTCCTTACTATGGTTTGGAAGCTTTTTCTTCACCAACTAGGGATACACTATATAGAAACATGTATTTACATCTTGAATGCTACCTTTCTTAAACAATCCTAGATAATTTGTTTCCCTTGTAGGTAATAGGTACACCAAATAAGATGTCATGTAGAACTTATGATTTTTCTTAACTACCACCAATTGCTCATCCAAGTTCTAACTAAGAATCAAAGCCTAGTCAATTGGCATCCTCATTGTTCTAATGGTTTCAATGAAATGCGCCATCAATATGTTCAGGTGTCCTAATGCTAGTAACCCTATGACTCTACTCAAAAGTATTATGGAATATCCAATATCTTCTTTCATATAGCCCCTTGTCATTTTCACTTTTCCTACTTTTCTTCCAAGAGGCATTTTCTCGATGAGGTACAAGGATTGGATGACTTCAAATACTTCTACTACATGTTCTTTGTAACATCTTTCCACTTGGTGATAGGTCAATCTAATATATTGATCTACCTTAGGAATATGGAATACATTTTCTACATTCTTAGGTCTCAGATCTAACATGATCCCTCCAGTTATACTCTTCACAACCCTTTCTTCAAAGACATAGTTTTCTACCAGTGCTATGATCAACTCCAAGGACTGTACCAATATTGGTTTTTATGTTGCATTGACTAGTCATGATTAGATAAGAGAAGATATCATTAAGGACCACTTTGTATGTTTTTTTGCAGAACACAGGAGCATGTTCTAGTTGATATTACCATGTTCAGTGTCCTAGATCTTTGAATAGTCATCTTGGAAGTGTGACTTTTTTGGAACACCTTGAAACTTGAAAATCACTCATTTTGGGATCATCTTTGTAGTGAGGTAGGATGATGAAGAAGCCATTGAATCTGCACAAAATCAAGGCCCATTAGTCTAGAGGCAAAGAATAATCAATAATATAAACCCTACTAACAACCATAATACAACTCAAAAGCCATTACTCTTAAAAATTGTTAAAAAACATTGAAAAACTATTTTAAAACATCAAAAGTAAATTTGAAATGTGGCAAGAACATACATGTTCAAAAGCATCTTTGAAGATCGGTGGCCAAAAATAACCTTATCTTAAAATCATATGATCCATAGCCTCTACTGAACAATGTCCTATGCTATATTTATTGTGAAACTATTCCAAAACTTCTTTTACTTCCTCATGTCCCAAACACTTAAGTAAATCCATTCATATTTCCTTTTGTATAATTTTCTATCATGCAACATGTAGGATTCACACTTCATTTTGAGCCCACTACATTTCTAAACTATTCATCCAATTGGGGTAATGATTTTGTAAAAGATAGTAAACAATATCCTAGTACCAAACATCTATTATTATACCCTGGTCAATATCAACTTGAGATACTATAATCTTCTTTTGATCTTCTACATCTACTTCACCATAAAATCTAAATTTTTTTTCATCCTCGATCTAGTTATCTACTATCATTTTTGATAATCCTTAGCCTCTTACTAGCTTCATGGGTTGAATCTCTAAATCAAAATTTGAAGGATTGCAATCCATTTCCATCTTCTTTCACCAAGTTCATTTTGCATCAATAATGTCTTAACTACTAGATCATGCACAATCACATACACCTTACTTCTCAATATATAATGGCAAAACTTCTTTATCACTTTGATTAGAGAAAAATACTATTTATCGAGGTTAGAATAGTGTAACTCAACATTTTTTAGAGGGAAACTCATAAAGGAAATGGACCTTTCATCTTCTTTTTCCTTCTTCTATGTTAGGATCCCAACACATGAATGTTCAGAAGCGAAGGAGTATATTTTGAAAGGTAGCCTATAATTTAGACTCTCTAGTACTAGGGCTATAGAGATGGCCACTATGATATCCTCAAAGGATTTCTTAATCTTTGGAACCCATTCTATTTTTTCCCCCTTTTTGAGTAAGTCATTAAGGGGATGAACTATCTCTGTAAATTTTTTAATGAATTTTTGGAAAAAAATTATCTTACTAAAGAAAGACTTAAGTTCTTTCCAACTATGGGGAGGTGATAACTTTATAATGGCTTCAATTCTATCAGGATCAATGGAGATTCTAGATTCAAAGATGATATGACCTAGGAGCTTTACTTTACTAAGCCCAAATGAACATTTCTTGGGATTGACTGATATGCCATATTTATGACACCTATTGAATACCTTTCTTAAATAAAAAATGTGAGTTCTTCGATCCTTTGAAAAGACACTTAAGTCATCCATGTAAATTACTATACACTTATTTATTAATCCCTTAAAAGCTTTGTCCATGGTTTGTTGAAATGTAGCACCTACATTAATTAGTCCAAAAGACATTCTTCTATAAGTCAAAGTTCCCCATTTAGTCATGAAGGTTTTCTTTAGCCTATCCTCTTTGTCAACCATTACTTGACTATATCCTATATATCCATCCAAGAAAGACATCATTTTAGAACCATTGACAATTTGTAGAACCTCATTCAATGAAGGTAAAGGGTAATTGTCCTTTTGAGATGTGAGGTTTAAATTATGAAAATCCACTCAAATACAAATCTCTCTAGTCTCTTTCCACATAGGAACTAAGTTAACCACCCACATAGAATGCTCAATGGGAAAGATGATCTTGGCATCAACATACTTCTTAACTTCATTATCAAGGGTTCAATAATGAGATTAAATAGTCTTTGCCTTTGATGAAAAGGTTTGGCATTTGGTTTTAAAGGAATATCATGCACAATGATCTCAAGATCATATGTTTTGACCTCTTCATAGCTACAAGTAATGATATCCTTGTACTCTATAAGCAATTTGAGCATATCTACCTTTTCCTATGCATTGCATGCCTTTTCAATCATTACTATTTTAGGATCTTCATCAGTACCTAACTTGTATGAATTACATTCCTCAATCCCCTTTTCTTTGAATATTCTTTTGCTAAGCGTTGATTCATCATGATGAAAAATGTGCTCCAACTCAACCATTCCCTTAGGAATAGTTTTGGTTTTTAAATTCAAGATCCCATCTTCATCTTCATGTTCATCATCTTTAGGGTTGTTGTCCAAAATTTCATCAATCTCTTGCCCTTTAAAGAGGCCATTTCACATGATAAATTTGAGTATATGTTGATCATCTTGAAAGACATGGAAATTTGTAATATTGTATGGGATACATGGGGTAGCCACTAGTTCTATTGAAAATATTTTTAATTTTTTTCTCTCAACTAATTGTAATGTGCTAGATGAAATAGTGAGGGCATCTACTACCATGTTCTTCATCCTTGGAATGGAATTTATGTTCAAAGTTTCACAATCATCCATTAGATCCCATACTCTTTTCCTATAAGCAAGAAACCTTCTATCATTGTAGGAGTATACCGACTTCAATTGTCTTATAACCAATTGAGAATCTCCTTTGACTATGAGAGTTGTGATTCCTTTCTCCAATGTAAAAAGAAGTCCTTGAATCAAAGCTTTGTACTCTACAACATTATTAGTACATCTAAATTGTAAGTGATATGTTGTGTAGAAAGACTTACCTTTTGGGTTAATCAACTCAATACCTGCATTAGCTCCTAATTTGTCTTTGAAGCAGAGTGTCAAGATTGGATCTTCTTTGGGCTTCCTAACCTTGTGCTTATTTTTCCTTAACTTTTCTTTCACTTGGGCCTGAAAGGATTATTTCTTGGGGATCCACTATAGCCTCTCATGAGGTGGTCTTGATGATTTTCCATTATTAGTGCTTGATATGGGAACAAATTTTTTTCTCTTTTGTCCTAAATGTCATGTCCCCTTTTCAAATAATTAAAAAAGAATAACATTTTCTAAGGCAGGCAGGCCCAAAAAGGTGAAGTGTCGGAAAAAGGGGATAATATTTGGAAGAAAATGGAATAATAAATGAAAATTATTATTAAAATATGTTTTATTAACCCCTCTTGGACGTGATTTAGGGTTATGCCCTCTTTTAAGGGGTTTGGAGTCATTTTGGGCTGATTCCAGAACTTGATTTTTGCGCATTGCTTTGTTGTTCTTCAGAGGCTGCCAAACCTGTGGAGAAGGAGACCCAAGAATGGGAGTTTTTAGGTTTCTAGGAAAGCTAAGGATGGGAGTTTGAAGCCATTCCATTTGCATGCTCATGCGGAGTTTTCCTTTGTGCTGAACAGTGTAGATTTGTGACTTTTTTGGGTGTGTTTTTTGTAAGAGTTTGGTGTTTCCGGTTGAGTATTTCGTATCAGTTTGGGTTGCTGCTGTATTTCAGACTTTTAAATGTTAAAATAGAGTTTAATATATGTATTTGATCATTATTATACTTCTTTGATAGATTATTAGTATTTTTGTGGTGTTTTCGGGCTATTCTATGTTGTTTTCGGGAGCCCAATGAGCATTGTTTTTATCCTCCGTTTGGGAGCTGTTGTGTAAATGTTATACAGATCTGAAAATGTAATTTTTTAGGCTGTTATGCTACTAAAATTTCTATAAAATTTTCCACTTTCAGATTTACTAATAATATGTGAAGCTGTGAAGTTTTTTGGCACTATTTCTGGCATACCCGATTTGGGGTTTATTGAGAAATTGGTGGATCTTTGAAAGATTGGTTGTTTGATCTTAAGGATCTGATTAGAGGCTTGAAATATCATATAAAATCAGAGGAAGGGAAATTTCACTAAATTTCTCCAATTAATTTTGTAATTTCATCCACTTTGGGTTTAGGATGATCAACTGCCAAAGTCCATCCTTGACCTTTTACATAACATCTCCTTCTTTGGACTTTGATCATTTTTGGTGGAGGAGAAGAAAAACCTCCACCATCTAAAGAGGTATCATTGTATGATGCATTTAGATCTTGAATTTTCTTTTCACCCTTTTCCACAAATTTTGATATGTCTATGGAACTTGGACTTTCTATTGGTTCATCTTTTAGAATTTTACTAGTTTTTACTCCCATCATCTGTGTTATGAACATTCAAACTCCAAATAACTAACTTTATGCAATCTAAAAAATCCTAGAAGAAGGAGAATACTAGGGTCAGCTACTTCTCCCAAACATTTTAAGTTAGCTACCATGTTGTCTATGAATTATGTTATGACATCTAACTTTGGGATTGAAATGCTAGAAATTTTTTTATCTTGATCATCTAATATTTTAGGTGAAGTGGTATCAAAAGCCATCACTTCGTAAGAGGCCAAATCTAATTGTAAGAATGCAGCCTCATTAGGTGTATTATATTCTATTATTATTATTTTTAACTTTGTGTCTACATCTATATTGGTCTAGTTATTCAATCCTTCCCATGGAAACTATAATTGAGTAAAATCCATAGAAAACCACCCTCTTAGGCATTTTTTCCACTTTTCTTAGTAGTCCTCCATATGCTTCAGGAATATCAACCACATACATATATCGTTGATGTCTTGAATTCAGGGTCAAATATCAACTATATCCAAACATATTTTAACATGCCAATAAATTTCACCTCTCTTTTATTCAATCATGTCACTATTGAAATAGAGGGCTAAGGAGTGACTCCCAACCATTGTGATATCGATACTAGCATAAAATTATAGGAGGCTCCTAAATTGATTAGGAAATTATGAAGATTCTTCATGTATATCCTGATACTGATGTAGTACAAGGAAAGGAGAATCCCCAAAGGATATTTCCTAGCCCCTAACAATATAACCATGTAGTAGAAACACAACAACAAGAAATAACAATGCAAGATCTAATACCAAATTACAACAATTCATTCATAAAACATATCTAATTACATGCAATATGTCTAGTTGTAAGGCCTTTCAAGTTAGGGACAAATACAAATAGAAAATATATAAATCATTTTTACAATATCCAACAAGATCTAATTTACAACCAATCCCAACTAGTCTAGATACAAAACTAGAAAAGAACACTAGGAAGAATCCACACTTGTACTTGTAGGTCCACCAAGAGATCCTCTAGTTCCTTAGTCGCAACTCTAGCTCTTCAAATTTGCATCTATCCTTCATTCCATCTCAACTCAATAATGACTAAAAGATTCCACAAGACCCCTACTTATACCAATCTAAGCCACAAGTTGGTATCGAATACAAATTAAATACAAATACATGAATTAAATGCCACAAGTCAGCCTGCAACAATAATTAAATGTCCAAAAATTGATATTTGAGTAAAATCATTATATCTCCTATCTCCAATTGAATTAGAACTTGTGACTCAAATTTTAGATATTATTTTATATCATCTACAAACCCTTAAATGCATAAGGGGTTATTCACCAAGAAAAAAGTGCATATTTATTCTAAAAGTCACAGACAGAAATGTATCACACAATTTGCCAAATATTGATATTGTAAGACAATTTCCATATCTCCCAACCTATAAAGAGTCATAACTTGTGCTATATATCATAGATATTAATCTAGGACCTCTTCAATCCTTTAATTGAATAGCCCCTAACTCATTAACAAAATTTAGTGACATGCTCTGCAATAGGCACCCAAAAACTAGAAAAACATAGTTCCAACAACAAGGTAAAAATTGTTCAAACTTTAACTCAATCCATCCAATGTCAATGAAATCATGAGGAAAGGTCATCCAATGTGTCTCCAACACATCCCTAATGATGAAAAAATAACTTCATGAAAATCCAAGCTCAATCCTCCTCAACAATAACACTTAACCAAAATCCCTCCAAACATGCAGGATTTCAGGAAAGCCTATGATGCTCCTCCATCAGACACCCCAAGTAAGAAAAATGTTCTAGTAACTAGAAGAACATCTTTTGGGATTTAAAAAACAAATCCCAAACTAGTTCTTCACATACACATCCTCCAACTCTACAACTCCCACACTCTTTCCCATGTTTTTCTTTTTCTTCTTCACATCCACCATAGGTGTTCCATAGGTCTACTTTCCATGCTGATCTCCGACCTGTTGCAGTAGCAGAGCAAAAAATATGATAAGTAATGTTTTAAATTTAAATGTTGTAATAATGTCCTATGATGTGGTGGAATAAATGGAGGAGTGAAATGATAAACTCTCCAATTATAGCCACTTAGGACTATGTGTGTTTGTTTTAGTGGAGTTAGTAGTGTGCAATGATTTAAGAATCCAATCATATCCTGAAAAATGACAGATAGTTGGTAGCAGGAATATTCATAATTTTTGAAATAGTCTCTTATTCTTGGATAGGGACGTTTCATATTCCTTATATAGGGAGTCAATTTTTAGAGAGGAAGAAAGGGAAAGAGACAAGTGTTAATTTTGGGTCGAATTCAGTATGTTTGCAGAAATTAGTCTCAGTGTGTGGGTAATATCTCCCAAATGCACCTTTGGATTTTCATGAGCTTTGGATATGTTATTATAGGCCTAATTACGCCCATCTTCACCAGAGGGATCAAAGAGTTTTGATCTGGTTCAAAAGTTATTCATGTTTGATTGTAGGTCTATCTAGAGACAGCAAGAAGCAATGTTTTGCAGAAAAATGTACTCTGATATGGGGTCAATATCTCAAGTTTGCACCATTGGATTTCTCTCAAATTTTTATATGTTGTTTAAAATCTAGTTATGAAAAATATCAATGGTTAGATTGAGTAAATATTATCTGGTTTAGAAGTTATAGATGTCTGAGTGTGGGTCTATCCGAAGGCAGTAAGAAGATATTTTGGGAGATTTTATTTTTAAAGTTTTGTTTTGAATTTGATTTTAGTGTGTGACCCTGAAGGTTGTAGATGCCCCTTGAAGCAACTCAGTTGAGTGACTAATTCCTCCTGAGTTTTCCAAGGTGTGGCTCTGCATCATTTTTGGTATCAGAGCTCAGCAAAAGGTTTGGGAAAAAGTAGTTGTGTATATGTTTGTGTGATTGTGAAAGATTGAGAGAAATAGTCTGAAAATAAGTCCAGGAGACTAGATAAGAAGAAAATAACTTAGCTGAGGAATGATGGGACAAGAAGAAGCAGCTTTATTGTATCTTTTTAGAAGGTATTAGTAGAGAAAGGATTCTAAACAGAAGGAGATAGAGGAAAAGAAGAAAAGAGAGAAAGAAGAAAGGAGAAAACAAAGAGAAGAGCTAAGCAAGATAGAAGAGGAGATAAACAATTTGAGAAGGAGACTTGAGGAGAATGACACTAAGTTGAAAGAGAATAAAGCTAAGTTGAAAGAAGTGCAGCAAAAAGAAGTGCAGCAAGTATCTCTTGACGAGAGCAGTAATAAGACAAGCCCTACTAGATTTGAATGCAAACAATCTGTGGTTGGAACAGTAACATGTCCTTTGAAAATAGAGAAGAGTACAATGTTGGAAGGTACTCCTATGGAAAAGATTTTGGAGGCAAATAATGAAGCCTTAAATATGCATGATGAAGAAAAATGTCAAGAGGAATGGCATGAAGATGAAGCTAAGGAATGTGTAACAACAAGTTCTGAAGAAGAATCTGATTTATGGGAAAAATTTGCAGCCATTGTGGGAGAATGAAAAAGGCATGGCGGTAGTATGGAAACTCAGCTTGAAGAAGAAAGGAAAGAGTGCAATACTGTTATTGTTCTTGAGAAAAGTTGTAATAAGAAAGAGATATTTAAAATTGAGATTACTACAGAAGATCAAGATGATGATAAATGTTTAATAAAGGAAGAAGAGATAAATACGATTCTTAAGATTCAAGATGTGAAACTGGTTGATAGTCAAGAAGCAGATAAGTTTATGGTTGATATTGATGAAGATAGATATGATGCACATTACATGGTGTATAAGGAAGCTCATATTCAAAAATAGAACTAAAATAATCTTAATGCTGATGATATGTTTTCTTCTAATAATGTTTATGCAGGGATGCAGATTTCATGTATAGTGAATCAAGCTGGAGAATTTTCTGTGACATTTACAGCATTAAAGAATCAAAGCTACAATGTGGAGAAGTTGGATATTATCTTTTTTTTTTTCTGGCAAATATGCTCATCCTAGTTCAAAGAAATTGGAAAGTTTGAAAGAAGAATGATATTCATTTCTACAACACATCATCTCAAGAGGACTTGAGATTCATTCTACAGGGGAGTATGCTGCAGTAGCAGAGCGAAAAATATGATAAGTAATGTTTTAGGTTTTGTGTGTGTTTTAAATTTAAATATTCTAATAATGTCCTATGATGTGGTGGCATAAATGGAGGAGTGAAATGATAAACTCTCCAATTATAGCCACTTAGGACCATGTGTGTTTGTTTTAGTGGAGTTAGTAGTGTGCAATGATTTAAGAATCCAATCATATCTTGAAAAATGACAGATAGTTGGCAGCAGGAATATTCATAATTTTTGAAACAGTCTCCTATTCTTGGATAGGGACATTTCATATTCCTTATATAGGGAGTCAATTTTTAGAGAGGAAGAAAGGGGAAGAGACAAGTGTTAGTTTTGGGTCGAATTCAGTATGTTTACAGAAATTAGTCTCAGTGTGTGGGTAATATCTCCCAAATCCACTGTTGGATTTTCATGAGCTTTGGATATGTTATTATAGGACTAGTTACGCCCATCTTCACTAGAGGGATCGAAGAGTTTTGATTTGGTTCAAAAGTTATTCATGTTTGAGTGTAGGTCTATCTAGAGACATCAAGAAGCAATGTTTTGCAAAAAAAATGTACTCTGATGCGGGGTCAATATCTCAAATTTGAACCATTGGATTTCTCTAAAAAATTTATATGTTGTTTAACATCTAGTTATGCAAAATATCAATGGTTGGATTGAGTAAATATTATCTGGTTTAGAAGTTATTCATGTCTGAGTGTGGGTCTATCCGAAGGAAGCAAGAAGATATTTTGGGGGATTTTATTTTCAAAGTTTTATTTTGAATCTGATTTTAGTGTGTGATCCTAAAGGTTGTAGATGCCCCTTGAAGCAACTCAGTTGAGTGACTAATTCCTCCTGAGTTTTTCAAGGTGTGGCTTTGCATCATGACCTTTTCAGAGTCTATCAACTCAACTTGCCTACCAATACTTAGGTTCATCCTACTAAGCTCTTCATTCTACAAAGGAATTATGGAAAACTTTCTACCACCTTTCTCAATAGTAAACACATTCTTGACACAATCATGCACATCCTTGCAATCATACTGTCAAGGTCTACCAAGCAACACATGAAAACTACTCATGTCCACACTATCACACAACACTTGATCCTTATACTTCCAAATTTGGAAATCAACAAGGCATCACTACCTCACTTCCAAAGCATGCTTACCTTGCAAACAACAAATCCTATAGGGATAAGGATGTATCATTCTCTTCAACCCAAGTTTCTAAACCATGTCTTTAGCAACAAGGTTATTAGTATTACCACCATCCACAATCACCTTGTAGATTTTACCACTAGACTTACAAAATGTCTTAAACAAACAAGTCCTCTGATAAGAATCTAATGTGCTTTCACCAATTAGTGCTTGCTAATCCAACAAACTCTCTCCTTGCTCAGTTTGACTATCCTAGACTTCAACCTCATTGTCAACAATAGCTATCCTACCAATTGGACATTCAAAAGATCTATGCTTTTCTTGACCACACTTGAAACAATTATTTCTGAACCCACCTCTACCTATCCTTATTTTATATTCAATAGGTTTTGTTTCACCTTCTTCTTTTGGTTTAGCTTGTGCTAAACTATCCCACTTCTCTTTCCCTTAGGAACTACCTTGATTATTCCTCTTTATCTTCTCCTCTGCTCTCAAAGCATACTAATAATCATTAATATATTGAGATACCTTCTCTTTTGACAATTCTCTATGTCTAGATGGAATAGTCAACTTGTAGAACTCCTTTGTATAATCTTTCATATTCATATCCTTTTGCTTTAGATTTTGCAACCTTTTAAATAACTCAAGTTCATAATCAATAGGAATGAATTTAGCCTTCAACTTAGTCACCATCAATTTCCATCTAGTGATCTTAATTTCACCTTCATCTTCTCTATCTCTTTGTAGTTCTTTCTACCAAAGAGAAGCATGTACCGTCAGCTTAGTTTGTGCCAACCTTAATCTACATGACTAGCTATAAGGCCTTCTAGGTTATGGCTAAATAAAAATAATTTCACATTTAAAGATCCAACAACAAATTCTCCCTTTTAGTTCTACTCTCTAATCCTCTTCCGAAAACTTGCCTAACTTTAATCCTAAACACTCTATATATACTTGCCAAAATGGCTTACAGATTATTTTAGAACATTACATAAGAGGAGGGTCAACCCAACAATGGTCTAGACACATCCCAAGAAAAGATCTTAACATAAATGTCATGACTGAGTTAAATCCTGCAAGTCAACTCATAGAAATCGTGTCCAAATGCTAACACTCAGCATATAGTGGTAACTCGACACAAGAAAAGACACTCGACATACATTGGGTAACTTGACACATGAACAGTCACTCGACATACATTGGGTAACTCAGCACATGAAGGAATTATTACAATAACTTGGCACATGAAGGAATTTCTAAGTAACTTGGCACATGAAGGAGCTTCTAGGCACATGAAGGATTTTCTAGGCATATGAAGGATTACTAGCCACCAACTTGCAGAATGAAAAAAAATGAGCAAGATAACAAGGCAACCCAGGATGCTCCTACATCACACAACTGGGGTTGAAAGAAATGATTGTCCTGAATCACTGAGATGTCATAACTTGAGCTAAATCTGACTCAAATTGAGAAATCCATGAAGCATCTTCAATAGGTCTATTCTTCGACTTCATCAAATATTCATAGTAATCTTTTCCTCCTATGCTCTTGCCAACTCTTTGATCTAATATATTTTCAACTTCTTCAATCTGCTTCTTAGGTTAGTCATCTGGTACAACAACTTCATCCTTTAACTCATGATACTTATACAAATCAAAAATATTGAATACAAGAGATATATCCATGTCATCAGGTAACTCAAATTCATAAGCATTACCACTATCAAACTTCTTCAAGATCTTACAAGGTCCAAATTTATTTATCTTCAACTTTTTGTATGTTCTAACTGAGAATCTTCCTTTCTTCAGATGAACCATCACCTGATCACCAACTTGAAAATTATCATGTCTTCTAGATTGATCCACATTCTCATTATACTTTTGATCACTTTGTTCCAACCTCAACTTCACTTCCTTATACAAAGACTCCATAAAATCAAAAAATTCTTCTTTTATAATGCTTCTCTTTTCTTCATTAGCAACATCTCTCAAATCTGATATACCTCTAGGGTACATTCTAGTAACAATCTCAAAAGGTGTCTTCCTTGTAGTCCTATTCACAGAACTTTTATATGCAAATTCAGCTTGTGCCAATATCATCTTCCAATTACTTGGCTTATTCCCAACTAAAAATCTCAATAAATTACCCAAACTTCTATTCACAACCTTTTTCTATCCATCTTTTTATGGATGGAATGTAGAACTAAACTTTAGCTCAGTACCCATCTTCTTCCACAAATTCTTCCAATAATAACCAACAAACTTACTATCTCTATTAGAAATAATATTTTTTGGTAATCCATGCAATCTCACAATCTCTTTAAAGAAAAGTTTAGCAACATGCTCAGCATTTGATGTCTTCTTACATGGCATGAAATGAGCCATCTTAGAAAAAATTTCCACTATGATAAATATGGAATCATAACCTTTCACTATCTTAAGCAATCTAAGAACAAAATTGATACCGATGTCAATCCAAGGTTTTTCAGGAATAGTAATAGGTGTATACAAACTAGTATTTTGACTCAGCTCTTTTGCAACTTGGAAAAATCCACAACTCTTTACAAATTTATGAACATCCTTATACATTTGTGGCCAATAATACTTTTCTTTTAGCAAACTCAATGTCTTATCAATTCCAAAATGTCCAGCTAATCCACCACTATGCTTTTCCTTAATCAAATTCAACCTCATAAAACTTCTAGGAATACATAACTGAATACCTTTAAATAACATACCTTCTTGAATGAAATGCTCATCATAGTTACCTATGTGATCTATCAAATTTGGTGCTTTGCACTCTCTCCACACCTTAGAAAAATCAAGATCAACATCATACAACTCTTTCATTTTATCAAAACCAAGAACTTCAACCTTCATTTTAGTTAATAAAGAACATCTTCTACTCATTGTATCAGCAACTCTGTTAGTAACTCCACTTTATGCTTGATCACAAATGTAAAACTCTGCAAGTACTCAACCCACTTCATATGTCTTTGATTCAATTTATGTTGACTTTCCAAGAATTGTAAAGCTTTATGATTAGTATAGAGTACAAAATCTTTAGGAATATAATAATGTCTCCACTTCTTCAATGGTCAGACATTAGCATAAATTTTTTGATCATATACAAAATATTTCTTTTTAGCATCATTCAATTTATTGCTAAAGAAAGCAATAGGCTTACCTTCTTGACTTAATATAGCTCCTATTGCATTACCACTTGCATCACATTCAACTTGAAATACTTTGTTGAAATTAGGTAAAGCCAATACAAGTAATTCAACAACCTTTTAGTTCAAAGTGTCAAAACTCTTATCAGCTCCATGTGTCCACTTGAAGTCCTTTTTATCTCTCCTCATTGTCTCAGTCATAGCATTACAAATAAAACTAATATTATTTATAAAATTTATGTAAAAACTAGCAAAACCATGAAAAGTTCTTACCTCACCCACATTCATGGGTGTAGTCCATTCTAGAATTGCTTTAACCTTCTCAAGATCCATCTTCAAACCATCAGCTAAAATCACAAATCCTAAATACACAATTTCCTCTTGTATGAAAGAAAACTTTTTTAGATTAATCAACAACTTTTCCTCTTTTAACCTCTGCAATACTTTTCTAATATGCTCAAGATGTTCTTCCTTAGTCCTATTGAATATCAAAATATCATCCAAATAAACAATCACAAACTTACCCAAAAATCTTTTTAGAATTTCATTCATCAACATCATGAAAGGACTAGGTATATTAGTCAAACCAAAAGGCATAACCAACCATTCATAAAAACCATCTTTTGTTTTGAAAGTGGTCTTCCATTCATCACCTTCTCTAATTTTGATCTGATGATAGCCACTCTTCAAATCAGTCTTGGTAAAATACTTTGCTCCACTCGAACAATCCATTATGTCATCCATCCTCAGCATAGGAAACCTATATTTCACTATGATCTTGTTAGTAGCTCTGGAATCAATACACATTCTCCATTCTCCATTTATTTTAGGTTCTAATATAGTAGGTACAAAATATGGACTCAAGATTTCTTTGATCAAACCTTTTTAGAACAATTCATGCACTTAGCTATTAAATTCTTCATTCTCTGTAGGTTTCAATCTATATGGTGCTTTGTTTGGAAAACTAGCTCTAAGAATCAAATACATACAATCACTTATACTTCTTACTAGAGGTAAACCATCAAGAATATCATTAGCAATAATATCTTTATACTCATTCAACAATTCTATAATTTCTACCAATACTTGGCTATCACTATCTACTATCACTTTGTCATTACTAGCTTCTCCTACTCAGTCATTATTACCAACACTTGGTCCTCTAAGAAATATGGCAAAAAAAACTTGATTCTTTTTTACTTCTTTTTCAAATTGTTTTTCATTAACCATGCATAATTTTATTGTACTCTAACTCACCTCATCTAGACTTTCAATCAAAGGAAACAATATTTGCTTCTTTCCATTCACCCAAAGAGTATATTGATTCAATCTTCCATCATGTACAATACATCTATCATATTGCCAAGGTCTACCCAACAAAATATGGCAACGATCCATAGGAATAATATCACACAAAACTTCATCAAAGTAATGCCTAATTTTGAACTTCACAAAGCATTTCTCACTTACTAATATCTTATACTCATCTTTGATCCATGAAACATAATAAGGTTTGGGATGTTTTAGCCTCTACAATTACAACTTGGCAACGAGCTCTTCTGATTCTAGATTTTTAGAACTTTCACTATCAATGATCACTTTGCAATATTTTCTAGCCATCTTACATCTTTCCTTGAAAAGGCTCCTCCTTAAAACAGGTTCCTCATCACTTCCCTTATTACATAAGGTTCTTCTCACTATTATATTTTCTCCAACCTCAGGTCCACTTGGTGAACCCTCATCATCTCCTTGAATCACAACATTTCTATTACCTTTCCCACCTTCATAAGATCTATATTCAAAAGATCTATGTCCCTCTTTACCACATCTAAAAAAATTACCATGAAATCTACCTCTAGAATAAGAATTATCTCTTCCTCAATAAGAATTAGTACCTCCTCGATAAGAATTACCACTTTTCCATTTGGTCTTGCCCTTGTCATCATTCTTCCATTTAGATTTTCTTTTAACCTGTACAATTTTTTTTGATCCACCACCTTCACCATAAGATCTACCTCTACCTCTTAGGAATCTACCACCTCTACCTCTTTGTCTTTGTTCATGCTTCTTTGTCAAGATCTCCTTAGCTTTTAAGGCATATTGATATGCTTCTTCTACACTTTTCAACTTCACAAGACCTATTTCATCTTGAATTCTAGATCTCAATCAATTAATGTACCTTGCAATTTTTTTAACATCATCATCCACATGTCCATATCTAATGTCCAATCTATAGAATTTCTTGGTTATTATTTCATAGTCATGTCCTTTTATTTCAAATTTTGCATCTTTCTCAACAAGTTAACTTGGTAATTAGTAGGGGGGAATTTTTTCTTTACCTTGTTTACCATCTTTGGCCAAGTTCTAATCTTCTCCTTTCCTCTCCTTTGTTTATTAGTTTGTAAATTTTTCTACCATAGTGATGCATGACCTTTCAACCCACTGACTAAAATCTTCACTTTTCTATTATCAAGAGTATTTTCATACTCAAAGGACTTCTCCTTATTAGAGATCTAATCCAACATAGCATTGGTATCCAATTTTTCATCATAAGAAACAACTTCCACAACAAACTTTGAGTTTTCCCTAGACAACACTTGCAACAATATTTCCTTGTCTTCATCTTCTTTAGGTTTTGGATTATGGTTTTGTGTTGCTACTACATCATCACTTACATCATCAAGATGTGTTCCTCTCCTCTAGGCTATCTCTACAGCATCTAATTTGGCTACAATTTGTCTCAACTAATCCAATATAGCATCGTCAACATTTCTTCTACCACGAACCATTTTTACAAATTAGGTTCCTACAAGATCATAACCATTTGCAAGTTATAGGTCAAATCAGTAGATCTACCACCCTACAACCAAATCCAAATCAGGGTTCTACATGATCCAATCTCCACAAGGATGAACCTTAAGCTCTAATACCAACTGACATAGGCAAAGCATGAGTAATTAGGGCCAAAGGGTCACCCAACTATCCAAATGACCCTACAAGAGTTAACACAATAGAAGCAAACACAAAGAATAGCAACCATAGGAGAAAAAAGAATGAAATACTTTTATTTATTAATCAAAATATTTGTAGACATGCCCAATTGTAAGACTTTCTAGCTTACGGTCAAATACAAATACATTCACATTCAAAGATCCAATAGAAAATTTTCCCTTTCAATTTTTCTCTCTAATCCTCTTCCAAAAACTTTCTTAACTCTAAGCCTAAACACTCTATATATACTGACCAAAATGGCTTATAGATTATTCTAGAATATTACATAAGAGGAGGGCTGACCCAACAATGGTCTAGACACATCCTAAGAAAAGATCTTAACATAAATGTTGCGATTGAAATAAATCTGGCAAGCTAGCTTGTAGAAATCATGTCCAAATGCTAACACTCAAGATATATTGATAACTCGGCACATGAAGAGACACTCAGCATACACTAAGTAACTTGACATATGAAGAGTCACTTAGCATACATTTGGTAACTTACCACATGAAGGAATTACTACAATAACTCAACACATGAAGGAATTGCTACAACAACTTGACACATGAAGGAACTATTAGGCACATGAAGGATTTGCTAGGAACATAAAGGATTGCTAGGCATATGAAAGATTGCTAGGCACCAACTTGTAGAATAAACAAAAATGAGAAGGATAACAAGGCAACCCAGGATGCTCCTGCATCACATCCTTATTATTTTGATGGTCTCAATGAAATACATTATCCATATGTTCAAATGTCTTGATGTTAGTAACCCCATGACTCTACTCAAACGTATTATAGAATATCCAATATAGTCTTTCATATAGCCCCTTATCATGTCCACTTTTCTTACTTTGCATCCAAGTGGAGTTCTCTTCATGAGGTAAAAGGATTGAATGATTTAAAATGCTTGTGCTACATGTTCTCTATACCATCTTTAGACCTGGTGATATGTGTTAGTGAACAAATTTCCCTTCAAAGAAATAAACACAGATTAACTCTAAATGTCCAAGTAGGAAAACTAATCAGCACTAACAATTGGGTCACATCACTATTGAAAGAGTGTAAACACCCTTTGAATTTATCTGGGTACAGCTCCACATATATGATAAAAAAATTTAATATGAATGTTTTTAACTAGAAAGCATGAAAGAATTACAAACATCTACTTGTAAACACAATGTAGATGCGAAAAGCTAAATGATTGCAAGAATATAAACAACAAATGACACGAAATCCATTTGAATTTTCCTTTCAAAGAGAAAAAAAGCATGAGAAAGTGAAGAATTAGAGATTTATAAAAACTTTGAAATAAAACATATTCTAAAAACCATGACATTGAATGTGTTTAGAGAAAACTGAAAGTTACACAAAGATAATTATCAGCGGAAAGAAAATTGCCCAAATTCAAAGTTTTGGTATGCAATTGTCTCCTGAGTGTCCCCTCTCTAAAAATACAAAACAAAACAAAGATATCATTAAATTTTTCATCAATATCATAGTCTAGAAAGGAAACATAAATTCCCTCTCTTGTATTACATTCAAAATCAAAATATCCCCTCTTTTCTAAAACACAGTTTTAGAAAAATAAACAAAAGCTCTGTTCTTTCTCCCTTAAAAGAACTAAAGAATCTAAAAAAATTATCCCTTCTTTCTATAGCACAAATTCTTCAATCAAGAAAGGAAAAAGTGGAACCCCTTCTATGTCTCTCTAATTACAATAAATAGCATTCTTGCTGATTTTTTGTTATGTAACCGATTCTTCAAAATATTACCTATTTAAATTATCTTAAATCTCTTCCTTTCCTTTGATGACTTTTCTCTTACTTAATCTCCACATACTTTATAACTTTTCAAAATGAAAAAATTGAAAATATAACTCTCCAAATTTTAAAAAAATCTAATTAAATTGGGATAGGTGGCACTTGCTAGTTGTAAAGTGTTGTCATTGTTTGATGACAATCATATGTAATTTTGATAGCACTGCACTCATCTGAGGATAACTTTTTTATTTATAAGGAATATTAAAATTTAATTTGGAGGGAATTTGTAAAACTAGCATTTAAAACACATATCCAAAATTTAGATCAATAAAATGGTTGGATTGTGAGACACAACCCCCGTAACAAAACTATTTTACTGTGCTGCATTTTGTGACTGTCCTGGGCAATTTTGATAGACCTACAGACTTTTATCCATATCTCACAAACTAGGTTGAATTTTGAAGATATATTTGGTGAGATTTTAGATATATTGGTTATGTGAACCATATTTAAATTTCAGAAAGATAAAATAGTGGATTTGGGACTTATGGCCCTCAAAATAGGACATATTTGTTATTATATTATTTGTTGGGTGTCATGAATGATTTCGACAGTACTGCATTAAAACATGTGTAACTTTGTTTCCATCAAGAAAATTTTCAAACCATTTGGAGGAAGTTTATATAATTATTTTTCTCCAAGAATATAAGAAAATGGGATTGATCCAAGGGATACATTGGGATTTATACCCCCAGCATTGAGACCAATGTTTCATGATCTGCATTCTATGACTGTCATTGCTTATTTGATAGTGCTATGCTTAAAAGCCTATAACTTTTGATCCATTATTAATATTATAAAATTATTTGGAGGATATTTTGAGAACTAGGTTTGGCCATAAATATATAAAATCCAGCCCAAAATAAAGTTTGGATTTTGTATATATGACCCCCAAAATATGACCATTTTTCTATCATCAGAGAATCTGTGCTTGCAGCTTGTATTTTTGCATCTGTACTTATGTGCCTCCACCCAAGACCATGTTTGAGTGAGTGCTAAAAAATTTCATGCCATTTATTCTACCAATGGAGGTGAGCTCATTCACTTACCACTTGATTTCATGGTTTCCTTTTCATGATATGAGTAAGACAAAACAACACTACCAAAATGATGTCTAACAATTCTATGCACGAGATTATGTGTCACATTCATTGTCTCTTATTACTTGGTAACCAAGATAATGATAGTAAATTCCATGAGATGATATACATCTTTACTCAAATTTAGCTTTTCAAACCATTATGCACTTGAATTACAACTTTGGACTTTGCATAGGTGGATTTACCCTTCAAATTCTTCATTTTGACAATGAGTCTGAGATCAAAAAATTGTATTTTTGAAACTGAATCTGAACTTAGTTCTAAACTTTGAGGTGTTGATCTTTTCAATCTACATTCCAAAAATTGACAAGCTCTAACTTCCAAACTTGAACTTTGGACTTGATCCATTTCTTCCAAACTAAATCACTTTGAACTGCTTCGAAGTGCTTTGAACCATTAAATGTATTTGAGTCTACACTTTGAACTACTTTGAGCCACTTTGAGCCAAGTTAGAAGTAGTTCAAAGAGGTTCAAGACTTGAAACTAAAAATTTAAAATCTGGGTCCATATGTGTACCAATAGGGGCTCTAATTGTGGGACTAATTTTGATATAGAATCAGAGAATTCCAACAATCTCTAGAAAAAGATAAGTGCCTTATCCATTGGGTAATTGAGTCAGCAAGAAGAGAAAACTAAGAGCTACTTGTAGAGAGGGCAGAGGGGAGCAGGAAAAAACCAATGAACCAAAACACCTAAGCTACCAACAAGCCCAAAGCTTGCACATTATTTAGAGTAACACTACACACACCAAAAAGATATTACAGGGTATATACATAGGTAGGAAGAGAACCTACCATGAGGGCCAAAATAAATAAGAATTCATGCAAATCCATTTACCCTTTGGGAGAAGTAGGAGCCTTTCTGTCTCAACAAACCATGCCTTAACAGAGCAACTCCAAACCACTACTTTTTGGTGATCTCTTTAATGCTGAAAATGAAGGTCATAGTTTACAAAATTTTGGTAGCTTGACATTCCATACCAAACAACCAAAGCCCATTGTAGCATTCTTCATCTTCACATGGCTTTTCCATATCATATTTCTCATAGAACGTATGAGACCTGACTTCTAACTCATCAATCAACACATTATGAACAACTTTAAGATCAAAAAAGTAGATATCTACATCGTTGATTGCATAAATCAAGGGTACCAAGTTGAAACTATGTTTTACCTTAGCCACCCTTATATGGTTTTCATCATGTATATTTATAGTCTCTTGGAAATTACCAACCATTCCTTCTTTAGTTTCCTTGAATAACCAAGAATCATTTGTAGGAGAAGGCTTTGAAGGGATGTCATTCTTTAAACATAGTTCCTTGCTAAAATCTTCCATGACTTCTATAGGTGAGCATACTATACTCCTACTACTTTCTTGAGTATAAAAAGATAAATTATCCTCATTTTTTACTTGTTCATCAAGGTGAGGGATTCCCTATATTTCTTCACCATGAATTCTTTCTTGATGTTGTTGATCTATCAAGTTTACTGGATCAATGTCAATGGCTGGAAAGACATTATAAACTACAAATGCAAAGGAATCAATTGCCTCAAATGAAGAATCCACTAGTAGATTTTTATTAATCTTATCATCACCAAGCTCTTTTTCAGTGGGGGAATGACTCCTACTATTACATTTCATTCCACATAATAGCATAGCATCATCTATTTTAATTTCTTCATTTTGAGCATCTCTTAGATTTTGCACATTTTGATACTTTAACTAGAATTTAATTTTAGTTTTCATTTCAGCAACAAAAATGCATAAGTAATTATTTTCAGTTGGTTGGCATGCTAGAGGGATCTTTCCAACACATCTATTTAAATCTATCAATAAAATCTCTTATAGATTCATCTTCAATTATTCAAATTTGCAAGAAATTTGATAACATCTTACCAACATCAATTGGAGGCCTGAATCTTTCAATAAACTTCACTTTCAAGTCATCCCAACAAGTGATACAACCATCTTGCAAGTTTCCAAACCAATTAGCAACATTTTCAATGAGACTCCCAACAAATAATTTGATAAAGACATCCTCTTCTTGTACAACAAGAATCCTGCATGTGACAATAACTACTTTGATGTAGTCATTTGGATCTTGTGTTTTATCTCCAAGAAACTTGGGAAGGTATTCCCATGATCTTTTAGGTAAGGCTAAATACTAGGCCAAGGCAAATGGTCCAATTCAAGCTCCCCATGGCTGAGCTGCAACCACCACCATAAAACACACTGAAACTCAAAATCAAGGATTTAACAAGTTTGTAACATAGAGTCACCAATATCGTATACATAGAGATAACCATAAAATCGAGGAAAAAGATCTTAGGCAATGATCTTTGTTTCCTTCCCCAACAGAGTCACCAAAAATTTGTTAGTGAATAGATTTTCCTCCAAAGAAATAAACATAGATTAACTCTAAATTCTCGAGTAGGAAGAATAATTAACACTAACAATTGGGTCACTTCACTATTGAAAGAGTGTAAGCACCCTCTGAATTTATCTAGGTGTGGCTCCCCATATATGATAAAAAATTTAAATATGATTGCTTTTAACTAGAAAGAACAAAAGAATTACAAACATCTACCTATAAACACGACATAGATGCAAAAAGCTAAATGACTACAAGAATATAAACAACAAATGACACAAAATCCATTTGCATGTTGCATTACAAAGAGAGAAAAAGTTTGAGAAAGTGACGAATTAGAGCTTTAAAGACACTTTGAAATCAAACATATTTAGAAAACCATGACATTGAATGTGTTTAGAGAAAAATAAAATTTAAACAAAGATAATGATTAGTGGAAAGAAAATTGCCCAAATTTAAAGTTTTGGTATGAAATTGTCTCACGAGTGTCCCTTCTCTAAAATGAAAAAGAAAAAAAAGGTTTCATTACATTTTGCATCAAAATCATTGTCTAAAAAGGAAACATAAATTTCCTCTCCTGTATTACATTCAAAATAAAAATATCCCTCGTTACTAACACACAGTTTCAGAAAAATAAACAAAAGCTCTGCTCTTTCTCCCTCAAAAGAACTGAAGGAAAAAGGAAAAAGTGGAACCCCTTCTATGTCTCTCTGATTACAATAAATAGCACTTGCTGATTTTTTTTATGTAACTAATCTTTGAAAATATTACCTATTTAAATTATCTTATATCTCTTCCTTTCCTCTGATGAATTTTTCTATTACTTAATCTGCACATAATTTATAACTTTTTGAAATAAAAAACTTGAAAATATAACAATCCAAAATTTGAAACAATATAATTAAATTGGGACAAGTGGCACTTGTTGGTTGTAAAGTGTTGTCATTGTTTCATGATAGTCATATGCAATTTTGACAACACTGCACTCATCTGAGCATAACTTTTGATCTAAAAGGAATATTGAAATTTTGTTTGGAGAGGATTTGTAAAACTAGCATTTACAAAACATAACTCAAATTTATATCAATCCAATGGTTTGATTGTGAGACACAACCCCTATAACACAACTATTTTACTATGCTGCATTTTGTGACTGTCCTAGGTAATTTTGATAGACCTGTACACATTTATCCATATCTCAAAAACTAGATTAAATTTTGAAGATCATTTTTGTGAAATTTTAGATATATTGGTTATTTCCAACATATTTCAATTTTGGAAAGATAAAGTAGTTTATTTTGGAGTTATGGCCCTTGAAACAAGAGCTAATTTTTCTAGCATCATTTTCTGGGTATCACGAATGATTTCGACAGTACTACATTAAAGCATGTGTAACTTTATTTCCATCAAGAATATTTTCAAAATATTTAGGGGAATTTTAGATAATTATTTTTCTTCAAACATATCTAAAAATTGTATTGATACAATTTTTATATTTGGATTTATAACACCAGTATTTAGACCAATTTTTCATGATCTACATTCTGTGACTGTTATTGTTGATCTAATAGTGCTATGCTCAAAGACCTATAAATTTTGATCCATAATTAATGTAGAAAAATAATTCAACAAGGATTTGGAGAACTAGGGTTTTCCATACATATAAAAATTTCAGCCAAGAAATATGACCCAAGAAATATGACCATTTTTCTATCATCAGAGAATCTGTGCTTGTAGATTGCATTTTTGCATGTGTAATTATGTGTCTCCACCCAAGACCATGTTTGAGTGAATGTTGAAATATTTCATGCCATTTATTCTCACAAGAGAGCTAAGATCATTCACTTACCACTTGAGTTCATGGTTTCCTTTTCATGATATGAGTAAGACAAAACAACACTACCAAAATGATGTCTTACAATTCTATGCATGAGATTATGTGTCACATTCATTTTCTCTTATTTCTTGGTAATGAACATAATGATAGTGAAAATAATGGGAAGATATGAATCTTTACTCAAATTTAGCTTTCCAAACCATTATGTGCTTGAATTACAACTTTGGACTTTGTACAGGTGGATTTACCCTTCAAATTCTTCATTTTGACCATGAGTCTAAGATCAAAAAATTGTATTTTTGAAACTAAATCTGAACTCAATTCTGAGCTTCAAGATGTTGATCTTCTAAATCTACATTCCAAATACTAACAAGCTGGAACTTCCAAACTTGAACTTTGGACTTGAACCGTTTCCTACAAACTGAATCACTTTGAACTACTTCAAAGTGCTTTGAACTGTCAAATGCATTTGAGCCTACACTTTGAACTGCTTTAAACCACTTTGAGCCAAGTTTGAAGTAGTTCAAAGAGGTTCAAAACCTAAAACTAAAAATTTAAAATTTGTGCCCATATGTGTACCAACAATATGTCAATCTAATATATTGATCTACCCTTAGAAGATGGAATACCTCTTCTATGTTCTTAGGTCTCAAATCTAACATGATCTCTCTAGTTATACTCTTAATGACCCTTTCTTCAGAGACATAAGTTTTTGTCAATTCCATGATTAACTCCAAGGACTATATTGATATTGGGTTTGATGCTACATTGACTAGTCCTAACTTTATAAAACTAGATATCATTGGGGACCTCTCCGTAGGTTATTTTCTCAATGCTAGGAACATGTTCTAGTCAGTATGACCAAGTTTAGTGTCTTGGATCTCTTAATTGTCATCTTGGAAGTGTGACTTTTTTGGAACACATTGAAACTTGAAAATCACTAGTTTCAGGACCATATTTGTAGTGAGGGAGGATGATGAATAAGCCATTGAATGTACACAAAATTAAGGTCCATTAGTCTGGATGGAAAGGACAATCAATAATATAAACCCTAATAATGACCAAAATATAATCGAGAAGCCTTGACTCTCAATAACTATTAAAAAACATCAAAAAACTTAATTCTAACCTTCAAAAACAAAAAAGAGCACACCTATCGCATCTCATGGATGTTCTAGGTGTACTTTTTCCTTTATGCAAACTTTTAAAATAAAGGTGCACTCCTAGCCCACCTTATTGGGTGTGCGATATGTGTACCCTTATGTTATATAGGCAAGTGCAAAAAAAGGGTGTGCATTTAGTGTACATCATGGGGTGCACTATATGTGCACCCTTATCATGAAAAGGGAACATTGAACCAAAGTATAAGGTGTGTAGCTATGCACCTTAGATAGGTGCACAATTATGCACCTTATATGATGTGAAGGCTTAGCTTTTAAATATTTTATTAGTTTAGTTAACCAAAAACAAGGTGCATAGCTTGCACACCCTTGGAGGTTCCCTAAGTTGATTCTTTTGTGTTGTGTAGGTGGTGGAGGGGAGATGGAGCTATGCATGTCAAGAGCTAGGAAGGTATGGGAACCTAGAGCTAGAAATAGGAAACGAAGGTGAAGAGGGGTGGGGGGTTCCAAGTTCTATAAACCTAGGGTTTAGTGCACCTCTTTGAGGTGCATAGCTATGCACTTCCAAGAGGGGAGTATTTTCCTCTACTACCAGTACACTAGTGAACCTAGTGAGGTGTGCTAGGTGTCCCTCTAACCTTTAAAAAATTGATTTTCTTCTTTAGAAACTAGGTTGATAGCCTCTGGGTTCTAAGCATAGACCCAAATTAGGTAAAGAATAGTAAGAAAAACCCTAAAAGGATTCAGACCATGGACTAGGGATCCAAAGAACTAAAAGATAAAGTAGGGGTCCCCATTTCTAAGTGAAATGGGGCATACATTGTGAAATCACAACATTACTGAAGATATGGATTTCATTTAAGTATACAACAAAAAACACTCCTATATAGTCTTTCAAGACTTCATTCATGTCTCTCATGAAGGTACTTGGTGCATTGGTAAGACCAAATGACATTAACAACCACTCATAGATACCCTCAATAGTCTTAAATATAGAATTTCATTCATCACCCTCCTTTATTCTAATTTGATATTAACTACTCTTGAGATCAATTTTAGAAAAGTATCTAGATCAACCAAGATAGTCTGTTAGGTCCTCTATCTTAGGAATAGGAAATCTATATGTAATTTTGAGTTTATTGATTTCCCTAGAATCAGCACAAATTCTCCACTTACCTCCCTTATTAGGTGCTAGGACAAATGGTATTTCACATGGACCGATGCTCTTCCTAATCAACCCCGATATAGAAACTCTTGGACTTGTCTTGCAATCTCTTTGTTCTGCTCTAGGGTCATCTTGTATGCAACCTTGTTTGGAAATTATGCAACTATTATGAAGTCAATTTTATGACTTATGGATCTCTTTGGGTGTAATTTTTGTGGTTCTTCATCACATATGATGTCCTTGAACTAACCTAGTAGTTCTTTCACTTCTATAGGAATAGGTGATTGTGTTGATGACTCCTCTTCCTTTGGTTTCACCATGATGGCATACCCTATTCCTTCACCTTCCTTCAAGTCCTTGTGAAACTCTTTTCCACTCATCAAAAATGTCTTAGCAGTACCATTTTCTACCTTATCTTCTTCCACTAGTGACTATATTCTATAGGTGACCCCAACCTTCTTGAATGAGTGTTTGTTTTATTTCCTATGACGCACTTCCTCTCTATCATACTACCAAGGCCTTCCTAATAGAACATGACAAGCATCCATATGAAGCATACCACAAAGAATCTTATCTTGATACTTACCAATGGTGATATATCTCCATACTTTTTCATTCACTAATATATCATGCCCCTTGTTCAACCAAGTCATCGTATAAGGAAACATGTGGAATTGTTTTAGACTAATCTTTTGAACATCCTCTTCTAATAACACATTGTTAGTAGACCCTAATTCTATGATCACTTTGCATACCTTGCCAATTATCTTGCATGTAGTTATGAAAAGTTCTCTCCTCTATTTAGGTTCCTCTTTTACTATCTCTTTAACCAAGACTCTTCTCAACATGAGGTTCTCACCCTTCTCTATGTCAAGGTCCACTTCCACTAATTTATGACTATCTTCCTCTTGGACATAAGTTATCTTCTTCTATCCATAAGTTGTTGATTCTTCTCTAGATATCTATAAGTAGGATGCCACAACTTACCATAGTGGTAACATTTCATGTTTTTGAAGTGTGAACCTCTACTATTATTTCCATACCTTCCTCTACCACCATTATTGGATCCTCTTCCTCTATTGTAGCCTTCTCGTTAACTGATCTCATTGGCCTACTCATTCCACATAGAATCTCCATATCTCCTCTTATCATTTGTCCTTCCACTTGAACCACCTCTTGAGTTACCTCTAAAATATTTACCTCTACCTCTACCTTTGGAGATTGGTTCACCCTTCTTCCTCAACTTGTCTTCCACCTTCCTAGCAATTTGGAAGTGGCTTTTCAATGTGGTTAGGCTGAATAAGTTTAGTTCATTTTGAATAGACCTCTTAAGGCCATTTAAATACCTTGCCACCTTGATTCTCTCTACCTCTTGCACCCTTGACCTTAGAGAAAGTTTTTGGAATTTTTCAATGTATGTAGCTACATCAAGTTCCTTCTTCCTAATATTTTTCCTCTATTTGTGTATCCAAATCTCATAATCTTCTATCAAATAGGTCTCCTTTATATTTTCTACCATACCTTTCGATTGGCTATATTTTTCTTCCCTTCATTTTCTCTTTCCTCTTCCACAAACTTCCACAAAGTTAGTGCCTATCCCTTCAATATTAACTTTGCAAACCTTAATTTCTAAGCCTTTATTGGCCCTTCACATTCAAAATAGTTATTAATGATTTCAATCCACTCTAGGTTAATTTTTGTATCCATCTTCCCATGCAATAGTAAAACATTCTCAAGATTTATCGCTCCAAATTATTTGGGGGCTTTGAGGAATGGTTCTTATTCACCAAGTGGAGGATCAAGTTTAGCTATTTGATTCTCTTAGTTCACCTTCTCTTTGCCTTCTCTTTGCCTTCACTAGTCTCTTGATCTTCCCTTGTTAGGGATGCATCTTCCATTTCTTTCAACTTGTCTTTCATCTCTTCTATGGCCTCATCAAGAATCCTAGTTTTCTCTTCCATGAGCTTCTTCTACTCATCCACCTCCTTAGCCAATTTTATATTGGTTACCATCTTTGATGATCCACTTGATTCAATGGAATATAACATACCACTACAAGCCACAACCTTATGGCTTTGATACCACTTTTACAGGTAGTTTCTTCACTTAGAGCTTTCATTGCTCTATCAAGACCAATTCTTAGCCTACATAGGGTCAACACTCTAATCCCAACCTAGAGAACTCTCTCCTAATCCCATTTCTCCAATAAACCCACCAATCAATTTAGTTTCTACTCCTTTTAACTCCAAAACTCTAAATGTGCATCTTTTCACACAATAGGCCAAAATTCACCAAATTCCATTAGAGGGTCAAAATCAATTTTTCACCTTGCCTATAAGGTTCTTTTCATACCTCATACCATTCTACATCATCTTGATAGGTCTATCTCACCCACAACTCCAAATTGCTCAATTTGTCCTTGTAGACCCAAGAGCTCCTATTAGCCCTCCTAGAAACAAGGAACCTACAATAACCAGAAATAATCCTTAACAAGACCTATATATTTCTATTAGACATTGTTCCACATTGACTAATGCTTGAATATTTTCTTGGTTTCAAGCCTCCATGATGTCCATACAGTACAATTTTAGAAAACCATTATTTTGAGGGTTTCATAAGCAATGAGATAAAAACAATTGCCAAATTCTTTAGACCCTTCATCCTTTAGACCTTACATCAAATCTCCTCCTTTGGGATGTGGACACCTAATACCTTACTCCACTCTTTCTCATTCTAGATTGGTACGTACCAGTCCCCTATTCATCTTAAAACTCCATTACAACCTTCATTGTGCCTTGTTAAGCTATGACTTGCTTTCTTAGGGATTTCTTGAAAAAATGGTCAACTAACTCCCATGACTCCAAAGACTGATATTTACATAGTTTACAAAATTTATTACTTGATTTGCAAAGGCCATAGGTTTTTAACCATGAGAAATCAAGCTCTAGCCATTTTTTTATTGTTTTCTCAAAACTGGACAACAAGTATGCAAAAACTAAGTAATTTTGAAAACCTAACAAAATGACTACTTCTAATAAAAAACCTAGGAATGATTCAAAACATGAATTCAAGATACTATTCCAGCACAAACAACAAACACACCAATCCAACTATTCAAACAATCCTTCCTATTTCATTAATCTATTCATACAAGTGATTCAAACAACCATTAAAAATGAGTTGCGAGGTGTTTATATAGGTTCTCTTAACCATCTTGGGCTTTGGATTGGGTTATAACCACACACTTTTCCCTTTCTTAAAAAAGTGTGAAAAATTGTCTTGCAATTTCGGCAAACTTTTGTAGTTTTGCAATCTATGCCACTAGACTCATCCAATTTGGTTTGAACACTTATAAGTTGAACCTAAAACACCTAGTGATATACATTTAACACTTCTTGCCCCATTTTAGACATTTTTCCATATTCTTCCTTATAGTGAAATTTTGAGCAATTTTAGGCTTAACGTGACCTAATTGCTTAAAACTTGAGTCAAACTTGAAACTTATCTAACCACATGTCTAAAACCTACCTTGGAAATTTAAATTTAGTCCCTATTTACTAAATAGTTGGTTAGACCATTTAAAAATGAAAATTTGAGTTAGGGTTTTACATTACCCAATATTTTTCTCCCCAAATGTACATGTACACTTGCATATTTAACAAATGAAAAACATGAATCTTATTTCAAAATTTGGTGAAGCCTATTTATTTTTACAATAAAAAACATGAATGGATTCTAAAATAACACACTAACTATTGAGTCCAAAATTTAGGAAATACCCAAAACATAGTTTGAAAACCATCATATTGACAAAATCTAAAATTAATAGGTAAAATACACTCAATAGTACTTGCACAACCTGTATATCCATTAACACTGCAAATATTTCTACAATCACCCAATTATTTATCCATAATCAGTTAGAATATTCAATCAAGATGTGTGGATATTTTATGTCTATTCTATGATCAAAAGGTTTTATTGAATGTGGTGTTGGCTGAAATTGTTTTTGATTAAGTAAAACAGGTTTGATAGGGATCCTAAAACACAAAAGTTTACATCATAATAAAAATAAAATTAAAAAGTCTAGCTTATAAGAGACTACTGCTAAAAGCCAAAAACCATAAAAATGCGTAAGGCTAGGAGGCAAAGGCTAGAAACCAAAAAAAAGAACAAAACCAAAAGTGAAGTAGCCTATTGGTTGTCCTTCTCCAGGTCCTACAGAGATTCTGTAGCTTCATTGTCCTTCTGACTATACACTCATTCCTGATTCTTGTTCTAGTTCTCCACCTACTCCACCTTGTTCACCTGGTCCCTAGATTTAGTCTGAGCAAACTCCACCTACCCAAAATCTATCCTTTTCCTCTGTGTAGTGTCCCTACCTAAGCCATCTCTCATTAGAGAGTCACCCAAGTTGACAATATTCTCATTACAAGTGTGTAGGGTCTCCACAATTTGTTTAGTCAACACTTGGTGGATGGATTTGAACTTGTGGACTTTCTATTTAATCAAGGAGAGTTTATCCTCTTGTCCATTCATGGTGTCCTGGGCGCCATGGATGTTCTGGTTACCAATCGGGGTAGTATTCTTTCTTGTGGTCTCCTAAACCCTGCAAGTATTCTGACTAGTGTCTTGGTTGTTCTTTTCCTTAAGGGCCTCAATTTCTTGAAACAATCATTTGATAGAACAAAAATTTTCTACCAAGAAATTCTTCACATTCTTTAGGAAATTGAAGCCAGTTTCCCACATGTTGTCAAAGATGACCAACATAACAGGGTCAATTAACTTGTGATAGTGGGTTCTACCATCAATTTTCTCCAACACCTAGATGTTCATCAATTCTCTAACAATACCTAGCTTAGTTGTGTCCATTCTAAGCCCTCCTCTTGTTCTTCCTTACCACCTTGCCACATCTTTACACCATAATTTCATTCATCTCCCCAAGCAGGGATATGGGTGAGATAGGGCCATGGGTTTCAAGAATTTGGGCTTCTTCTTAAGTCAAGGCTTGGTCAAACTTTCTTTTCCTGGTGTTACATGAAGGGGAAACAAGGGTAGCCTCCTCCTTATCACTAACCCTCCTCTTCTCCTCCTCACTTACATTTTCCTTCCCCAGCTCCTTGTCCTCTTCCTCTGAATTAGTTTCCATCTCCTCCTCTTCCTCACTGTTCATTTTCTCCTCTTGAGGCTCAGACTTGGGGGGTAAGAGGGTAGCTTCTAGGACTCTTTCTACTAGGCATACTGGGGTTGCAAGCAATAGAGGTGGCTTTCACTTCCTCCATTTTAATTACTTGAACATCCTCTGATTCACTACTTGGGTCACCAAGGGATTTTCCTCTGGTTTGGGTTTTCAAAAACTTATAAACTAGGAGAAGAAGCCCTTCATGGAGGGCGGGATTAGTAATAGTTTTTTTCTTGAAACCCTCAATACCCTTAGACATGGAAGAGTAAAGATAGAAGGGAAAAGAAATTTTAACAACATGACTAAAGTGGTTTAGCAAAACAAAATGGTGTGTTCTTATCCTGTCGAACCTGGTATCAAGAGTAATTTACTCAATGAGGATTCTGAGGACATACCTCCATAATTTCTTGATGAATTCAATATCATAGTAGGTTTCAATCTCGATGATCTTGTGTCTCTCCTTGTTATCCTTGACAAATACATTTATAACATTAGTTGACATCTTTTTGTCCTTTTAAAATTTTATGCCATCCAATAGGATTTTTGTCACCTCTACTATTAAGCCCTCAGAGATTTGGTGGGTTACACCATCAATTTTGACTCTCCCATTTCTCCAAGAATCCACCATGACCTTCATAACCCTAGCATCAAAACCATGCAACTTCTTCATGAACCTAGTTATTCCACCTTTTTTGAGCTTACACCAAACCTTCTTCTTCTCCTTCCAACTCTTCACCAACCCCAAAGGCTCTCTTCTAATCCTTTCACCCACCATGGTAGTCTTTAGCTTAGCAAACTCAAAGCCACTAGTAGTATTACAAAGCATAGAATTGGTTGAGACACTAAAAATGAAAATATTTTTATGATTATTAGTGGTTCTATTTGAGCTTGCCTTCAAGGTGTGCCTTCTGTATGTGTAATTATATCTTGAAAAGGGCTTTGCATTACTTCTTATTACTCTTCTTCCAGCATGCAATATGGAAAATCTAGTCATAATTAAAAAGGAATAATATTCATGCCCTGGATTTGGTCCAGCTAGAGTAACTCAATCACTGAAACTAGAAATTCATCATCATTCCTCCACATCATCACCAAATTTCTTGTGACTACATCATTGGAAAACCAATGAGCAATTGGGCTGGCCTCCCTAAAAATATAGCTGATGTAAGTCTTTTTGAACTTGCCTAGGTTGGATTTGGTGTGGTGAGAACCTTGATATAGTTGATGATGTTTAAGGAATTACCCTCAAGCTAGAGATGCTCAATTCTGGAAGCCAAAGCCAGTTTAACAATATGGTTGGCTGCACTGGCTTTAGAAAAGTGGTTAGTTTGGTGACTAAGAGGGAAGGAAATAGCAGCCATTCCTCTACCCAAAATATTTCTAATAATGCCTCCACTTCTAGTGGTACTAGGATTCCCCTTTATTTCCCCATCAAAGTTGGCTTTGTGCTAGTCCTCAGGGGGAAAGGAACATCTGGCTTCTTGTCTCCTCTTGTCCTTGTCTTACTTTCTAGCTTTATGGTTCCCTCGTTTCTTGGTGTTTCCACCCTTGGTTATAGCATAGTTCTCCAAAGTGAGACCTTCAATTTTCTTAGCAATTATGAATTCTGGAGATTCCCTTTCTTTGAATATTCTATTATTGTTCTCTTTCTATATTCCCTAGTAGAAGTGCGTGACAATCCATAAGCTAAATAAATGGGAACTCTTGCCAGAGTGGCAGATTCTCCATTTGTTGAAGAATTCCTAGAAACTAACCGGGGGGCACCAACTAAAATCGACGTCCCTAGTTAGGAGGTTCCACACCTTAAAAGAGAAGGGGCAATGAATGAACAAATGATTAACCATTTCTAGATCATGTTTGTAGAGGCTGCATCTATTGGGAATAATTTTGTCTCTCTTGTCTAAATTATCTAGGGTTAGGATTTTGTCTTGCAGGAGAAGCCAGAAGAAAATGTTGATTTTAGGAGTGAGACTAAAAAGTCTAGGCTTTAGCTCTAACTGGATTCTCCATCCTATCCCAAATGGAGAAATATCCTGAGGCAATAGAGTACTACCCACTTGAAGAATCCCCCCAAATGAGGGTATCCCTACTATTGTTGAGGAAGGTGGCTTTCAGATAAATCATTAGAGAGTTAAGGTCCAAGGATAGCTTGGATAGGTCATGCCAATCATTTCTATATCTGTAATCTCTAACATATAGACCATATCTTTCTATTCTTTGATTAGCCCATCTACCAAAGCAAGGGTGATTGATTAGAGGTCCTTGACACATCTAGATATCCTAGCCTTAGATTTGGCTAGAGGCTTTGCCTTCAAAATCCCATTCCAAATATAGGACCCCTAGGGAATCTCAGACCCATCAAATAGGGAGTTGAGGGACTACCTTCTCAGATATTTCTTAGTCAGGATATCTCTCCAAACACCTAAACTTTGAAAAATGTGACATATCTACTTAGCTAAGAGAGCATTGTTGAGATGTCTAATTTTTCTAATGCCAAGACCACCATAGAATTTGGGGAGACAAACAAGATCCCAGGCAATGAGGTGGTATCTCTTATGGTCATCAAACCTTGAGTAGAGAAAGTCCCTTTGAATCTTCTCCATCCTATTAGCATGCTTGACTGGGATGCCAAAAAGGCTTAAGGCATAAGTAGGGAGGTTGTAAAAGATGGATTTAACCAAAGTGCACTTGCCAACTTGGCTTAGGGTGGCACCTTTCTAGCCTATGAGTTCCCTATTGAATCTATCTAGGATGTTGTTCCAGAAAGAATTTGAGGGGTTGGTGCCCAAGGGTAGGCCAAGATAGTTGGTAGGAAGAGACCCAATACTACTTCCAAGATGTGGGCAATCTTCCTCTATCTCTCCAAGGGAGTGTTGATGAAGAAGACCGAGCTCTTTTCCCAATCGATTGCTTGGCTTGAGCCCTTGGTGTAGGTATTTAGGAGACCCTTGAAAACTCTAGCCTCATTGATAGAGGCTTCACCCCCCAAAATGGTATCATCCACAAATTTTTGGTGAGTGAAGGTTGAGGGACCTGAAGAGGGCTTTAGACCAAGCAAACTCCTATCCTGACATTTCCTCTAGATGAGTCTTCCCAAACATTCAGCCATTATGATGAAAATAATAGGGTAAATGGGGTCACCCTATCTGAGTCCTCTTGAAGGAAAGAAAAAAAGAGAAGGGGAACCATTAACCAAAATAGATAAAGAAGGAGAAGTAACAAGTTGAGAGATGAGCTTGCAAACTTGGGCATCAAAACCAAAAGCCCAAAGAATTTCTAGAAGGAAATTCTAGTCCACCTATCATAGGCTTTAGACATATCTAGTTTGAGTAAGAAACCTTCCTTCTTACTAGACTCAAGAGAGTGGATGACCTCATGGACCGTGATACTAGAGTCAAGAATTTATCTCCGAGGAACAAAGCCAGTCTACTAAGGAGAAATAATCAAAGGCAAGATGTTGAGGAGACTTGAGGTAAGAACCTTTGAAATGATTTTGTAGAAAGAATTGCAATGGCTTATGGGCCTAAACTTATCCATTGAGTCATCTATTGAAGTCTTAGGGATGAGAACCAAGAAGGAGGCATTTAGTTCTTTCAGAATATTTTTGGTGCCAAAGAATTCTTGTACTACCTTTATAACACCCCTCTTTACCACTTCCCAAAAGACATGGAAAAAAAAAGTTGGGAAACCATCTGGGCCTAAGGCTTTCTCTCCTAGGAGAGCATTGAGAGCCAAGAAGATTTCCTCTAGGGAGGGGAAAACTTTTAGCATTGAATTGTGGTGCGGTTGCAACAAGGATGGGATAGAAAAAAAAATATCAACTTGGTTAGGATTTGAGAGAGAAGGATCCTTGGAATGGAGGGAGGAGAAGAACTGAATAGCTTCATCTATAACCTCATCATCCTTAGTTAGATGAGCTTTGATTTTATTAATGGAAGAGATCTTGTTGTTTGCTCAATGTTTTAGGGTGGTCAGATGAAAGAACCTTGAGTTCTGGTCACCTTCTTTTAACCAATTAACTCTAGATATTTGTTTCCAATAATGTTCTTTCTTTAAAATGAGGTTATGGAGATCTAAGAGGATGACCCTCTCTTCTAGCCTATTCTGATCATTGTAACCGATGTGTTGAATTTCTTCCTAGATAGAGCTAAGTTGAGTAGTCTTCTCATCTTTATCCTAGAAAATATGGCCAAAGTTGGTTTTATTTCAAATTTTAATGTTTCTTTTAACATTTTTCAATTTTTGGGCAACCCTATACATGGCAGTGCCTTCAATCTCAATGTTCCACCATGAAGAAATCTTAGGTTCCAAAGCTGGGTGGGTTATCCACATTTTCTGGAAGTGAAAAGGAAAAGTCCTTTTGACAACAAGGGGGCTAACAGAAAGAGAAATAGGGGAGTGATCAGAGCCAACTCTAGGGAGAAGGGATAGTCTACAAGAGTAAGTCTAAAGCCACCTGGGAGAGATGAGGGCTCTATCGAGATGAATTTGGATACATTCCCCTCCAACTCTTTTGTTAGGCCAAGTAAAACTACCCCCCAGGAGATCCACATCCATAAAAGCAAGATTATGGATGAATTTGGTGAGGTCAAGCTTACTTTCCTAATCTAGGGCTAGCCCTCCACATTTTTTGTCATCATTGAGAGGGGAGTTGAAATCCCCCATGATGATTCATTTTTTGGTGTTGATGTTGTTGATGACTACAATGGGATTTGAAATCCCCCATGACAATTCCTTTCCCTTCTAGAGTTAGGTGCATATAGGTTTAGGATGAACCAAGAATCATCACTATAGTGAAGGGAGACTTTCTAGAGGAGAGAATTATTTGCATAGAAGATGGTGGATAACTGATACTTCCTATTGTTGTAAAGAATCAAAACCCCTCCAGAGGCTCCATCCAAAGTAGTGGCTACACTATTCAGGAGTTTACTAAAAGATAACTTATTAACCAATTCCATTTTCATCTTGGTCTCTTGGATCAACAAAAAATCAGGTCTTTGATCTTTGATCATATTTTTTACTAATTCCTATTTATGTGCCCCATTTAGGCCCCTTATATTCCAAGAAATGACCTTCATTTCTTACTTCTTGAGAATTCCTTGATGGTTCTTTGGCTCCCATCTACCAAGTTTCTTCTTGCAAGAGTTGGTTAGTTTTCTTCCTACCTAGTTTCTTGGGAGTTAAACCAACATCAGCCTTAACCTTGCTTCAAGTAGTCACTGGGGACAAGGGGGGGTGATCTCAAAGTTGGTTCTTCTTTTTCTTTTTCACCATGCACCAGTTGTTTAGGCTATCAAAAGAGAAATTGTCAATACAATTTTCCCAATAAGAGACCTGGTTAGGAGAGGAATTGTTGATGAGTTGCAAGAGTTTGGCCTCCAAACCCATTGGAGTAGATTGAGCCTTCCCCTAGCTTGGGACCAAGCTTGAAGGGTGAAGCAGGGAATCCTTGGGCCTAGGAGAAGGCCTCTGGGGGGAGGACTCCTTCCTCTAAGCTTCTGTCTCTATATTAGGGGGAGAAACCTGCCTCGAGGCAATTTACTTAGGCCCTTCTGGCACAACTACTTCCTCTACATTTGGGGCTTCCACTAGGGATGCAACCACTGCTAACTCCAAAGTAGGATCATCATTCTTGGTTTCATTCTGCCTAGGGACACTCTACTTGTCTTCCTTTCTCTCGCTCAAATCTAGAGATTTGGCTGGTTTGCACCTCCAAATCAATTTCTTCTTCCCTTTGGATGAAGGGAAAGAGGGGAAGGATATCTTCTTAGATTTGTTTTAGGTATCAAGAGCCTTGGTCTTCTACTTTTCTACCCTAGGAAACTGATGAGCCTTATGATTAGCCTTCAGGTAGAGAAAATAGGCAAGAAGAATAGTTTCATAGATTATTTTCTGGATGTGCACTCTGAGCTTTGAATGAAAGGCCACAGTCTCAAGCATATCTATGCCATCTCTAATACCGATGTAGATGCGAGTGAAGTTGAGGTGGTGCTTGGAGGTAGTGATAGGGTTTGTAGAGACAAGTTCACTAAAGGTCCTCACAAGCCCCAAAAAAAATCCTTGTTCCAAAATTCTAGAGGTAGCTCAAGTAATCTAACCAAGATAGGGGATTGAAAAAAAAAGGAGTCATTTAAGTTCATATTAGAAGATTGCTTTTGTAGCACCAGAGTGGAATTTCTGATAGCCCACTTTCCTTCACGCAAAATGTTGGAAAGATCTTTCGATCATGAAAAATTGAAAGACATAAATCCCTTTTCCATTGTCATGATCGAAACATGGCCTTTGAGAGCCCATTTCTTCTTGATAAAAGATCTGACATCATCTATGTTTGGTCTAGGCCCTAGAAACTTTCTAATTAGAGTTGAAGCCATAGATCAAATGTTATGATCCACAATTTTGCCTAGGATGGAAATGGCATAGGAGCCATTCTTTGAAATTGAAAGAGTTTTGATAGGCGAGAAAGAAGAATTACCTAAGGGTTTGATCCCAAGAAGGGAGGACCATTTTGTGGAGCCTTGCTGATCTGCTTTGGGATCCAAAGGAATCTTGACCACTTCCTTGGGGGGTACATCTAGGTCCCCATCCATGATCTCTGACTAGTCCCTAGTACCAAAAAAATCTTGACCATCCCTCATTTGTGACTTGTGTTCCAAACTAGGGGCCCAATCCTAATAGTCCAGAGGTGTCCCACCCATTCGTGAATTCAAATTTTGAAAACCATCACTCCCTCCACTCGCTTCACTTGCACTCGACATTGTTCCGAGTGTTACTAGATTCAGATTCTTGGCTAAAATTATTTATGCACATTTCAAACTTTGATTAAGAATAGTTTTCTTACATTAACAAGACAAACAAAAATATTATTATCTATTTTGAATCCAAAGAAATTTTTGGATAAAATACACATCACTAATGCTTGCATTTATTGTTTGTAGAAGTTGGTTATATTTGAATACGGTCTCAAATAGCAATGTCTATGCCAACATCAAAACAAAAAAATAAATTTAAATTTATCATACAATTTTAAAATAATTTTTCATGTAATTATAAAAAATAGTAATCTCTTTTTTTGTTTCCAGCATAGACATTGGTCGACATCCATAAAGAGGTAGAAGAGTTAACTAGTGAGTCAATTTTTTTAGGCATTTCAGTTAATTTAGTCATTTAGGGTCATTTCAGACATCAAACTTTATTTTTTAATTTTTATATCATGGAGCACTTTTCCTTGTTTTTTTTCAATAATTTAAGATATGGAGTAAATTGTCAAACTTTCTAGTTTCAACATCTAAGACATTTCTAGCACATGACAATTTTTAGGCTATTGTGTGCCACAATAAATAAGCCTATCAGCTTAAATATAATTGACTCATTCATTTATCATAATGTTCTTTTCTATTAAAATAATTGTATCAATATATTGAGACAACATTTTTTTTTCATTGAATTTTTAAATTTTTTTTACACATTTACCATTTTAAATTTGATTTGTGTTTAAAATCTAAATAGAGACATAAATATACATTTTAGTTTTTACAATGATTTATAAAAAAATTCTTGCATCTTTACCATTTTGAATTATATTGATTTGTATTTTAAAAATCTAAATAGAAACATAAATATTAATATAATGAATACATTTTTAGAAACATAAATAATAAAATAATGAATTTTTTTTCTTACTTTCATGTGCATTACAAGAGTGCTTTTTGATGTTTTGATTAAATAAGGAAGTAAGATAGTCTCAAACCTAGATAACAACAAAGTAATCAAACCATCTCTACCCTAGCCCATTACAATCAAGCACTAGATAAACTAACTCTAACTAGAATAGTTGGAATACCACCCAAAACTTACAAAAATAAAAAATTAATCAACCCATCCATGTTCTTTGAATAGTTTGAACCATCCATAGTTGTGACTAATTAAGTTGAAACTTTAATCTAGACTTATCTTACTAACCATGTTCAAAGACTTACTACCCTAAAAATAGTGGGGATAAATAGAGTACATAATTAAATAATCTTTTCCATGATTGAGAGTTTATTGAAGAGTTTGTAAGACAACAAATAAAATAGGAAACTAACATGATACCAAATAAAACCAAAAACACAAGAATAGAAACTAAGAATGTCTAATGTTCACCCATCTTCATTAAAGTAGGTCATCTCTTTAGTCTAGTTCCTAATCTGGGAGAAATTCTTTATCTCCTTGCAGTTCTCTTCCTTGGCTTGGCTTGCCTTTTTCAGTTTTCTCTTACTATTGATGACCCCAAACATGAACTTTCTTATATCATTTCTTTCTAAACTTTGCAAACGCAAGAAACAACCACCCACAATTCAAGACAAGTAACCACAAATTTGAACTATTTTCTTAGAATTTTAATTTTCTTATTTATTTCATCAAATTTATTATTTCAATCCTTCTTGTAGGGGCCTCAACCAAAAGGTACTTTCTTAAAGATGTGGATTTTTTCTTAGATTTATTGGGATGAGGGTTATCAAGGATTCAAGGTGACTACATTAGGGGCTTATCAACACATATTTCCTTGATAACCACCGAGGAATCAAGAGTTCTAGATGTTCTAGGGTTATTAATGGGTGAGATACATCTACCAAGACCTAGGTGGTGAGCACAAAAATGGTGATAAAGGATAAAAATGAACCCTTGGTGAGTAGGAGAGTTTTCTCCCAGATGAATGTTGTTTACTAGAGAGGAATATACAAAGAACAGGATGCAACCTTTTTCCCATGTCTAAGCATATTAAGCTACAAAAAATGATGCCTGTGATAGGTCTTGTAGTGACTTTTGAGATTAAAGTACTTGATTAACTAGTGGAAAATGGAACCAACATAACCAGGGAGATAGATCGTATCATACCAATTTCTAGAATTCACATGAACTAGTTCTTCCATTCCTTCAAAGAATTGATACCTAAATTTATTGTAGTCTAGTATACCTCTCCTTTATACTTTAACACCAACACATTCTAGGCTCATCACTTTGCCAATTAGTTTTGGCATCGCCAGATATTTGATACTACAAAATTTCACTAGTCCTTTATTCTATGAATTAGAAAAAATTTCATAGAGAGCATAATATTGTGGCATTTCATTGTTTGGAAATAGAAATGTAGACCCTTCTTAATAAAATATCCACAAATTCCTTTATTCAAGTTTAGGTCTCTACAATTTATGGGCTCAACAAATTTTGACAAGCCTCCCATGGTGTTCTCAAATAATTTCTTGGGATTTTGACTATCCAAGTTTAGATCAAGTATACTTTTCTCTGCAACATCACTCATCATAGCAACTTCCTTGGGTGAATAAAGACTATGGATATTATTGAGGAACTTAGAGGAAAAAGAAGGAATTTTTTTCTCCAAATATAGGTGATGCAAAAAATAAATCATAGCCATTAATACATCTAAAATCTTATCCCAAATCTTAATCTCAATCCAAGTATTGTACTGCATCATATAGTTGGGTCTTTCTCTACTGTTGATGTAATGAATGTGATAAATTATGATGATTGACTAGTCATTTTAATACCTTAGTATTTAGGATTGGACATCCTTTCACAATGATTCTATGTTTAGAAAAAATCATGTGTTTTACCTAAAATATTACACTAACTTCATTTGATTTATCGATCCAGGAGCGTAAATGTATACTGGTGACTATAGGGTATATGCTCTAATTCTTCTTTAAGTCATTACAACTAAAATAGAGGAAATATAGAAGGGAAATTATGCTAAAAAATAAAATTACAAATTAACTTAAAGTTTAATATAATATTGCAAATGGTAAACCTATCTATACACCTATGATGCAAGAACAATTCTTTGATTCTATTATCAATGGATGCAGAAGCAACATAATTCTACCTTACAAGTAAACAACAAGGAAATGAAATATATTCTAATAGAATAGTTCACTCACCAAGTGAGCCCCCTTTGATGAGTGAATAGAAATTGCAATGAAGATAAGAGATATAAAATTGAGCTATTGATTCTATTCATTCATGGTGAAAGATTACACTTGATTAAAAACATATCACACTTTGCTACTATGGAAAGTAACTCACTCTATTCCCTTGACTACCTCCAAAGCTACAACAACAATTATTTTAAAAGGAAACTATAATGACTTCCTAAATCTAAGATCACTCTATTAATGAGGATCAATTATAGACTCATAAAGTTTGAAACATAAACAATATTAACCACAAATAAATCCTATAGGAATATAGCAAGTTGTGGAAGCTACATTCATGTGCTACAATATATAGTTTTCTCCACTTGAGTATGTTTAAAAATCCACAATTGGATTTAACTTCATTAGTGCTAAAGTTCTGATCTTTGAATATCTATGGAAAAAATCTACAAAAAAACCAAGGCACACACAACCTCCATAAATAAATATATATATATATATATATATTCATCATCAATATTAGAGAAAAGGTGTAAAGTTCTAATTACTACTCTTGCAAATCCTATGGCTATAAGAAGAAAACCACCCAAAACATAGCATAGATGAGGAAATATTTATCAACATGTAATACTACTTCATTATACCATTGATGTCCATGAATTCAAGAAAATATAGAACCTTTAAACTATCCATATCCCTTCTTCATGTCTTTACACATATGTATAAAATATACAAAAAAATCATAAGTTCATATGCTTTAAATGATAAAGTTATAACTATTTGAAAGTAAGATAAAAGGAACTTAGGTTGATGTCCATTTGGAGGCCCATCATTCACCACAAATGAGCTATTGTTGGTCCCTAGGCCCCAACAACCATGAAATCTTTTTTCTAGCTTGAACTCTCCAATCATTATCTATCCTGTCCCCTAGCTCATTCTTAACATAATCAAAGTATCCTTAATTTTTCTTGAGCCTTCTCCAGCACCAAAATTTTGTTGACATATCACAATCCTATACATTTTTTTTTACTTCTAGTAGTGGCTATAGGAGAATTGGAGGTTGAAACCTTAATGGGAGCTAGTATTGTTGCAAACACCTTCGTAGTTGATATACCATTGAATTTTGATAGTAGAAAGAGTTAAATGTTGAGGAGAGTGGGTTTCCCTTATCCTTAGGTCATGTGGTATTTGTTTCCACCTTATTCTTGAAGGAAAATTTTTGTTTCAACATCACAAGGTGAATGTTGCTCCCAATCTACAAAGGCTTATTATCTAACTGGGTATACTTTACTAGCTTCTCTTGGGTTTCCTAGAATAGAAATCCAATCCAAAAAAAAATTCCAATAATTTTGAACTTATGGTCACATAAGTAGAGGATTGGTTATTTCATTTTCTGTGTATGGTGTAGCTTGGTGTTCCCTACTTATCTCATTCTGCATCCAAGACATTACTGCTCTCAATTGTACATCTCCTTCATAAAGAAGTGAGTTCCACTCTATATCATTAGGAATTTCCAAGATATGTAGATATAATTCACATATAAAATACTTCAAAAGCATTGGAACAAACCACAATGCATCATAAAACTCGTGAGGAGATGAAATGGAGGGATTAAGTCTTAGAAATATATAGTATTGAGAGGCAGTAGAAGGTGAATTAGTATTCTACAAAATTTTGCCCACAATTAAATATTGTTCATTACTATATAACTTGCATATGAAAGTAATGTTAGAAAGAATAGTCCAAGAAGATAATTGGGGAGGGGGATGAATTAGTTATCCAATAATTATCAACCTTATTTATCTTAACCATTTAATCAAAGTAAACAACAACCATACTAAAATGCACATACACAGTTAACTAGATATATTAACTAGAGAAACCCTTGATGAAAGGGAAAACCCTAGTGGGAATGATGCCCACAAGATGATGTACTAATATAAATATTCCATGTTAAATGATATTGGACCCTATTAGGAGTCTACTACAATATTTGGTACATATGAGTTTCTATTTGGAGACTTTGAATCCTTGTTAGAAGATTCCAACCCTATTAGGAGTTTTTCCAACACCGTTTGGAGTTGTAGAAGATAGAAGGACCCACTGTCCAAACATCTTCTAGGGCAAGACCACTGAACTCACTATCCAACTAATCTCTCAACTATTCCTTATAGAATAATTGTCACTATTGTACTTTAACTCTTTTATTCTATCCTATCAACTAGACCAATCACTATCAGACATTGTAGACCATGTCACAAACATCAAATCCAAATATCAAACTTTGGATCTCATAATAAAACCTTGGCAATGAAGTTTCCTTCACCTTCACTCTCCTATGCTTATCTTTTCATTCTTCTCTTTTCACTTCTTGAAATAAATAATTAATTTGATACATAATAAAGGAAAATTCTCTTCCTTTATATTGAATCCATGAAATAATTCTGTGAGTTGGCTATTATACTTTCTCAATTAATTATTATAGGACCTCGATAAGAACATGTTACACTTAGTGATAACATTAATCTTTTGCCTTGTAACTTGAATAATTTTCCATATGTCTAACATTATGATTAGTGAGATTAGCTATGTCATCTCCAGAATGTCTTCTTCACATCTTTAACTTTTGCTTCTTAGAATAACAACTTTGCTAAGACATATAACAAGTTTACCAGAACATGCTTCTATAGACTCTATCTTAGAATAGTCTTCACTAAAACTTGCATAACTTCTTCCAAAGTTAATATCTTATGCTTCCAAGGTCAGCTACATTTACTAGAATCTTATTATAATCTCCTTTTAGCCTTACTTAGTGAAAATGCTCAACTATCTATCTGTACCAACTTGTTCTTTACCACTATTCATCTATGAGAGACCACAAAAATGGTTATGTTGACATCAATGACAAACACAGTCATGAATGTAACATATCAACATGATAATCATCTAATCATGTTTCTATACTACCCCCATAAAATTATCATCAGCATTCATGCTTCCAATAATCTCCCCCTTTGGCATTGATTGCAACATAGATGAAAAATATCTAATCCCAAAAATACCAACTGTAAAAGACCGTTAACCTTTCCTTTAAAATCATCTTCATCAATCATTTTCCCCCATTTATATACCCACATGATGTAATAAATGGTGGTGGGTTACAAGGTCCAAACAAAAAGAAGAACTAATACACAAGATTCACAATGTTTTCAATGGATGTAATGATCTACAAGCCTTCAACACCTAAAATTCTTAACCAAGACCAATTCCCTATTCCAAGATGATTTAATGGTCTTAAAATATCAAATATAAGATGAATCAACTATTTTTAGGGATTTCAACCAAACCCAACACTCCAAACCCAAAACTAGCCTTTCTAGGCATTAATCTCAAATCATAATAGCATAAACAGTTTTTATCCCTTATCTCCAACACTTTCTAGAGGAATTGGAAAATTAAAAAAAAAAATTGGATACCCTTTTCAAATAAAAATAACATATATAAAACATAAGGGTAGTTTTTTGGATCAATATGGTTGTTCTACACAATAGCCTTGTCTTTAAACACACAAAAGACTTCACTTTACAAAGGAAGTATATGATAAACTTATCTTAAAAGTTTAGAACCTTCTATAATCTCATTAAATGGACCCAATTAGATGAATATGAAACCAATTTCAATGTATGGTCTTAGTAAACACAAAAACCCCAAATTATGCCTTCAAACCCTCAAAAGCTAGGGCTTTGTCAATTTTTGCTCTCCCAACACTTTCTTCAAGAATTAAAGGTTGTAACACCTTGTCTTGGACATATATAGATGAAATCAAACATAAAAACAACCCCTAATTAAGGCCAAACTCATATTGCTACAACATACCAAGCAATTTCAATGCAAAAATGCTCCCAAACAGCATGGTGATCACCAAAAACTCATCTCCCTCCTTCACAACAACATGTTAATGATTATTAGGATATAATATAGATGAAATTTAGAGTCATTCCATGAGAACTAGGCATAAATTCATGGAATGACCATTTCCTTAAGAGTTTTGTCAAACTTTCTTGAGAACATCTTAGAATGCTATCATAGTAAGCACTTATGAATATAAAAACCACTAAGAATATTTAAACCAATTATGAAATGGAGTATAGAAAAAATTTCTACTAGTCCCTTTTAAAATAGAAAAGACTAAAAAAATTTTTATTTTTGGGTGATGTAAGATCGCTCTTACATCTACGATGCTCCTGCATCAGACACTTGGAGTAATTTGAGAAGTGACTCCATCACGTCTCAATTGTTTAGAGAAAAAAATGATGGTTAACCTCTACCCTTTCTAGCCATGATAAATCCTCTAATGGCCTCCCTTTCCATTTGACTAGGTATTCCTCATAAGTTTTATTCCTTGTACTTTTGCTAATATGACTATCCAATATCTCTTTAATCTCCTTTCTAGCTAAACTAGATGCTAGAATACTCCACTGTGCTTCTACAATTTCATCTCCATCACTTCCTTCATAATACACTATCAAATATAAAATATTAAATACTAGTGAAAAATCAATTCAGTAGGCAACTCCACTTCATAAGCATTTCTTGAATCACATCTTTTCACTATCTTGCAAAGTCCAAATTTCTTCACCTTTAGCTTATTATATATACCGACTAGAAAATGTTCCTTCCCCAAATGAACCATGGCTTCATCTCCAATCTAAAATTCCTTATACCTCCTTTTCACATCAGCCTTAGCCTTCTACTATGTAATCATCTTTATGATGTACTTCCTCACCTCCTCACATATGTTCTTCAAATGTTCATCAAATTCTCCTACTTCAACACTACTTATCTCTAAGTTATCCAGCTATCACAATTTAGAAACATTTATGGGACTAATCCAATATATAATCTAGAATGGTGATTTACTAGTACTCCTATTGATAGAATTATTAGATGAAAATTCTACTTGTGGTAAAATCAAATCTCATCCTTTTGGCTTGTCTCCAACTAAACATCTCAGCAAGTTTCCCAAACTACAATTCATAACTGTTTTCTATCCATTAGTCTATGGATGATGTTATCAACTGAACTTCAAATCTTTTATTGACTTCTTCCATAATGTATGCCAAAAATACTTAACAAATTTGGTATATTGATCTAAAACTATACTCTTTGGTAGACCACATAGTCTCACCACTTATATGAAAAACAACTTTGCTACATGAACATCATCACTAGTGTTCTTGCAAGGAATAAAATGTGTCATCTTTGAAAACCTATCAACCACCACAAAAATAGAATCATGCCCACATTGTATCCTTGGTGATCCCAAAATAAAATCCATGCTGACATCCTCCCATGACTTCTTTGCTATAGGTAATGACTGATACAACCCTATATTCTTCTTCACTCCTTTCACCATTTGACATACTTTGCAACTCTATACAAACTTCTTCACATCTTGCTGCAACTATGACTATGTTGAAAATCTGATTGAAAAGCTCATTATTATTGAAGATCAAAGAGGGAGATTGTTGTAAAAGAATGTTTTCAATCATTATTTTTTCATTGATATCAAACCTACTATTTGTAGGGATGATATTTTCTTATAAGATCCAAGTACTATCACTTAGTTGATTGATGAAGAGAATTTGATCAACAAGATGTAACAAGAGTACCTAAGGGAAAGGTTGAGTTATGATGTTGTAATTAAGTGCAAAGATTAGGTAAGATAATGGTTAAGTAATGTATTGTAGTACCTACCCGTGTTCACATCTTTTCTGGACATATTGTTGTTATTATTATCAGACTATGTTAGACTAGCTTATGCTGATGGATTAGTGGTTTTGTTTTGAGACTATCAAACATTATGTTATGGATTCAGTTGGTATATGATGAGATCATTTAGACTTTACATTTCATGTATGCATGATGATCATTACATTGCTTTTAGTTATTGTTGATGATTATTTAGATGGTTTATTATCTCATGTGTTTTATTATGGATACTTACCCCATACTTGCATGTGTATGATGTGCATGTTTTCTTATTGTATGGCATTTTTGATGTGGTTAAGGAAGGGAGTCGTAGTCACCTGCTTAGTCAGGATCTACACGATGCACCACTTCCTGCCATTGTCTATTTAGCATAGCATTATATATATTGTATGTACATGCATGATTTTTCTACAGGTTGCAGGTACTGGGTATCGACTTCTCTAAATTGCTAGGATGAGCATACCCTATTATACTATCTCAATGATAAGAGGAGGGAGATAAATTCTCAAGTCCAAATCCCAAACCCTTAAACCAATTGTGCTAGTGAGGTAGGACAAGTATTTGGATATTTTACCCACCGAATGTGTCGGATGACATAATTCGTGATTTTTAACCCTTTAGACCGATTTTGTGTGAATTGCTCTATGATGGGATTTTATATTTAATCTTGGAGGTCTATTGTGAATTTTCTATTAATTAAGTCTTAATAAATAGATTTAATTAATAAATTAATTTTTTGAGAAAATTAATATAAGATATCATGTTATTTGATATTTTGATTATAATTAATTAAATGAGAATTAATTGAGGAAAAAGAATTAAATAAAAGATAATTAGAAATTAAAATTATTAATAATAATAAAGTAATAAATTAATAATAATAATAAAAGTTATAAAAATTAAAATAAAAGTTATAAATATTTAAATAGAAATTAATAAAAAGTAAATTAGAGTTATAATCGTGCATGGGAGTTAAGACACCTTTCTATTTTTCATGTGTCAAAAACACGTGGTTTTAGTGCATCAATTAAGCACATGGTGTCTACAACCCTATGACTCATCTAGAAGGTTGGAAAAGACCCATGCTTAGTTGGTGACACCTTCTAGCTGTTTCTAGAGGCATTCTAGATGTTTCCTGAGAGCTCTTTATATTCAGGCATTCCTAGAAGCTTAGATAGCATTTGGAGTGCAATTGGAGCATTGGAGGATTCAAGAACTCTGAAGAAGGGAGCTTGCTCTATGGATTTTCTAAGGAAGAGTGAATTAGCATTAGAATCAGGGTAGATTCTTGTGATTTTACTTATGCTATTTTCGTATCTTGCATTCCATGTCTTCTTTGTATCTTCCATATGTCTTCTGAGGAATTTTCTATTTTTATTGTATGCAATCTCAATATGGGTAGTTTAATTTATTTGAGAATTTTATATGCATAGATCTGAAAAGAACACGGGGCTAAGGTTTAGATTCATAGTCAAACCCATTAGATTAATTATTGGAAGAAGTTTGAGATCAAAGATTTATAGGAAAATTATGAGAACTGAAATTTATATATGTTTATATTTCCAAATTTGAATACATACATACATATATATATATATATATATATATATATATATATATATGTCTATATGTCTATATGTTGTGATATTTGATCAAAATTTGTATATACACACACACACACATATATACATATACTTTTATATATATATATATACATATTTATGTATATATACATATATATATATATATTTCATTAATAGGTCGAATGACATATATTTTGTAGTGAGCGAATGACACATTGCGATTGGAGGGATGCATTTTAATAAAATGCAATATAATTATAAATTTGAATGGGCAGGGGGGACATGTTTTCCCACCCCCGCCAACAGCAATGCCAAAGCAGACTGTAGTACCGCAGAGTACCTCCAATCTATAGTGTACCTATGACCGCAATGTACCTTGCGATCCACGGGACATATATACATATATATATATATACATATATATATGTATATATATACATACATATATATATATATGTATATATATATATATATATGTGTATGTATGTATGTATGTATCAGCAGTTATAAACTTGCCTTGTGTTGTCAAATGCTTATTAATTCAATTTTTATATAATTCATTTTATAATTTAATAAGTATGTGTATATGTATATACATTATTAATAATAAATAATTAATATTTTAATAGATGTTTGGAATTTAAAGAGTAATTCTTTAATAACAAGTTATTTTATAATGTTATGCAATATAGGTTCAATATAATCTTTTAATTTGGAAAGATGAATATGAAAAGAATTTAAAATATTATTTTGGATATGATGGGGGTCATTATCATCAAAATATGTATGTAAAAGACATTTAGAACATTTAGAAAATTGAGTCTAACAGTTTTTGTGGAGAAACTTTTATCTATCAATACAAAAACATGGGTTAGGTAAAACATGAAATTTTTCCATTTGATATTTAAATTAGAAAACATAAATCGAGACTTTTTCATTTAAATTCAAGTTTAGAAAAATTAAAACATGTGTTTGCATTGTGTATTCTTTATTCTATTGTTTTGGGTTTTGGGTTGACTAGTGTTGACCAGTTATAGGACATCTACCAGAGGCTTGGAAGTTATGTGATTGTGATGTCATGATGATGTTTTAATCTCGATCTTTATAAATCCAACCATGGTTATGTGATGGAATTCTCTATGTATTGGTTGTAATTAATAATTGTTATAGTTGAGATTCTTATGTATGAGACACTTGACTTAACCATTTTTGGTCATTGATCAGTTATCCTTGGTTATTTTCTAGTCGTCATGATGGGACTGTAATGTGAATTTATTCTTGATGATGTCATGTTGTGACATGTTTGACTCAACCATTTTTGGAGTCTTCGATCAGTATGAATGAGATATATTTTAGTTATTGAGAACCATTGGATACTTTTGATTATCAGTGATACTTCAGTTGCCAATAGAGAGCTGTTGTGGTCATGATTTTTTATGGATGCTTGCTCATGGAGATTTGATGCTTTTATGCATATTTGATGATTTTATTATGGATTATCTTTTGTGATTTTTGAGATTTATGATTCCATGAGCTTAGGGTAGGATATTTTCATGTAGTGTCGAGAAGTGGCTTGCAATGGGGGTCGGGGCCCTAAGAGGCTGCCAGGGTAACTCATTGTAAGTTGGATTAATAAGTGATAACATTCACACCTAATACTAACTGAATGAACCTAAAAAGATAAGAGTTTTGGTTCTCACCCATGCCTTGAGTGCTTGTACAGGCTAGGATGGGGGTGGTGAGAATGCATGGTTGCGACCTTGCATTCCATAGTATGCCTTGTCAGTATGAGAGGATACTAGTGGCCGCATGAGATCAGTATGGACCCGTGGAGTTTAGCTAACTGCCAGGGTAAATTGTATATGATAAATGCAATGACACTTTCTCACTTGCATAGTAAGTTCCTACATGTCATTGTGTGCCTCTGGGAGTTAGATGTCGATTTGTGTTTGGAACTTTTGAGTTAGTATACTTTTAGGATTCCTGGACCTAAAGAGATTTGTGCTATGTGTTTTGGATAGCCTGTTTGGAACTTGAGATTATCTCCTTAGCACGGTGGTAGTGGACCACTTAGGTACCACGCAGTTGAGTGGTAGTGTATTTTTCACTGTTATCATTTGAGATTCATTGAGACATCATGGTTGATGCGTCCTTCATGATGGTGGATATGTATCCTTTCATTGATGATTAGCATATGTTAGATGTTATTATCTTATGCTTATATTTTCTTGTTAGATTACTTTCTACATATGATGTTGTATATGTTAGGAGTGACATTCCTACTATGTTAATACTGATGATCTCTTCGGTGATTTGGAATGTTACGCACAGAGGGATGGCTAGGATCCACGATGGTCTAATGATGCTATTAGCAGTTGGGAGGAACCGTGCACTTAGTTTATTATGTTTGATCTTTAGGATGAATGTATATGTCTTCTATGATGATGTATCATGTGTATCATGTGATTATCATTACTTTGATGTATCATGGATTAGAATAGGATGATGTACCTTATTCTACATATATATATATTCTTTTAAGCTTTTCATACCCTGTGACATGTACAGTGGATGATTGAGCATTTGGAAATGTAATGTATAAACATTGGACTTATCATTATTATTTCATATGGATGTTGTACTAGATGGATTCATGTATGTTAGTTGACTTGGATGTTATTCAACATTAAGGGATCTTTAAAGAATCTAATATGTTCTGTATGTTATGTTTACTTCTAGATAGAAATTGCTATTGCTTCCGTTATGATGCATAAGTTATATGTGGTCTTTACTTTTACATTAAAAAAAAAATGCTACTAAACTTAGTGAAATTCTAGGTTAATTCTTTGGATTCCTTGGCAGTGCGTTACATGTATTGATGACATACTCAAAGATATAGAGGTTGGTCACACTTAGAATTATTGGAGGAAGAAGTTTTAACAAGGTTGACTATAAAGGTTAAACTAAGATCATAAGTGGGTGTCAAGCAAGTTAGTTGAAGCTAAGAAAAATTTCAATAGAAGCTGAGTAAGAGACAATTCTAGTATATGTTGAGGGATCTTCATGTGCTGAGTGAAGATCAGGTGTTGAGCATTAAAAAAATTTCACTTGGTGCTGAGTGATCTTTAGGTACCAAGCACTAAGAAAAAAATAGTTGATGCCAAGTAACACAATATATGCTAAGCACCAATATTTCAATAGTGCCGAGCTATTGCATTATTTCAAAAGATAAACATTTGCCAAATCTAAGCTGACATAGTGGTTACATTAAAATTTGTGAATGATTTGGAAGATAAGGATGATAAGTTGTTGGCACAAAATCCTATGTAAACCATTTTTGGGTGAATTCTAAAGGATTATTCAAGAAGGTTCTAGAGGAAATAGAATATGGTTTAGATGCAATGAATCCTACCTAATCCATGAAAATTGAAATTGAAAAATGGAAGAATCAAACAAGAAAAGGTACTCCAAGACTTCTATTTGATAAGTCATAGACCAAGAAGCAAAGAGCTACTAATATTGTTGTAGTTGAAGAGCCATATCTATGAAGTGGTTAGAAGGGTGTCAAGGAGGAGACATCTAGGAGAAGGAAGAGAATAGAGGCTCTACTTCTATGAGCGGTCATGAAGAGACGATTGCACTGGTACATTGAGGATGAGAGATCTAAGCTTGAAAGGAGGGCAAGCTATCAAGAGTTGTAGAGATTGAAGGCCAGGCAAGGGTATGAGCTGAGGAGTGATCTGAGATCTACAAGATAAGTTGTATTTTGTTGTCAGGTCAAGATTTTCTAATACTCTCTAGCAATTGTATTAGATCTAAAAATCCTATGGACTTAGGTTGGCCTAATATCCATTTGTAAATCCTTTAATAGGGTGACAGTCAAAGTGAATGTTCTAAAGTCCTCTAATAAAGCCCACTTCTAACAGAGTCGTTAAATCCTCTAACAAGGTCACATTTAATAGTGTGTTGTAAGCCTTTAATAGGGTAGGTCTTTCACAGGTCATCACTTTAGAAAAGTGAGAATTGAGTAGCATGGTACTGGTGGTTTTTCCCAAATTGGGTTTCCACGTAAATCACCGTGTCATGTGTTAATTTATTATGTGTTATGCTTGCATGTTGATTTACAATAACCTGCTAATTAAAAAAGTTAAGGCTTGGATGAAAGAATGGTTGAATGGGTTCACTGCACTTAGTGAAAAGTTTGAATAGGACATCTGGACCTTGAATAATTAGTTCACCCCCTCTCTTAGTTGGTCTAAAGTAATTCTAATAGACTAGTAATATATCTTAGAAAAAAAAAGAGCAATGGTTTATCTTTGCCAAAATGTCTGGCCAATTCTCCAGTATGCTTCTCCTTGAGGATATTCTCTCTCATAGAACATCTAAGAATACACAATTGGTTTCCTTTAAACAAAATACTATCCTAGAAGATGAAATCCAACCACTTTGTCTTGTCAAGTGTAAAAACTTTTATACAAGCCTTCCATGCTTCACCAAAATCAGGATCATTTGGATACAAAGTACTGAGTTCCTTTAACCTAACCACCTCTATCTGCATTTCTATCATAAAAATTTGTCTTCTACTAAGAGCATTTGTAACTCTATTAGACTTCTCACTCTTGTGTTGCGAAAAAAAAGAAAGTATAGCTCTACCAAAAACTCAAACCACTTCAAATGCCATTAGTTTAAATTTACTTGATTATTCAAATATTGCAAAGATTGATGATCAATATACAAAAAAAAATTCTTGGGATGAAGATATTATCTTCACTTTTTCAATGTTTAAAAGTTATCATAAAATTCTTGATCATATATAGAATATTTTCTTTTTACATCATTCAATTTCTCACTAAAATAAGCAATAGGTCTACCTTCTTGGCTCAAAATAGCTCCTATTATAATGCAACTAGCATCATAGTCTACTTGAAACACCTTGTTAAAATTAAGAAGTGCTAAAATAGGCTACTTGGTAACTTTCTATTTCAATATATTAAAACTCTTATCTGCTCCTATAGTCCACTTAAATTATTTCCTATCCCCTTGCATTATTTTAGTTAAGGGTCCACAAATATTGCTAAAACCTCTTATGAACTTTCTATAAAAACTAGCCAGTACATGAAATGATCTTACCTCTATCACACTCCTTGGAGTAGGCCATTCAAGGATAGCCTTCACTTTTTTTGGGTCCATTTTGTGACCTTGTGCTGAGACTACAAATTCCAAGTACACTATCATTTTTTACAAAACTACACTTCTTCATGTTTATTAGCAACTTTTCTTCCCTCAACTTATCAAACAACTTGCAAATATGAATGAAATGCTTCTCCAATCTCTTACTAAAGATCCAAATATTTTCTAGGTAAATAATGACAAACTTACCCAAAAACTCCTTTAGTACCTCATTCATGAGGCTCATGAAAGTGCTCGGTGCATTGGTTAGCCCAAAAGGCATGACTAACCACTCATAAATGATGCAAATCCACACCTTGAAAAACTCAGAAGGAATCAGTCACTCAACTGAGTTGCTTCAAGGGGCATCTACAACCTTCAGGATCACACACTAAAATCAGATTCAATAAACAAAACTTTGAAAATAAAATCCCTCAAAACATCTTCTTGCTGCCTTCAAATAGACCTGCACTTAGAAATGAATAACTTTTGAACCAGAAAAGATTTACTCAATCCAACTGTTGATCTTTGGCATAACTAGGTTTCAAACAACATATAAAAATTTGAGAGAAATCCAATAGTTCAGACCCAAGATATTGACCCTGCATCAGAGTACATTTTTCTGCAATTGTTATTCCCTAAACTAATTGCCATGAGAAAAATATGAAGCATAACAGTAGAACCATAATCTTGAAAAAAAATACAGGAGACCAAAAGAGACATAAAACTTCACATTCATCCCCAAGTTCGAATCCTTTTTTACATAAAAGATTGGCTTTTTAATAACCAAAGTCTGACTGGCCTTGTCGTCCAGTAGTAATAAAAACGTTTTCTTTTCCATCTAAGAATAGGAATCTGAAAGATGATTTACCATCAATACCATGCAGCAATCATGGATATTCTTGTAACTGCTAAGAATAGGAATCTTAAAGATGCTTTACCATCATTACCATGCAGAAATCATGAATATTCTTGTAACTGCTAAGAATAGGAATCATCAATACCATGCAGCAATCATGGATATTCTTGTAACTGCTAAGAATAGGATTGGCTTTTTAAAGAAAACTGACTTTCTTCCAAATAGAAGGAATATGAAATGGTTTCTTTTATTTCATAGCCATTTTTTCGTCATTATGAAGACTCTTAAAATTGCCACCAGCTTTTTGATGAGATTCTTTTAATTATTGACCACATGGCATTTCTATTACTAATTTTATCCTTTCTAAAACTAACACTAACATCATTAACCCTTTCCTCTAACTCTCTAACATATCCGACTAAAAACTATAACATTTATTTAATAAAACACCTAATTCTATCCACTAAGGCATAATCCTAAATTATTAAAATTGACCATTTAAAATATATGGAAAATCTTGGACCTTTGAAATGATTTAGTAATGAGATGTGTCTGCATCATACGCCCAAGGACAAAAAAATTCAAGTCCCATTGAATTGCTGGAATCTTTTTCCAAAGTTTCCAATTGTATGTAAGCAATAATGTTGCTGGATACAATTAAGTAATTGTGTATTGTCTTTGATGTTACACAAATGCCATATCAGTTATCAGACAGAGTCTACCGAGTTCTGTCGGTCAGGAAAACAGTTTACAGAGTCTACCGAGCTCAGTCGGTCAGTAAAGCCTTTTGTAGTGTATACCGAGCGTTCCTTTATGTCACACGGTGAGTTAGTGTTAATCGAGTTTGTACGATAAGCTAAGGAAAGTTTAGTTCTTACCGAGATCACTTGGGTATCAAAAGATTTTGTAGTGGACGGTTAGTGTTAACTGAGTTCGCACGGTAAGCTAAGGAAAGCTTAGTTTCCACCGAGCTCACTCGGTAGTCGAAGACAGCTTTTACCGAGTCTAGTGATTTTCCAAAGGAAGTGGTAGGTTTACCGAATTCCCCGGTAATTGTAGTTTTTAACGAGTTCTACCAGTTAACACAGGAAGCAGTTTTTTTTTTTGTTCTGTATTGACCGAGCAGCGTCGGCCAGTGAAGAATTTTGTTTTGATTGTTAGCTCAAGCTGACTTTGGAATATGTTTTGTCAAGTTGGTTGGGCCGACCTGGTATTATGTATAGTATATAAAGAGGTGCTCAAGATGCGGAAAAGTGTGGAATAGAGAGTGTATACAGATAGTGCAAGGAAGTGCAAGGAAGAGACTTGTGTGTGCCTAAGCAGAGTTGAGCAGAGGGAAATCTTGGAGCTACAAAGATATATTTAATCAGTAAGGATCTTGTGGAGCTAAACTGAGATCTGTATTTAGCAAGATAAGTTGCATGTATTTTCAGATCATTCATTGTTGCTTTCTAACCATTGTAACAGTGATTTCAAAATCTCCTAACAGAGTTGGTTTAACAGCCATTCCATAAATCCTTTAACAGGGTGGCAATTCAGTTGAATTTTTTTAAAGACCTCTTACAAGGCCACTCCTAACAGGGTGATTAAATCCTCTAACAGGGTCACACCTAACAGTGTGTTTTGTAACCTTTAACAGGGTTGGCTCCTAACAGGGCTCACTTCAGAAGAGTGAAAATTGGTGACTAATTGCTGGTGGTTTTTCCCATATTGGGTTTCCACGTAAATTTTGTGTCTACTGTGTTCATGATTACTTTCTTTTGCATGGTCGCTTATTTCAGTAAATGCTTAATAAATTAACTAAACATCTATCAAGTTTTAAGCAGTAACTTATGTGTTTACCGAGTAGCAGCAGCAACTAAGTTTAAGGCATCTTTGGGACTGTTGAATTTGTTTTTGTGGTAATTGATTCACCCCTCCCCTCTCAGTTACCCCATCTTCATTTTCCAACAATTAGTATCAGAGCTTTTGGTGCTTGCAGGAGGAGATTTCAGAGATCTAAGCCAAAGATCAAGATGTCTTACAAGAGGGAAATCCCAAGGCTTAACCGAAACAACTTCTCAGCATGGCAGGGATTAATAAGACTTCATCTAGCTTTCATTGGTGATACTGGTCTGAAATATCTTGATGAGAAATATGTAGAACCATCAGGTACATTATCAGTCAATGACATTGCTATAAAGAAGACTCATAACATTATGATGATTGATATTGCATCTGCCTTGAGTTATGAAGAGTTTGATGATGTCAAGGACTGCACTACTACCTATGAAATGTGAAAAAGACTGAAAGAGATCTATGGTGGAGATGACAATGTTAGAAGAGCCAAAGCTGAAAGTCTGAGAGGACAGTTCGATCAGATGAAAATGAAAGAAGATGAAAATATTTCCAAATATGTTGAAAGAATTAAAGCATGTGTCAGTGCTATCAAAGCTTCTGGAGGAAGTATCAGTGAAGAGACAGTCATAAGTAAAGTTCTTAGAACTCTACTTCCAGTTTATGCCATCAGGGTATCAGCCATTCAAGAAAGAAGGTGTGAGGCCAATCACAAGATAAACCTAGAGGCCATAGTTGGAAGATTGACAGCATTTGAACTAGATAATTTTGATAATTATGTTCCAGCTGCAAAGAACATTGAGTCTGCATTTGAAGCCAAGCTTTCACTCAAGGACAAAGACAAGAAGAAGAAGGAATCTTAGCCAGAGAGTGAAGATCAATCAGATCAAAGTTATGACAACGACATTGAAGTAATTGAAGCTCTACTTGCAAGGAAATATTCAAGAGGAAAAGGTAAATACAAAGGTAAAGTACCCCTAATCTGCTTTTCATGTGAAGAAGTCGGTCATATTGCTGCAAGGTGTCCAAACAAGAAAGATAAAGATGAAAAGAAAGATAATAAATGGAACAGTAAGAAAGATCTCAAATCATTTAAAGATAAAAGTAAAAAATCATGTTTTATGGCTAAAGATTCTAATGATTCTAATGATGAAGAAGAGGATGAGATTGTTTACATTGCTGTAAAAGATGAATCTGACAATGAAGAAATGGCACTCATCTCTCACATAAGTAAGAATGATACATGGATCATTGATAGCGGCTACTCACATCATATGACTAGAGATAAAACAAAGTTTGATCAATTTGAAGAGTATGATGGTGGCAGTGTAAGATTTGGAAACAATGAACCTTGTTGCATCAAAGGAAAAGGAAGAATCACTCTAACCTAAGAACTTGTATGTGATAATGCTTATTGGGTAGAAGGCCTAAAGCACAATTTGTTGAGTGTGGCACAGTTACTCAACAATGGACTCAAAGTAGAATTCATCCAAGGCAAAGCAAGACTGCTGAACGGTAAAGGAAAGCTGATTGGATCTGGTACTCAAACTAAAGGTAACTTGTTCTATCTTGAACTTGATGAACATTCATGTTTTATTGCTCAAGTAGAAGAGAGTTGGTTATGGCATAAAAGGTTATGTCATGTGAATTTTGACAATTTGGTAAAGATAAGAAAATTCAAGAAAGTGAGAGGCATTCCTGATTTAAAGAAACCAGAGGTCGGTTTATGCAAGAATTGTCAAATTGGAAAGATGGGTAAGTCCAGTTTCAAAAGCAAAAATTATCAGTCTGAAGATTTATTAGAAATTGTGCATACTGACTTATGTGGACCTATTGGAACTGAAAGCTATACTGGTGAAAAATATTTTATTCTTTTTGTTGATGATTATTCAAGAATGATGACCGTCATGTACCTAAGGAACAAATCAGAAGCATTTGAAAAGTTCAAATGGTATTTGGCAAGAGTAGAAAAAGAAACAAGGAAAATATTGAAATGCCTAAGGTCAGATAGAGGTGGTGAATTTATTTCACATGAATTCAATAACTTTTGTATTGAAAGAGGAATCAAAAGACAGGTTTCAGCACCAGGTACTCTTGAACAAAATGGCATAGCTGAAAGAAGGAACACATCCATCATGGATTGTGCAAGAACCTTGATGATAGAAAAGAATGTTGCTATCAAATACTAGAAGGAGGCTATTAGTACAGCAGTTCATACCTTAAACCGAGTACAGTTAAAAAAAAAACTCATTCAAAACTTCCTATGAATTATGGTATGGCTATAAACCCAAATGTAAGTTATCTAAAAGTATTTGGAAGCAAATGTTATATCTTGAAAGAATCTAAAAAAGGTAAATTTGATGTAAAAGGTGATGAATGTATATTTCTTGGATACTCATGCAAGAGTAAAGCATATAGATGCTTGAACTTATCTACTCACAAAGTCATAGAAAGTATACATGTGAAAGTTGATGAGTTTGTAGAAAAGACTGAAGAAGAAAGCAGAAGAGAACCAGAAGATTACAAAAGATTCATCTTCAGTGAATCGGATATAATATCAACTGCATCTGAGAATCAGAAACCTTCTTCTACCGAGTCATCACTAACCGAGTTGTAGGAAACATCTACCGAGCAAACATCTACTGAGCCAATGTCTACCGAGTCAAAGAATACCGAGTTAGAGATTACCGAGCCAGAGGTAACCGAGCATGTGCATACCGAGCCAGTTGATACCGAGCCAGACCAAACTGAGCATGAAGGTGAAATGCAAGAAGATAACAACAATATTCATCCAAAAGGAAAAGAACCTGTTCTAGCCAAGTATGTCAGGAGACATCATTCAGCAAATCAGATCATTGGAAATAAATTTGAAGGAACCATCACAAGAAGTAAGTTGAAAGGTACTTGTTTACTTGCTGATTTTGAACCTAGAACTGTCAAAGATGCATTAGAAAATGATAATTGGATTGAAGCAATGAATGAAGAAATAGAGCAGATAGAGAAAAACAAGACATGGACTCTTGTACCCAGGCCTAAAGACAAAAATGTAATCGGTACAAAGTGGGTTTTTAGAAATAAGTTGGATGAAAATAGTAAAGTATCAAGAAACAAAGCTAGATTAGTGTGCAAAGGATATTCTCAAGAGGAAGGCATAGATTATGGAGAAAATTTTGCTCCCGTTGCTAGATTGGAAGGTGTTAGAACCTTATTAACATATGCTGCTTACAAAGGATTTAAAGTTTATCAGATGGATGTCAAGTCAGCATTTCTAAATGGTATACTGGATGAAGAGGTCTACATTGAACAACCTGAAGGTTTTATAGATCCAGATAAAAAGAACATGGTTTGCAAATTGCACAAGGCACTGTATGGTCTGAAACAAGCCCCTAGAGCACGGTATGAAAGATTGCATAGCTATCTTACTCAAATTGGATTTCAAAGAAATAATGATAACAGTAGTTTGTATATCAAGGAAGGACCAGAAAATAAGATTGTCCTGGCAGAAATATTTGTAGATGATACTGTTTTCACAGGGAATGATGATCTTTGCAAAGAATTTTCAGAACAAATGAGCAAGGAATTTGAAATGTCAATGTTCAGTGAAATCAAATTCTTTGTTGGACTTCAAATTCAGCAAAACAAGAATGGCATCTACATCACTCAAGCAAAATACATCAAAGAGATATTGAAAAAGTTTGGTATGGAAGATTGTAAACCAGTTGGAACTCCCATGTGTACTGGACTAAAACTTACCAAAGAAGATGATTCAAAGGAAATAGATCAGACATTGTACAGATCTATGATTGGAAAGTTGCAATATGTAGTTCATACTAGGCCAGATATTGCTCTTGCAGTTGGAATTGTGGCAAGATTTTCAGCCAAACCAAGAGAAAATCACATGATGGCAATCAAGAGGATAATGAGATATCTGAAAGGAATTGAAGATTATGGATTATGGTATAAATTTGGAGGAAACCTAGACTTAAAAGTGTTTACTGATGCTGATTGGGCAGGAAACCTTGACGACAGAAAAAGCACAAGTGGAGGTGCATTCTTTCTTGGAAAGAGGTTGGTTTCTTGGACAAGCAAAAAGCAAAATTGTACATCTTAATCAACAGCAGAGGCAGAGTATGTTGCTGCAGCAGTAAACTGTTCTAATATTGTTTGGTTCAAGCAATTGCTACAAGGCATGAAGATGGAAATCAAGGAACTAGTTGTCATGTTTTGTGATAATACAAGTGCAATCAACATATCTAAGAATCCAGTAATGCATTCTAAGACTAAGCACATTGCAATCAAGTATCACTTTGTCAGAGAATTGGTGCAGGACAAGGAAATCAGATTGAAATATGTCCATACAAAGGAACAGATTGCTGACATATTCACAAAGCCTTTACCTAAGGATGCATTTTTGTATCTCAGAGGTAAGTTAGGGGTCATTCCCCTATCTGAAGTTCACTAAAAATAAGTTTTAGTGATGCATCAGCTCTTACAAAATTGAAAAATCATCAGTTGATGCAGCAAATCAAGGAAATATTGCATATGAATCAGTACTAAAGGTACAATGAAATTCATTGAAATTGGATTGTCTTTGGCATGTGTTGTCAAAGAGGGAGAGTTTTACACTCATATCTTTCCAAAATTTGATTATGTAATTCCTTCACAGAGGGAGATTACTGTAAGAGGGAGAGTTCTCTATCTTAGAGGGAGAATTGTTAATTGTGTTGTGTTGCTGTAGATTTGCTTTCAAATTTCATTTCTGCTATGACATGTTGTGTTGCCATCAATGCCAAAAAGGGAGATTGTTGAATACAATTAAGTAATTGTGTATTGTCTTTGATGTTACACAAATGCCATATCAATTATCAGACAGATTCTACCAAGTTCTGTCGGTCAGGAAAATAGTTTACAGAGTCTACCGAGCTCAGTCGGTCAGTAAAGCCTTTTGCAGTGTATACCGAGCGTTCATGTATGTCACACAGTGAGTTAGTGTTAACCGAGTTCGCACGGTAAGCTAAAGAAAGTTTAGTTCTTACCGAGATCACTCGGGTATCAAAGGATTTTGTAGCGGATGGTTAGCGTTAATTGAGTTTGCATGGTAAGCTAAGGAAAGCTTAGTTTCCACCGAGCTCACTCGGTAGTCGAAGACAGCTTTTACCGAGTCTAGTTGGTTTCCAAAGGAAGTGGTAAGTTTATCGAATTCCCCGGTAATTGTAGTTTTTACCGAGTTCTGCCAGTTAACACAGGAAGCAATTTTTTTTTGTTCTGTATTGACCAAGCAGCGTCGGCCAGTGAAGAATTTTGTTTTGATTGTTAGTTCAAGCTGACTTTGGAATATGTTTTGTCAAGTTGGTTGGGCTGACCTGGTATTATGTATAGTATATAAAGAGGTGCTCAAGATGTGAAAAAGTGTGGAATAGAGAGTGTATACGGATAGTGCAAGGAAGTGCAAGGAAGAGACTTGTGTGTGCCTAAGAAGAGTTGAGCAGAGGGAAATCTTGGAGCTGCAAAGATATATTTAATCAGTAAGGATCTTGTGGAGCTAAACTGAGATCTATATTCAGCAAGATAAGTTGCATGTATTTTCAGATCATTCATTGTTGCTTTCTAACCATTGTAATAGTGATTTCAAAATCTCCTAACACAGTTGGTTTAACAGCCATTCCATAAATCCTTTAACAGGGTGGCAATTTAGTTGAATTTTTCTAAAGACCTCTTACAAGGCCACTCCTAATAGGGTGATTAAATCCTCTAACAGGGTCACACCTAACAGTGTGTTTTGTAACCTTTAACAGGGTTGGCTCCTAACAGGGCTCACTTCAGAAGAGTGAAAATTGGTGACTAGTTGCTAGTGGTTTTTCCCATATTGGGTTTCCACGTAAATCTGGTGTCTACTGTGTTCATGATTACTTTCTTTTGCATGGTCGCTTATTTCAGTAAATGCTTAATAAATTAACTAAACATCTATCAAGTTTTAAGCAGTAATTTATGTGTTTACCGAGTAGCAGCAGCCACTAAGTTTAAGGCATCTTTGGGACTGTTGAATTTGTTTTTGTGGTAACTGATTCACCCCTCCCCTCTCAGTTACCCCATCTTCATTTTCCAACAAATGTCACCATAAGAATGATGGAATTGATGTTGCTTGCCAAAACATTCTGATTCCAAACTGTAGAATGAATACCTTCCATGGTACTTGTGTCAAATCTTGGAACAAATATATTTAACAGCCTCGTATCACCTGCATAAAAATACCAAATTATCATACCAACATCTGCTTCTTGTTTGTATATCTCTAGAGCATCATAATGATCAACAAATACTTCATTCTTGTCATCAATAGTCTTCTCTTCAGCATCTGATCTCTGCACTACATCTTTTCCTTTCTGATCATTTGTGTCCACATCTCCATCATCTGGGAAAATATTGTCTGCAACCACACCTGTCACCAACTCTTCTTCATCTGCAAGAACCTTTTCCTCACAAGGTTCAACTACAACCTCCTATTGTTCACTCTTAGTCTCTACACCAACATTCACCTGCGGTCTATGCCCTTCTAATGGATTGTTTTCCTCTTCTTGATCTAACTCTTCATCCTCTACCTGTGTGCTTTGAATCACTTCTTCCTTCTTATCCTCAGCCTCCAAAATATTTTTCATAGGAGTACCTTCCAACATTGTACTCTTCTCTATTTTCAAAGGACATGTTACTTTTCCAACCACAGATTGTTTGCATTCAAATTCAATGGGGCTTGTCTTGTTACTGCTCTCGTCAAGAGATACTTGCTGCACTTCTTGTTGCTGCACTTTGTGTTCTTGCTGCACTTCTTTCAACTTAGTTTTATTCTCTTTCAACTTAGCCTCATTCTCCTCAAGTCTCCTTCTCAAATTGTTTATCTCCTCTTCTATCTTGCTTAGCTCTGCTCTTTGTTTTCTCCTTTCTTCTTTCTCTCTTGTCTTCTTTTCCTTTATCTCCTTCTGTTTAGAATCCTTTCTCTGCCGATACCTTCTAAAAAGATACAATAAATTTGCTTCTTCTTGTCCCATCATTCCTCAGCTAGGTTATTTTCTTCTTATCTAGTCTTCTGGACTTCTTCTCAGACTGTTTCTCTCAATTTTTCACAATCACACAAACATATACACAACTACTTTCCCAAACCTTTTGCTGAGCTCTGATACCAAAAATGATGCAAAGCCACACCTTGAAAAACTCAGGAGGAATCAGTCACTCAACTGAGTTGCTTCAAGGGGCATCTAAAACCTTCAAGATCACACACTAAAATCAGATTCAATAAACAAAACTTTGAAAATAAAATTCCCCAGAACATCTTCTTGCTACCTTCAGATAGACCTGTACTCAGACATGAATAACTTTCGAACCAGAAAATATTTACTCAATCCAACCATTGACCTTTGGTGGAACAAGGTTTCAAACAACATATAAAAATTTGAGAGAAATCCAACAGTTCAAACCTGAGATATTGACCCTGCATCAGAGTACATTTTTTTGCAATTGTTATTCCCTAAACTAATTGCCATGAGAAAAATATGAAGCATAACAGTAGAACCATAATCTTGAAAAAAAACACAGGAGACCAAAAGAGACATAAAACTTCACATTCCTCCCCAAGTTTGAATCCTTTTTTTACATAAAATATTGGCTTTTTAATAACCAAAGTCTGACTGGCCTTGTTGTCCAGTAGTAATAAAAATGTTTTCTTTTCCATCTAAGAATAGGAATCTGAAAGATGCTTTACCATCAATACCATGCAGCAATCATGGATATTCTTGTAACTACTAAGAATAGGAATCTGAAAGAGGCTTTACCATCAATACCATGTAGCAATCATGGATATTCTTGTAACTGCTAAGAATAGGAATCATCAATACCATACAGCAATCATGGATATTCTTGTAACTGCTAAGAATAGGATTGGCTTTTTAAAGAAAATCGACTTTCCTCCAAATAGAAGGAATATGAAATGGTTTCTTTTATTCCATAGCCATTTTTTCGTCATTATGAACACTCTTAAAATTGCCACCAACTTTTTGATGAGATTCTTTTAATTATTGACCATATGGCATTTCTATTACTAATTTTATCCTTTCTAAAACCGACACTAACATCATTAATCCTTTTCTCTAACTCTCTAACATATCCTACTAAAAACTATAACATTTATTTAATAAAACACCTAATTCTATCCACTAAGACATAATCCTAAATTATTAAAATTGACCATTTAAAATATATGGAAAATCTTGGACCTTTGAAATGATTTAGTAATGAGATGTGCGTACATCAATAAATTCCTTCTTTTGTCTTGAAAGTAGTCTTACACTCATCACCTTCTTTGACACAAATTTGATGGTATCCACTCTTCATGTCTATCTTTGTGAAATGCTTAGCTCCACTCAAACTATCTATAATATCATCCATCCTTGGAAATGGATATCTATACTTGATTACAATCTTGTTGATAGCACAAGAATCTAAGTAAATCCTTCATTCTCCATTCTTCTTTCATGCTAATATGATTGGTACAACACATGGACATAGACTCTCTCAAATCAACCCCTTCTACAACAACTCATGAACTTGTCTATTCAACACTTCACTTTTTGTTGGTGTCATTCTATGCACTACCTTATTTGGAAAACTAGGTCCTAGAATCAAATCCATTTGGTAACTAATCTTCTTCATTGGGGACAATCCATTAGGTACATTATTAGATACAATTTCATAGAATTCTCCCAACATATCTACAAATTTTGCAAGTCCCTCCTCTACTTCTTCTTTACTATCTTTTGGAATTATAGAAAAGCACATGTGCTCACACTTCATTCTTTTAAGAAAATATTTTCCATCAACAAAACATATTCTTGCTGTACTGCATACATTTTCTTCTTTCTCCTTCAATGATTTTAACATATGTTTCACTTCATCATTGGTTAGAGTGTAGGTATTTGTTTTTCCATCATGTGCAACATGCCTATCAAACTGTAATGACCTACCCAACAACATATGACATATGTCCATAGGTATGATATCACATAGTACCTCATCCTAGTAGCTTTTAATCTTGAACTTCACTCAGCACTTCTCATTGACCATGATCTTGTGGTCATCTTGCACCCAAACAATATGGTATGGACACGAGTGTTTTTGTCTCTTTAGCTTCAACTATGTGACCATCATTTCTAACACTAGATTGGTAGTCCTTCCACCACCAATAATCACATGACAACACTTATCTTCACATCTACACCTTGTGCAAAACAAGCTCCTTCTTTTATTAAGTTCATTCTCACAACTTAGTAGGACTCTTCTATTAACTAGGACTTCTCCTCTTTCAAAATCTTCAAAATGTGAGGATCTTGGCATCTTCATTAACATGTGCAACTCTAGCCTAGCCTTGTGTTCTTTGATATGTCATTCCTTTGCATTGGTAACATTCAAATGCTCTATGCCCTTCTTCTCTAGAGTGAAAACATTTCCCATGGAAGCCTCCTCTTCCAGATCCTTGTCCTCTACCTCTTCCTCTTTGATCTCTATTTTTCTAATTATGAAAATGATTGGAATTTTTTCCCCTCTAGTTCTAACTACTACTTCTAGCCTCATCCTTCTTTTTCTAATAATCATTATGGCCACCATAAAACCACATGCTAGATCTTCCACTATGACCTCTTCCCCTATTCTTGTTGTCAAATTTCTTGCTTAGTTTCCCTCAACTCTTAGGGAAAATTGGTATGCCTCCTCAATACTATTAATTCAAACTATACTCAGCTTGTCTTGAATACTTGGCCTTAGCCCATTAAGAAAATGGGCCATTTTCTCTGTATTTGCTTCTACATGGTTGGTTCTAATGAGAATTTGATAGAACTCTTTGATATACTCTTGAATATGTTTTTTTACTTGCTTCAATCCTTGCATTTTCTTCAATAGATCATGTTCATAATCTAGGAGAATGAATTGTCACTCCAATTTAGCTATCATCCAATCCCATCTTGTGATTTTTTCCTTTCCCTTTCTATTTCACTCCAACTAAACCTCTTGCAACTAGATCTTCACATGTCCCTTTATTTTTTCCTTTGCAAACTTGACCATGCCAAGATCATCAATATCTTCATACTCAAAAGACTCATCCATTTCATTGAACCAATCGATTAGCTCCTCTAGGTTAAGATTTCTCAAAAATGTGGGAACCTCAAACTTAAGTCATTCTCTAATCTTGGAGATTTGGGTTTAGAACTACCTTTGATTTGAAATTTTCTTCTACTTTTTCCTCATCATCACTTTCATATCTTATAGGAAGATTTATTCCTCTATGCATTTGTTCCTCCAATGCTTGTGTTTGTCTTTGGAGATCTCTAAAATCCTCAAGTTTAACACCTATAGCTATTTTGCCATGCTCACTTCATGGATTAATTTTCATGATTCTATTGAAACCCTAGTACAAATTGCCTCACAATTGACAATTTTTCTATATGCTTAGTGAAAACCATGGTACTTGTGCAAACTATCTCACAGGTAGCAATCTATCCACACACACTTAAGAACTCTATCTCTGATACCACTTGATGAAGGGTGCTCCCATTAATACCATAAACCATAACAAAAACAAGCAAACAATAGAAAATGCAAGAAAAAAATATGGATTTCTTATTTTTTCCATAAATGTGGAATTTCACAACACACAAGAACAATATGGTAACCCACATGGATGCCTTCATTATAGTAATATGAAAGAACGAGTTGTGAATTACCACCTAGAGTTGTTCTAGACAATGTTCATGCCTTTCTTGAATAGGAAATTATATTCTACCCAAGAAGGTTCTAGACATTAAAACTCAACACCTAGGGCTGATAGAGCCTAAAAAACTATATATATTTGACCAAATACATCTTTGAAAATTATTTTAGAAATTTCAAATAGCCCAACTTTGGAAGGCCACAACTCTCAAACCATAGCTCTAATTGGCTATTATAACCTCTTTTCAAAAATCCTAGCTCCTAATTTGAGGGCTCTAAATGGCACATGCTCCTTTCCATAAACTTTTCAAACCTCATCCAGGAACTCTAAGGCCTTCAATGGAAAGCTTGAAGATTTTTCTACAAAAGTTTCCATCATAAATCTATGATAACTTCTCAGATACATAAGCTAGAGCAATGAAATTTTTATGGTAGGCTTATAACTATAAAATGAACCTTCATGTAGAAAATGAGAACATTCCAAGCTCATATGAAAAACTTACTAAAAATAGCAAGTTCCCATGAATAGTAACATCCTCATCTACTAGTGCTTATCAAAATAGAGAACACTAAAAATAAAAAATTGGGTGATGCAAGATTGATCTTACACCCAAGATGCTCTTGCATCACCTAGGGACTTATTTTATTTGTTCTAATGGGTTAAAAGGGGTCACATGATAACCTATAATGCCTTTCAATAGATTTCATGATAACATATATCCCTAGGGGTCCTATGACCCCTAGGGTCATATTATAATTGTTCATATGAGTCAAAAAGGGTCATAGAGTACTCTTGAACTCCTTTTGAACCATTAAATGAGAAAATATATTCCTAGGGCTCCTATGAACATATATTGTGTGCTGTAATGAGTCAAAAGGGGTCATAGAGTACTCTAGAACCCCTTTTAATCCATTATATGACAAAATATGTTCTTAAGGGTGCTAGGACCCCTAAGGATATACTAGAAATGGGTCATAGGGTACACAATGATAACATATGTTCTTAGGAGTCCTAGGATCTCTAAAGGCATACATCATATATTTGAATTGGTCAAATTGGGTCAAAAGGTGCCCTATGACCTCTTTTGACCCATTAAAAGAGAACGTATGTTCCTAAGGATCATAGGACCCCTTAGAGCATATATCATGTGTTTGAATGAGTTGAAAGGGGTCAAAGAGTACCTTATAAACCATTTCAATTGATTATATGACAAAATATGTTCCTAGGGCTCCTAGGACTCCTAGGGATATAAATCATGTGTTTGAATGAGCTAAATTGGGTTATAGGGTTCCCTATGACCACTTTTGACCCATTAAATGTGAACATATGTTCCTAGGGGTCCTAAATATATACCATGTGTTTAAATGAGCTGAAAAGGGTTGTAGAGTACCCTAGGACCCCTTTCAATCCATTACATGAAAACATATATTACCCATAGGGATATACATCATATTTTAGAATTGTTCCAAAGGGGTCATATTGTATGCTTTGACTCCTCTTGACCCATTATATGACAACATATCTTTCTAGGGGTCCTAGGACCCCTAAGGACATTCATCATGTGTTTTAATGGGTCAAATGGGATCGTAGGTTTCCCTATGATCCCTTTCGACCCATTAAATGATAACATATGTTGCTAGGAAGATATTTCATGTGTTTGAATGAGTTAAAAGGTGTCACAGAGTACCCTATATCCTATTTCAATCCATTATATGATAATATGTTCCTAGGGCTCCTAGAACACCTAGGGACATACATTATGTATTTGAATGGGTCAAAAGGAATCATATGGTACCCTATGACCCCTTTTGACCTATTAAATGATAACATATGTTCCTAAGAGGATATTTCATCTGTTTGAATGAGTTAAAAGGTGTCATGGAGTTCCCTACAACCTATTTCAACCCATTATATGATAATATGTTCCTAGGGCTCCTAAAACACCTAGGGACATACATTATGTATTTGAATGGGTCAAAAGGGGTCATATGGTGCCCTATGACCCCTTTTGACCTATTAAATGGTAACATTTTTTCCTAGGGTTCCTAGGATATCGAGGAACATATATCATGTGTTCAAATGAGCTAAAAGGGGCCAGAGAGTACCCTATGACCCCTTTCAACCCATTGTATGACAAAATGTGTTCATAGGTGTACTAGGACTCCTAGGAACATACATCATGTTTAAGAATGGATTCAAAGGGGTCATCAGGTACCCTATGATATCTTTTGATCCATTATATGACAACATATGTTCTTATGGGTACTAAGACCTCTAAGGAGATACATCATGTGTTTGAGTGGATCAAAATGGGTCATAGGGTACATTGTGACCCCTTTGGACCCATTATATGATAACATATGCTCTTACGAGTCCTAAGATAACTAAGGGGATATATCATATGTTTGAATGGGTCGAATGTGGTAAAAGGGTATCCTATGACCCTTTTTGACCCATTGAATTATATTATATTTTCATATAAGTCCTAGGACCCCTAAAATATATAATGTGTTTGAATGAGTTGAAAGGGGTCATACAATAGCCTACGACCTCTTTTGATTCATTATGTGTCAACATATTTCCTAAGGGTACTAGGACCCCTAGTGACATATACCATGTGTCTGAATTGATCTAATGGGGTCATAGGCGTCATAGGGTAACCTATGACCCCTTTTGACCCATTAAATAAGAAAATATGTTCATAGTGGTCTAAGGATCCATCGAAAATATATTATGTGCTTGAATGAGTCAAAAGGGGTCATCGAGTACCCTATGACCCATTTCAACACATTATATGATAACATTTGTTCCTAGGAGTCCTAGAAGCACTAGGGACATACATTATGTGTTTGAATGGGTCTAATGGGGTCATAAAGTTCCTTGTTACCCCTTTTGACCCATTAAACACGAAAATACATTCCTAGGGCTCCTAGGAACATATATCATGTGTTCGAATGAGTTGAAAGGGGTAATAGAGTATCCTATGACCCCTAACCATACTTAATGCCATCAAATGCATCAAAAGGAGTCATAGGGTCTTCTAAGACCCATTATGAACTAGTAGTTCACATAATTTATGTGGTTAGGGGTTCTAGGACCCATAAGCACACATAATGTGATTGAATGGGTCAAAGAGTGTCAAAGGGTACCCTATGATCCCTTTTAATCCTTTAGAGCCATTATATGTATGGTTAAGGATCCTAAAGCCTTTAAAAAATCATGTTAAGGATCCTAAAAAGGTGTCATACTATTATATAAAAAAATTTAAAAAATATTTTTTAAGTTGTTATAAAGAAAAAAAAAATTAAAAAATGGGTAGCCAATTTGGGAACAGGTACCTAATCTGGGAATAGGTACTCGATATTATTGGGTACTCGATTAGACTTGGTTTTTCTCTAGATGCCAACCCTCCATGGTCAACACCAAAAAAATCTTAGAAATGTGTTTTTGGCCTCTTCTTGTGTGTTTCTAACTCTGACAATGTAGTTGACAACATTTTTCATCCAAATTTGATGAAACAAAAAGGGTTTCTTGAGAACGTTCTTAGATTTCCATCAATATAATGTGTGTTAAATTATGATTTTAGTATGTAATTATTGCTTATTTTCTAATGGAGTTAGCTACAAATTGTTGACTGACATACTAATTGAAAAATAGCTATAACTTTCAAATTGTATAAGATGCTTGAAATCCAAAAGATGTGTCATATTCTATGCTTTGACTACTATAAGGGAAAATAATATAATTTTGAATTATTTTGAACTAGTTAAGGTGGTTAGACATGGGATTTTTTTATTTTGAAAATAGTAAAGTAGAAAATTCATAATTAATTATTTATTTGGAATAAAATAACCCAAAAGTATGCATCACATCTGGGCATGGGTCTACTCTTTATATCTATAATTATATTTAAAAATATTATCATGATTTTGATTAAGGTGGTTAGACATATAGTAATTTTTATTTTTGCCCTGAATTTTTTTTAGTACTACATTAAAATCCAAAATTTTAGCTAACCAAATAATTTTTTTCTCCAAATAAGGCCTAGTAGTTTAGAAAATACGTTCAATTTCCTATAGAATCTTTTCTTAGAAATTTTTGATATAAAGACTAGAACCACTTTAAAATTATGTGTGAAGTTGACATAACCCTGATTTGTTAGTTTTCCACTGCCACTTAAGGCCATAGTTTGGTTGACCATGATCCTGGACATACCCTTATATGTTATTAAAAAATATTATTAAAAAGAGTAAGTGCTATTAAATTGTTAGTTTAATGAAATACTTTTATTTCTTTGGTAATTGGGCAAAACTAGCATAAAATATGTATTTCATAGACATTTTTAATTGAAAAGTTGTGAGATCATTCTTACTTGGAATGAATTTATCTAGATCATATATTTGGAAAAAAAAAAAAATGATAGAAATAGTCAAATTCAATTTTTCTGATAAGTTATCCTGAAAGGTTACACATCTTTGTACTTTTATCTAGGTAATTTTTAAAAATGTTTAATTGGAGTTAATTCAAGTAACTAGGATGTGGTATCAACACAAGTTGAGTTTGCATATAATAATCATTTGAATAGGAGTATTGGGAATACACCATTTCATACTATTACTATGATACACCCTAGATGTATATCATATCTAAAGGATTGTAAGGCCCATGCTAATACCCTTTCAGAGTTATTGATGAAATAAATATGATTAGGAGTTAATTAGGTCATGATGGAAATTTTGTTACTGATAATGACTTATGAGACCCTATTAGAGGCCAATGTCGAATTTGATTAATATAAGATTGTTACCCTATCCAATAGCATTAGGACAATAAGATAATACTACATGAAAATGAGTCTCAAAATGTTCAAGCTAAGAACCTGGTCACAAGATATAAGGTTTTGACCCACCAAGTGATTAGGAAAGATAAAATAGCATTCATTCTACTAAGAACAACTATGAGCATAGATTAAGATGACATTAAGACATATGGATATGTTTGGAAAAATTGGTTCTAAACTATTACGACATAATTATTGAAACATTCTAATAGTCTGAGCAATTAAGGGGCACACAACTCATAATGGGATAAAAGAACCTTGTTAGAATTACTACTTTAGTCAGTTGATTTGTAAGGATGCTAGTAAACAATTTGCATATAACGATGTCCACTTAAGACACATATAGTAAGAATTCATTTTTACATGTTATAAGGATTTAATGGATATGACTTGATGTTTCATTGTTAAGATGGACAAGGATTGTGATGAAATTTAGGATGGCAATTTGTTATGATTAGAAAGATTAATGTTGTGCATACCCTGATGTTTCAATATTTTGAATATTTTAAGGAAATAATTAGATGAAAGCTAATTGTATAAGTTAATGAAAATTATGTGATAGAGGACCATTCTGCATTTATTTGTACATATTTTTATATTATTTCACTGAGCTACTGATATTTAAGTTGAGTGTGCAGGATAGTTTAACCATGGAGATTATTGGGGGAAACAAGGTTCAAACTTATGTGAACACAATAAAGCCAAGATGAATCTTTGGAAGATTCAAAACCTCATTGTATTGTGTTTATTTTGTCATGTGATTGTGTATGAGTGTTATAGTCAGAGAGCATGATTAATCAGAGACATGTCATCGTGACGTGTAAATTGTTTTATGTATGTGTGTGTCATTTGACACTTGTATTGTCTATGTGTAAATGGCATGTAAAATAGGATTCTTTGGCATGAAGTCACTTAACCTAAGCCTAATCCTCATTATGAAATCAAGTAAACCACCTTAGACAGTCTTAGGAAGAGTCACCTTTGTGATGGAAATTTAAGTTATAATTTGATAGGAACTTTAGAGAGCCTAAAGTGATTCCCAAGTGTTAATTTTGTGGAAATAAGTTACCCACATGGTAATAGTATGGGTTAGGGGTTTAAATATAATCATAAGTTGGTCTAGGAGACCTAGGAGACCCTCAAAAATAGTCTTTTCAAAGCCAATTCGAAAATCATATTGTAACATGACTTCTTACCTCATTACACCACTTGGATAATTTCTTATTGGTGGAAGATACAAGAAAGTAAGAGGGGTAGGTGAGGAGGAAAGTGAAGGTCTTTATAGGGAGCTTGTGCTAACCTTGGTAGTTGCTTACCCACTCTCTAATTGTAGAGACACATATGGTTATGGAGAAGTAGTTTAGAAGCCAAGGAAAACAAGAAGAGATTTGGTTCACCATTTCAAAGCCATATTTTGATGGAGGTAAGTGTGTCATTCCATGTTTCTTCATTTCATGAAGTTGAAGTTAGACATTGTAAGAATGCTTCTCGTAGGGTCTATGAGTGTAGTATGGAATCATGTGATGTCATTGGAGTTTTGTATTGTGTTGTGTTGTGTAGGTGTATGTTGTTCATGTAATTTCTTGGGGTTCTTCTTGGATTTCCTTGCATTGTTGAGTGTTGAAATTGTACATGGGTGTGAAGGCTTCACTCACCCTTGGGAGGGAAGAGAAAGCCTTGGGTGAAGGGGTTAGTTGGGCTTGAGATATAGTTGAGAACCTTGGAGAATGGTCTCCATTGTATGCCATATGCCTTCATAATTTGTTATGGATAGTAAGGAGAGTGATGGTGTGGTAAGAAGGTTGATGAAGTATGGTTTTCAAGGTTGTTGTAGTTGATGGTAGTATGAAGGGAGAATGCTTGTGAATAGCCCCAAAAGGGCATGAAATTATTGTTTTGTGAAAGCTCAAAAGGCATGGAAATCATTGATCAATGAAGCCCCAAAAGGGCATGGAAATCTTTGTTACAAATTTTACAGGATATGGAAAATCTCCTAATTGTGAGCCCACCTTCACCCAATGTTTATGATTCCATGTGTGAATCATTATGCAAGCCTTGGTTGGGAATTGTAAATGTGATGTTGAACTATGATATTCCTGTTGGTTTTGGTTATTGTGATGATGATTGAGTGTAAACTAGTTGAATCTTGTTTCCCCTAGCGTGGGGTGGTCTCCTTGAGGCCTAGGTTGGGTGGTGAGCCTCCATGGTTCAAAAACTCTATTTCTTTTTTGTAGGTCTTTATTGGAAGATCTTGACAAAAAAACTTGGAGATCTTATTATATTTCCATGTGCATATGAGAAGATGACACTATTGTGTCTGGGTGGAAATAGGAAACAAGCATCATCCTATTATGTGAATGTAATTGTGCTGTGAGAGTCATACTATTTTCTCATTTCAATTGTATATTGGAAGGGTTATGAATATTTCTATATTGTGAAAGGTGTTCCTTTATGAATTTTTATGATACATTGTTTCCACCACCTTTGTGTGTTATGAGAGTATCATGGAAGTGAAGTTATTGAAGAGATATTGCTATTTCAATGACCAAAATATGAGTGTATTGATGTGAAAAGTTATGTATTGTAGTAGAACATGGTTTCTAAGATAATGCAATTATATTTGGCTTATAGTGATGTTTTGAATATCAGTTGGAAGGATTCTTTAGTTGTAAGCATAATTTTTTAGGTTAAAATAGATTTCATGGGAGAGTTGTGATGATAGAGAGATTATCTCACTAGTACTATCCTACATTTAGTTTCATTACACAATAGGGATGCATGAATATTCAAGCTATTCCTCTCTAGAGATTGCATTATTAGAACATGAAATAAATGGGTACCAATCTCCTAAATTCATGGATAAGAATAATTAGTTTGTTTCATATGACAATTCTATCATGTTTTCTATATGTGGATTTGTATTGAGATTATTGTCCAAATGAATCAATGAGTTTACTATTTAGGCTATTATAACATATTTAATAATCTCTAAATAACATGAGTGCCTTGGCTTATAGAAAAGGAAAAGACACAAAAAAAAAAACTAATGGATCACATATAGTGCAAAAGGATTAAAACAAAACTTTGTTGTAGGCACATAAATTGCTTTCTGGATTTTGTATGGAGGAAATGGAATTGAAACTACTAATATAGACTAATATTATATTTGGAGAATATACCAAAGTATCTTCTAAATAAATTTAAAAACAAACACTATAATTACTAGGATATCTAGGTAGCAAAGATGTCATAACATAATAGAGCAACCTAGGGACTAAATACATATCAACATCATATCAAATTTAAAGTCAAAAAAGAAGTTAAGAAGCAATCTTCAAACAAGGTTCGACCCAGTAGTTGGATGGGACTTATAGCAATAAAGAAATATAAGCAAAGACATAAATTAATAAAAGTAAAATCATGAAGAGGCTGACCTAAGATCTAGGCGCCTATTATTTGTTTAAAAATAAAAGTGTACATGGGAAAGAGGGAGGGAAAGGGACCCACCTTCCCATCTTCCCCTTCCACACCACCCAAAAACTTTGTAAGAACATTATAATCACCTGACAAGGTTAGAACTCTCCTTTCTTGCAATTAAGAAAGCTTCCCATCCTTGGAGAAGTACCTAGATTCGACTAAGTTTATAGCATGGACAAAAGTCATACTTTGTAAGCATGTGATCCTAGAAAGTTGGTAACCCAAGGAAATTCACTAGAAGGAAAAAGTGCAGCCTTGGGATGTAAAAAGGAAAGTGGAACATTATAATAGATTATCCTATTTGGTTGTTTTACATGCAAGTTAAGGTGAAACCAAAATGGGGTTGGCAAACATGAGATAATGCCATTAAATTTAGATTCCACCTTTTCTCAACACCCATATGTGAGGAGCATGTGTGGAAAGGAGGATGTAGCCTAGGTTAGTGAGAGGCATTGGTTAGAGGGCAAGTTGGGAAGTTAGAATGTGTAGTTAATAATATTATATGATTTAGTGGAATGTACCATATATTTAAAGCTATAGAATAATATACATAGGATTGGATTGGATGTCAAGTAAGGTTGGAAGTGTTGTTTAGTGGGGTTGGTAGAAATAAATAATACTAATTTATAGAAATGATTGGTAATCATTCAAGGAAAAAGGAGTACCATATGTATAGGAGAGGGGTTCACTAAATGCTAGTTAAACAACATTCAAGGTTCATAGTAAGTTAGCAATAGGATACTAGTGTAGTATACCTTGAATAATTAATAGTTGATTCTGTTCCAAATACATTATAGTATTAACAAATAAATAAATAAATGTGATACTGAGAATAGAATACAATTAATCATCTTATGCTTCACGGTATATATCTACACACACACACACACACACACACACACACACACACACACACATCATTAAGATGTTATACATGGTGAAAAAATTATATAAACATCTACAAGATTTATATATCACACTGTAATAAATAAGGTATGTTGCTATGTTATGAGCATTCCTTAAGGTGTAAAGGTCGATATTGGGTGTATGCAAGGAAAATTTTGTACATCATATTAACCTTAAAGAATATGTTATTATGAATTGAATTCAAACAATTGGTATAGGATGACTTCATATTAATAGAATTATGTGGGATGATCAATTTATTATGTTGGGATTGGAAAGAGTGGTTGGGGACCATAGTATTAAGACTTAGAATTTGGAAATTTAGAATTTAATCACTTTTAAGTTAATAAATTATGATAAAGATCGATTTGTATATTTATGATATTAGGCCATGTAAATTAAGAATGGTAGGTATAAGCATTAAAATGAAGAATCCAAAACAATAATTATAATGAAATAAAAACTATGCTAAGTTGAGGCATGTAGAAGAATCATTTATTATAAACTTGAGGCATAAATAATTTCCAGTAAATTGAAAAGCTGAGTCAAAAGATATCGAATAGGTATAGTTCATAAAGAGTAACCCTAAAACAATGTTTTTAATAAACAATAAAACAAAAACAAAAACAAAATTGTGTGTTTGCCGAGGTAAACTTTGGGCATGACAAGGATGTTGTTGGTGAAGAGAAGTGTTGAAGGAGAAGTATTCACTAATTTTATGAAACTTTTACATGAGGAAATGCACTTGAGTTTGGAACAAAGTAAATAGAAGTATAAGGATTATACAAAAAAATCTAAAGGACATTATGGTATTGGAGGTTGTGATGAGGCGATCAATCATTTGAAGAAACGTAGATTTCCTCTTAGAACATATAGTAAGATGAAAATGAAGAAGTTTGGTCCTTATAGAATTTTGAGGAAGTTTGATAGTGATAATGCATATTAAGTTGAATTGTATGGTGATATGGATATAACTTCTATTCAATGCCATTGATTTGTATAAGTATCATGAGTCAGAGGATCACATTTTTGTATGACATGGTTATCCTAAGAAGTAGATTGGAGAGATTGAATAGATATTGGATCATAGAATTGGTACAAGGGGTCAGTGCAAGAAGTTGAGTCTCACTTTTTTTTTGCTTTTTCTTTTTGAAATGTATTGTCAATTGATGAAAAAATTTGAGGCATTTAGAGATTAAATATAAAAAAGCTTCACAAAAAAGAATTGTAGTTCCAGGAATCTCCTTTTTGAATATGTAATTTATTTGTATACCCATATGATAGATTTGTTTTTGGTATGGATCTTTAAAAGCCACTTTTTCAAAATGCCTATTTTAGGACCATACATTACTTGTTTATGGACACCATAATTTGACACAATTAAATTTTTTTGTGAATCCTTTTAAATGTAGTTACCTGACACACTAAAGATTGATCAAAATAATTTCCTTTAATTATTTAATGAGAATTTTATTATTATTAATTTTTAATTGAGGATTATGCTAATTTCTAAAATCTCTCATGTGCGAACACCATAATTTAATCAAAATTGAACTTTGAATTTTATTTTTTAAACTTCAAAAGAATTGTGTTAATATTAATGACATATAAATTAATTTAAGAAGTATGAAATTTTTGAAAAGTTATTAAAGTTTTATTGAGTATCACTATTTTATGTTTAAGAGACATTTTTTTATTAATAAATAATACAAAAATAGAAAATAATCTCGTAACACTAAATTTACATTTTGTAAATTAAAATAGTAAGTCACATTGGTATTTTTCAACTATTAAGCACAAAACTTAATACCAAGATAATAAAAGAGTACAACAATCTAAGGCTCAACTACTTCCTATAAACAATTGAGTGTGTTTTATATCTGAACCCAACTTCAACAAAATCAAGATAGGTTTTCTACTCTTTAGGCTCTACAAAACCAAGGTGGGGTACATCTTAGGGATGGAATATTTTTTAACTTGACACTACATACATATTTTACTCATTTGACAACAATACATATTCTTTGAAGTAGATTTGGTCATTAATCTTCTTAGGTTTGCAAATAATTTAGGCAACAAACAATTAAAAGTTAAAAGTTAAATGCAAACAAGTGTTGACCAAAATTAATACTCTTTGAACAATAAAACAAAATTGATTTCAAATTTAATCTTGATGTTTATTTATGATCTTTCCATCTGCAGATCAAATAATTAGATCAATGCCTCATCTATTGGGATTCGGAGTCTATTTAATTCCTACATATGGTTGATTGCATTACAATCAATACTATTACCAATTCTTACTAAAAATCATTCTTATAGACATCCTTCTTATTATCATGGCAATCCTGTCAATTTTACTAAACAATTTACTTAATCCTTTAAATTAAAAGTAATAGTAAATTGACAAACAATTTGATTTAATTATATTCAATTGAATAAGCCTTGCTCATATGACTTCAAGATAACTAGATACTAGAATGGAGACAAGATTCAACAAGAAAAGATGTGGGGATAGTTCATCTTTATATTAATTTCATTTAAAAAATTGAATATAATTGAAAAAGACTCAAAATGACTCAATAAAGACTAAAAAGACAATAATTTTGACCCTTTCTCAAGGCCTATAATCTCACTTATATAATGTGAGATGCAACAAGCTTTAGGCATAGAGAACTGACAACTATCCTTTTGACAAAAGATATTTACATTTTATTGTTGTCACAAAAAGACAAAATTGTGTAATAGAAAAACTTTTCATCAAAGTATTTTTTTGGTGGGCCCCTTTTATTGTTACATCTTCAAAAGGTATAGATTCCATGATTAGATCTTGTGCTATTCTAATTCCTCAGAATATGTAGATGTAAAACTTGCTAATGATGTGCCCAATTCTAATGTTTGCAAGTTTACCTCAACTCAGGGATTTCCACTAGCTTCAACATGAACTAATAAAACCATATTTATTTTTATTTCTTCCTCTTCCATGTCATCATTTTTGGCTTCTATGCCTATAACTATAATTGGTTTCTTATCTTTTTCTTCTTCTTTCTTCTGATCTCTTGAAGGTGCATCAATGATTTGTATTTCATCTTAATCCACATCATTATCATTTTCAACTTCTTCCCATTGCTTGTCATAAGCAATATCTACCATCCACTTGTCAAAAAGTGTGTCATCTAGCTAGTTGAACTACAAAATATCATTTTTCTTCTTGGTTACATACTCAACCACTTTGTCAATGTTAACAAAATCTTGTTTTAAAGAATCAAAGAATAATTGGACCTTCACAATTTCATCCATTATGGTTGCCCACAATGAATATCATGTTTCATTAATGATTTTATTTATTCTTAAAATAAATAATAAATCTAATTCTTTGGCCCATTCATCCTTACTTTTCAATTTATTCTTCTTATCCAAAGCAAGTGGTAATAAAGATAAAATTTTACACTTTTATACTTGTCCAAGTAGATAACAATTCTTCTCTATAGCTCAACTCTTTTATCATCAAATTGTAAAAGATCATTAGCAACATCATAAGTTTTTTCTATGTGTTCATGTGAAAATTCTATAACAAAATAACATAAAAATGTGACCTCTTTTCTCCTCTTACTCCACTTATTGACAATGGGTTTCAATGTCTCATCATTTGATTTTATTTCCTCCCATATGTTTATTACCTTTGTTAATTGATCATAAAATAATGGCCATTCAATTTTATCAACCAAATATGTGAGAGCCTTTCTCAATTTATCCTCATACTATGCATTCAACTATACATGTAATGCGCACAATTTACTCTTGTCCTCTTCAAAATATTTAGCTATATAATATTGTGGCCTCTGTGGCATATTAGGAATCTCAATAAGGGGAGTGGATTGAAAAGGCTCCATTGGTGGGTAAGGGTATGCGATCCTTGGTCTAGTAGACCATCCCATCACTTTATTTTTAGGTTCAATTCCTTTTTGAACTTATTTATTATATTCCTCCAAAAATTTCTCATATTTATCTTGTAATTCAAGCCTGGCCTTCTCATCTTTTATAGTAGTAGCTAAGGTCAAATTGGATACTTTAACATCTAATTGAGTAGCTTCTACACTAGAATTTTCTTCTAGTCTCTTTACAATGAGGTTTCTTATTAATTCAGTGTCATTAGGCTATGAGGAACCAGCTCTAGACCCTTTTCTATGTGACCAAATAACTAATGTGGCCTAGTCTTCATCAAATCTAGCACCTTTTATTTCTTTATTTCTTTATTTCCTTCCTTCTTTATTGCTTTTGATTGATCTATGAGATTATGATGTGATTTTTGGTTCACTGGGGTTTGTGCCAGTGGTTATCAGGATCGATGTGGTATTATGAGGTTGTTCCATGATTACCCTGAGATGTGTGCAAAGATTGCATTGTGTTCCATTACCATGCTACACTGGACTAGGTTCCTGTAGTAGTGGTTAGTCATGTTTATGAATGTGTTTGCTTATGTGTTTTAAATGCCTTTTTTTTATGTAGAGTAATCAATCATTATTAAATGCTTAAGTAATTAGAATGGATTGTTCTTGTTGGATTATTTGGTTATGTGCTGTGGACATTTACCTTGTTTTGTTTTGATCTAAGAGATATCTATTCTCATGTTATGTTTACATTTGAGATTACCTGAGGGTCAGATATTATACCTGGTTTTCAATATCATAGATGTTATACTACTATGTTGTTCAATTAATCATATTGCATGATGATGCCATTTTTAGATGATAGCGTGTTTTGTGATGATATCATGTTATCTGGTATTTGGACATACCTCTAATTTTGTTATGTGATGGATTTAATGCTATGGTTATTTACTTCATTCTTGCATTGTTATGCTTTATGCGAATGTGAGTGATGTAAATAGATTATTTTAATATAATTAAATAAATGGTTAAATTAGGTGATTTAATGCATTTTTTCTTCGGCTATGTTATTATATGTAATTGCACTTGATCGTGTTGTTTAGTGTGCAGGATGTATATCCCTGGCAGTAGCACATGGAGTTAGTGATTCAACCTTTCATATTTTACCAATTTTCATTATATGGTCGACGTATCTTTAATTAAATGTTTAATTTAAACCTTTCGGTGATTATTAAATCTGAACTCATTGCATTATGTGATTAGACCAGTAAGCGTGTCTATGCATTTAGAGGTTCGCATTGTCACAAAAGTTGTTTAAGGAGATTTATGTGTTTTTTGGTTTTCGGGCTTTTTAATTGATTTATTTTAATTTCTAGCAGCTTTTCCATAGATGAATTCCTATTTATAGGAATAGCATGTTTTTGTTTGGGTCGATTTGGGGTTTAACTAGATTGGCTGGTTAAATGCCCTAATCAATTATTCACCCGAAAAGTGAATAAGTATCCAACTTGAGGAATTTAATTCCTCACTTCTCACTTTCAAATTGGAAAGTTGGAGAGTAAAACCCACAATCCTCTTCATTAGGATTTACTATTTTGTTCGTTGTGGGAGCTACAGGCATGGGATCATCGTGAAGTTGAGCTTGTTGGACCCAACTTGGGGAAACCTTAGATTGTCGTGATTTTCAGCCACTTCTGCGAGTTTTTTATTTTATGGTTCAGATTTTCATTTTGCCCTTTTGGCTGTGAGGTAGGGCTTTCCTATTTTATTATTTCTGCTCCATTTCTGCTTTTGTTTTTAGTAGCCATTTGTTTGGACATTGAGAACTAGTGTTCCCCTCCATTTCTGTACACTAGTTCTACCCAGTTGGGCGAGTATGAACATTTCCCTATTTTGTAGGATGAGGGTTTGGAATTTTACGTCGTTATGCTGGCCATTTTTGTATACGGTGTCTGATTCCATTGATTTTTGGATTTTTGCAATTTTTGAACCCAAAGGCCAAATGGGTTTTAATTTTGAAATTTTCCAAATTTTTGAGGTTTTTACCTCATTTTGCATGCCACCCTGTTTCCTCGGGTTTTCTTGGCACAATGTGGGTCATGGACCTTGATGATCCGTTTGGATATTAGTCAAACCACTTTTGCACTTTTATGTTGCATTGGGATGCATGTTGCATCTGTACTCCCGACGTTGTGTTCGGTTGAGTGATTTTATACTTGTTATGGTTTCTTTTGGACCTTTTCTTTTGTCTGTGAATGCTAGGATTTGTGTAGAATCCATACTCTCGAATTGAGGCTGGTTGAGTGAGTTCATGATGTTTGGTCTTGTTGCATCATTGGGATTTGTGTAGAATCCATACTCTCAGATTGAGGCTGATTGAGTGATTTAATGATGTATGGTTTTATTGGCTTTGGGATTCATGTAGAATTCATCCTTCCTGTGTTGCTTTCAGTTGGGTGTTTTTTTTGCATTGTGCTCTCATTCCTATCCTTGTGTTATGATCTTTGTGATGGTGGTGTGCCACACACGAGTACGTGCACGTACATTTGTTGGGTGACTTGCAAGGCCTGATCTTTTGTGGATTTGCCAGAAGTTATGATCATTGGGGTTGGGATGGGAGTATGCATGCCCATGAGCACTTGTCATAGAATGAGCATGGGAAGGGTAGGGTAGCATATGGAGGGGGCTTCTACCTCGCAGCCTGGTGATCATTGTGCCCATAGGGTTGGCGAAGGAAGCTTTAATTAAGTGATAATTAAATAAAATGTGTGACTAGTAATAAAACTTAAGATAATAAAATATTTGGGGTGCAAGAGCCTTTCCGTTGAGGGATGTTGAATCTGTGCAAGTCCTAGCTTGGGCTTTTTGATGCCAAGTGACTCTCCATAATGTTAGTCCCTACATAGTAGCCTATTGAGTGTTTTCCCAGGACCTATACTCCTTACATTGTCTTAGGTTCTTGGTTCAGCCATCATACTGTTTGGCATGAGTGTTAGCCATTGATGTTGTAATTTTTGTGTGTTTATGGTTGGATATTATCTCCATCAGCACGGTGGGTGTGGACCTATGGGTTCCACGTGGTTGGGAGGCATAGCTACCTTCACCACTGCTAGGGATCAATGTACAGAGATGATCTTTTGTCCTAGTGTGACCGTTGCTAGATGTCTTCACTTGGTACTTTGGGTTTCGGAGTATGCTTTCTTGTGATTTATGCTTTCATTGGGATGCTTGTATATCATGTTTAGATGATGCTATTTTATTTGGCACATTCCCTTATTATGATGTTTAGCATATGATTAGATGATGTGATTTTCTTTAGTAGTATATCTATTGCTTACTGTTGTTTAGCATGTGATAGGTGATGTTATCTACTATAGGATTATCTTATGCATTATCACTAGATTGTAGATTATCTTATGTTGTTACTGTTGCATATTTTTAGTAGTGACGTTCCTATTATGAAAGTACTGATGATTTGGTTAGTGGCTTGGGATGTTACGCACGGGGGATGGCTAGGATCCACGATGGTCTTATGATGCTATTGACGGTTGGGAGGAATCACATACTTAGTTTGGTTGTTTAGTTCACTACGATGTTTATTTCAGTGTATTCTTCGCTGCTATAGTTTAGATGGATAGATGTTCTCCTTTTTCTATTGTTCTTGCACTTGAGTGTTCATTCCTCGAGCCTTTGTGGATTTGGTACTCCCTGGTGTGGAGGTTCTTTGCTCTAATTTTGGTCCTTTTTGCTTCTGGGTATTCTCATGTTTCTATGGGAAATATTTGTTCAGCATGGTGCGACACTTTAAAAAGTATCGCACGCCCATGCAAACTATGTCGTACAACACTGTAAAGTATTGTACGCCTTCTTGAGAAATGTTGTACGACACTGGAAGAGTGTCGCGTGCCTTCTTGAGAAATGTCGTATTATGCTAAAAAGTGTCACATGCCTTCTTGAGAAATGTCGTACGACACTGGAAGAGTGTCGCACACCTTAAGGAGAAGTATCGCCCTCCCTTAGTAAAAAGTGTCACACAGTTTTTGTGAAAAACTTGCACGTTCCATCAGTGGGCACTTTTCTTTATGATCTAATCTTTTTGAGAGTGGTTTTGGATACCCTTTTGGGTGTTCTTCAACCCTATGCTATTGCATTTTGAATTTTGTCAGTTTCTCTTGAAATTGAGTTTTCGTGTTTCTGTTTTAGTCTCTTGGAGTTTAAAATATATTGTTTAAGTATAAGTTGACATATATTTAAATTTATTATATTTAAGATATATTTTAATATATGTGACAAATCGTTTGAGATAGGTTTCAGACCTCTCAGAGATAAGTTATGGATTCTAGGAAATTTCAGAGCTTCAGAAATCCAGACTTAGCCAATTTTCAGGGCTTTAGGATTTCAGGCTTAGCCAAATTTTGGGATTCTACATTTTACCCAAGCTTGGTGTTTTGTTGATGAGTGATCTTTTCTTGTGCCCTCATCTTGTTGTGGTGGTTGTTGGCTTTTTTTTGGGTGTGTCAGTTGGGTAGTGGCATTCGAAGATTCTTTGGTTGTCGGGATTGTGTTGAAGTCTTCCATTACAATCTTTGTGATCCTTGTATGATGTTTTCTTGTGCATTCATACTTGTAAAAAAAAAAAATCTTGGCTTGATTTGAATCCTTGTTTCCAAGGATCTTCAGGCGAGGCATTACATTTAATTTACCTAAAATAGAATTAAAAATCAAAGCATCTACAATAATCCAATTGGATAGCAAAAAAACACCATATGCTCTTATCATTTGTCTCCCTCTTCAAGGATGAGGTTCTTGAACTCTTGTGTCATTTCTTCTTTAACCTAATTTATGCATATGCCTGTTCCATCTCTAGATGTTTTGTTCTCAATTTATTGCACCTTTCTTCAAATACTCCTATGTTTTCTCTCTAGCAAAACTAATGGAAGGCTCTTGATTTGACAAAATAATCATCTGAGAAGAATTGATGGTAAGCCTACTCCATTATAGGTCCAATTCTCCTCCTTTTTAATCTACCATAGTCAATTCAAGGCTTGGCATTGGAGGCTCTTGAGGATTTCCTTCTTCTAGGTCTACTTGGGTGATGAATACTCCCCCTTCGGACCCTAACTATTCCATCTGAGCCCTATTGAGCTACTCCTCTCCAATTCATAGTAGGGACTAAGTAGGTGAATATTCCTTAATGTGAGGAACCTATTCCTTTATTTTTCTTTGCCTCTTGTGTGAGGGCTCATCTGGCCTCTCTTTGAGGACAACACTAGTTCACCCTACTATTTTTTTTCCTTTATCCACAATGGCCTTCTTATTTTTAATTAAATTGTAGCCTAACCTTTTCTAGACAGTTAACTACCCTATTCCAATATTAGGAGTGAATGCCAATCTCATCATGACCTCTCTAGCTCTATCTAGAAAAGTGTTGATAAAAAAATATTTCTTCTCATTCATTGTCTCCATGATTTTAGGAAAACTAATCATGAGCTTATTTATTTTGTCTACCTCTATTTTAGCATCATCTAGAGGCTTTTAATTTTTGTCAAAACAATGAATAAATTCCAAAAATCTAGAAAAAACTCTCCACTTCTCCTTTTTGGTCTCTTGCTCCTACAAAGATAACTCATTCCTTATTATATCCCCAGGGAAATAAGGCTCATGCTTTGTGGAACCAACCTTAGCCCTAAATCTAAAAACTAGATAATAAAATTCCTTAGTATCACAAAAATGGAAATGATACACAACCATCTTATACTCATGTAGAAATTTGTATAAAAAACAACAAACCACCTTTTGTAATTACAAAATGATGGGCTATAGTAAAAGTGGGGAAAATTGACCCTCTACCTCTTCTAACCAAATAGGTTTCCTCCAATCCTCCTAGGTACCACAATATCTCAGCTATTCCTACTTTTAAAGGCACCTAGTAGGGCAATACATGAGGAGTCCCTTGGAAACCATAAAATCTAATAATAGTTGAAATAGAGTATGACATAACATCTAACTAGTTATGTGATACTTTCAAACAAGAAGGACTATCCATGGGCCTGATAAAATTTATTAGTGCCCTAGGAATTTTGTGATTGTCACTTAATATGAGGCACCTTAACCTTGAGGCAAAGTACCTATCAAACTTGATAAAACTAGCATTTTCTACATCCCAAGTCATATTTGTGCTCCATAACTAAAATTGAAAAGCTTCTCCCTCATGCTCTCTATTCAAAACCATCTCCTTCCCAAAATATGTTGCACCTTTAAACAAGAACTTATACATCAGCAATGAGTAGTGACTAAAAGTCTTTTTTTACCTTGCCCTTGGTAATTCCAATCAGGCCTTTATGAATTTGTTCTACTATATAGGATGCAAAATCAAAAACAATATCAACACCAAAAGAAGAAATTTGAGCCATCATATACATAAAAATTTATAGGCATGACATTCTATTCATCCTCACCAAAAACCTTACATAGAGTCATATATATCTCTAGAGCCTAGGAAGTAAAAAAATTCCTTTTTAAAAGGTTCCCTAGTAGATTTTGTGATTATTGGCAAGTTCCCAATTGAGCCTATGTGCACCTTTAGTGTACCTTACCTGATTGTATCCTTCTTAGATAGATATTCATTTTCTAGTTCTAATAGGTCAATAGGTATATGATAATCTTAAAGTGGTCTAGACCAAAAACTTCTCAAACTTCCTTAGGGCTTATTATGATCAGACATTCACCATCCATTCTTCTCACTACTTTGATTTGTGGTCATAACTTTTGGTAATAGCCATTAATAGGTCATAATCCATAAAAAAACTAGGAACCATTAGTTTTCCCATGTCAAAGTTCCAAATGTTCCCATGAGGAGAAAATAATTTCCTTTTTGAGAACAATTTTTTGAAAAGGTAGAGCCCTATTTTAGAAGTAGTAGCATCTCTAACCCAATTTCCCTTATCATATAGCCCATCAGAAATCTTGACTCTAGGGTTTAGAGAAGTTAACTTTTTCAATTGAGTAGAATTGTTTGTGGACTCGAGAAATAACTCAAGGAGATCATCATGTATGTTTCTGGATAAATAGTCTACCTAACCCAAGAATAATCTCTTTGGAGGCATGATGGATAAAAGTCATAGAAAACTAGAATACTTTGATATATATGGTAAATTTAGGAACTTACTTGGCTCTCCACTACCTTTTCTCTATAATTCTATAATATACTATGAACAAATGAAAATTTTATCAAATTCTAATCACATCAAGAATAATTTCTCAATAGCTCTAAACTCTTTGGAAGTCTAAAAATTTATTTGCATGTGAAAAAAATGGTGAAATTTCTGCAATATACTCTCTTTTTTATTTGCATGAGGAGCTTTCAATATTCATAAATGAATTGTAAGGAGAACAAAGTAGGACACCTTCTATTTTGAAAATACACCATCAATCACCAAAGATCTAACGATCCAAGAACAGAATCATGGATGATTCATTTTCTACTTGCTAGGTTGGAAGTCAACCTAATAAGCTTTCTCCATGTAAGCCTTTCTCTCTACTGCTAGCAACTTGGTCTGGACCAACTTGTGCTTATGAACACATGTTACCTTCTCACTATGTCACTATGTGTAAATAGTAAGTAATTTCCTTATGTGACATAGTGATCATCATTGATTCATTATAATCTAATAATGTGCATTTTATGAGTGCTTTAACATGACTGTGATGGGTCCCTCCATTTTTCCCGTTGGCCACCATGTTGCTACCATTAAAGATCAAACAATTTCTCATAACAACTTAGCACCTACTATCGATGCACTTTGATCTAACAGTCCCTATTTTTAGGTATCTTCATTCTGAGTGCAATTCCACATAGTATGTGACATGACATTTCCTTGACACATTTGCAAATCAATTACAATGTTTAACCTTTAGCAATGCTATTTAAAGTCAGGTCTCACCGTGGCTTATATTTTTTGGGAAGGTGGTATGTCAATATTGGAAAAATGAAAAGCTTTTTGGTTATGAAGTAGCAACCACAACATACTTCAAAAAAAAAAATTCTATATAAAATGCGCACATTCCATTTTCTATTACTATATTCAATGCTAACACTGCATAATAATCACATGATTTTATTAATGATAAAACACGTTATGGAATCCTCTTTATTGATTTCATCATTTTACTTTCTTGGTAAGGTGCCATATTGCTATAGGTGTAAACCATGGGTTTTCTGGTTGTAATATAGTGACTACCACATTCCTTTGAAAAACTATTGTCAGAAAATAGAGACAATACATTCGCATTGTATTCCCTCTTTATTTTTCTTAACACATATAACAACCATCACACTAGCATGGATTAATAATCACAAGTAATACCTCTAGCATTGGAATAACCTTTTTTCCCATTATGTTTTGCCATTCACAAGAAGGGACTATGTCACTATCGGCAGGAATCTTGCCACTAATACATTAGGGGTCAATTTGTGACGCTAATTTGCGATAGCAATCAAATGTTTTTTTTTTTTGGCTTTTTTTTCAATTATAGCCTGACAACATCACAATTGCAACATTAGACAATGTAGGTGTCACAATTGCGATGTCGTTGGGCTAAAATTGAAAAAAAAAATTGGAATGCAGGTTTTATTCGGTGACATATACAATATATGCCATTTTAATGTTTGGAGGAGTGCGCACATATCTTAGCCTCATCAAGGCCATAGTGAAGAAGAGTGTAAAGGTCCTTGCCATCTTACCCATTATAGGTGTCAAGCTCGAAGCCACTGAGATAGGAAAGTTGATGCAGAGGCTATTTCCAATTTTTGATGGTTTCAGAATGATATCTCCCCTTTGTCTGGTGCATTGTCAAAGATTTGGCATAAGGTCCTCTTTTGTCCATCCATCAGAGGTCACAAGGCTTCACATCATATAAGAACACTAGAATTATGGGTGCTCTCAATTTAAACATCAGGCAAAGCTTATACAAGCACCATCTTGATTTTGCATAATTCTTTGATAAAATGGAGACGTGGATAGATGCTGTGGAAATTAAATTTTGAATTTGTTATACTAGGTGTGGAGTAATTATGGTAGATCTTATCTACTGAGGCAAGGGCAAGGGGATTGGTTGAATACTTTGAGAATTTGGATTTTGATCAGTACCCTCTAGTACTAGCTACGAAACCAACATACATTTCTTCCTCCATAATCTTGGACATACATTAACCACATTCCAGGGAAAGCCTAGGTTTTGTACTGTATAGAGCAGCTGGTTGAAGGAAGGGTGATTTTCAGGAAGAAGGGTCTCACTACCAATGTCTGGTATTTACATATCTCCATTTTTTTTAATGTTAATTGTTATGCATACAATAATGTAGGGTTGTAGTTTTTTTTAATCAGTTATATGTTAGTTTGAGATATTGTTATTATTTTCCCTATAAGTTTTCCTATGTTAAGAACTATTCATTCTATATGTTAGCTATAAAAACCATGTTCCAACTGTTGGAACTGACCCATAACCACCTTTGGAGATTTTGTAAAATCTTGCCCAAATGTTGAAGTTAAAATGACAACTTTACAACTTTTTAGCATCTTGACTCCTATCAACCTACCATCACCTCAAATCGATGCAAAATGCCTTCCTCAGCTACATGAACTATGTCTCCATCCTTTTCAAACAATTACATACTTTTTAGGGTCATTTGGCATGATCTCATTTTGCCAAACTCGGCAATTTCTTGTCACCTATTGGAAACTTTTTCCCAAACACAAAAAAACTACCCTAACACACCAGTTAGACCCTCTTGGATTCTTTATTCATCAATGACTTGGCTAGGATCACAAAGACACACAAACTACCCTAGCACCACTTAGACCCTCTTGGAGTCTTTATTCATCAATGACCAGACTAGGATCATTTACAAGCTAGAATATCTTGGGGTTTTAGCCCAAACCCTAGGTCCTCCTACACCATGGTACTAGAAACATGTCAAACAAGTCTACATGAGAAAACCAGCCAATTCAAAATAATTTTGAAAGAAACATAGAAATGGAATGAAAAGGAACAAACTCAAAGAAAATGTTTTTGGTTGATTCAAGATTGCCAAGAACCACTTATGCTCCTACGTCACCTTTATAAACTTCTAAATTTGGCATGATCTTTAATGGACATCCACTCATCAAAATTCCCATTTGACACAAGCATAGATTAATTTTATGAGAATAAAACAATCATGTGTCCCACAAGATGACATATAGTGAAGAAACCTTTCAAATACTTCATACAAACATGTGTCCCACAAGATGACATCTACTGAAGAAACCTTTCAAATACTTCATAGGCTTGCAACTCCCATTCCACATCTAGTAAAGAAACCATTCAAATATTTCATAGGCTTATAACTCTAATTCCACATGCTCTAATACTGGTTAAAAGGTTGTAGAACTCGGCTTTATTCTTGCTAATGGCATTTGATTGTTAGTTTATCATTAACTTGGTGAGTGAACTTTTTGGGTTGGGTTAGGTGTTTGAGGACCTTGGAAACCATAGTAGAACCCTCATGAAGTTGATTCCTTATATTTGTATATGTGAGCCATTAGTAGCCCTAAGGAACATTGTTAGTTTGGATTGCAATTTGATCTTTTGGCAAGACTGCCTAATAGTTGATAAAGAGCTGTTACCCATCTCTGCAGCATTCCCCTCATCCTTAGTAGGGATGAATCTTCTAAATAGTACCACGTAGATTTTTTTGAGACAAAACATATGAAAAGATCAGATAAATTCCATCTAAATTAACCAAAGTAGATATATAAATCCTATTTTAGCTATAAGTTTGCACATAATTAGAGAAAAAGACTATATTCGTATCTCCTTCCTAAAGCCAATCAACCCTTACCTTCTACTTCCTAAAAATAGTTCTCATTGCTTACTTAAGTTCTCAAACAACTTGAGACTCCTCTCTACTCAAATCCTATGAAAAGACAAGATCTTGAATTTTTGTAAGTGACAACACACAATCTTGTGCCTACCTCTTCCTAGCATAAATATTACCAATACATTACCGTTTCTTGATATGCCATTTATCTCCATGGGCAACCATGCAAGCATCTAACTCCTTCACAATCTCATCAAAAATGACTACACCTTCCTAATTCTCAACCTTCAACATCAGCATGATATTCTTTGCATGATTAATGAGATATAGATACATGAACTTTTTCAACTCCAAATTCTCTGCTTTAATGTGATAGTCACATTTTGAACATGCTGAGAATCCATTCAAACAAAACTATCAATCTCTGCACATTAAAAAAACTAGTTGTATAGCTTGATATTGCAAGGGAGGCTTGGCCATTTTGATAAAAGCCCAAATGGTTTGAAGGTTATTATCATTGTCCTGAATCAATCCTGCAACATCACTGTCATCTAAAGCTTCTGTCAACAATAACAACACCTTCATTGAATTCTCTGCAATTGGTAATTCATAGAAAGTTAGAATTCCCATGATGGCTTCAACAAGCTTGCATGCTTCCATTGGTGTCTTTTTATCATAGAGAAGAAAATATCTTCCATGATCCATAGTTAAATCTACTACAATAGCTGTAGCTTTGACTTTCATATTCAAATTAGGATTCTCTAAGAAGAGAAGTAGAAAAGGAACCCCTCCAGCTTCAAAGCATCAATTACATTTTATTGAATCAAGGCCTCTCTTCTGTTGTCATCGAGCTACAATTGTGTGAGCATTTTGACCATTCCCAATCCGGATTCCTCTGTACCTCTTAAAAGGCAATGGGCAAAGGATTTGCACCAATTAAATTAGATCATTGATCTTATTTTTCCTTCATTGTATGAGTTTCCATCATAAGAGAGCTCATTGAGAATAGTCTCAATATCCATCGTCAACTCTAGATGATTGCCCCTAATTAAAATCGTAACAATTGTCAAAATAGCACCACGTTGTTGGCCTAGCTACTCTAGGATATTCTTATATTTTTTTTAGCTCTGACAAGAAGTTTATAGCAGCCCTTGTGAGGTCAGGGCTCAAGTCATTGAACTACCATTTAATGATCTTACTAAGCCCATTGGCTTCAACTAGTTTTTCCTTCCCATGGTTATTGTCTTGCACAACTGCCATTAAAACTGAAAAACAAAGTGCCTTAAATTTTTTATCATTAGGCTTCAAAGCTCCCACTATTAATGGAAGTAAAGATTCAAAAATTATCTAGTTTTTATCATTCGTACTCTCTTTGCAGAGTTTTTACAGATCAACAAGTGCTCTTTTTTTTGCTCAGCACATAATTTTGTCTCCAACTTTATCTTTGCCTTCAAAATCCTTGCCACGTAGTTCTGCTACCTCCAGAGATTTATAATGCAGTACAAGGCTTGGTTTTGTATAAGAATGGAATTCAGGAAAACTATACCAGTAAGGGGATCCTTTGGCTCACCTCTTACAAACTCACTCTCAATTGCTTCTATCTCAAAAGAATTATTAGTTGAGATCAAATCTATATCGTTCATCACTTTCCCTATAAGAGGACATTTAAAATGTGAATATGACTGATGAGTAATGAAATTCTTCCAAGATCTGCTAACTACTATCCTCAACTCCAGGAAACGCTTGTAGGAGGTTTCTAATGCCATGTCAGCATCTACTTGAGAAAGAAGAGCCATGACCTACTACATATACTGGACATCCTGGAGCTCCTTTTCCCTTTCAGCTTCCTCAATATCCCTCTTATACTTATGAAGTTCAGTAGATATATAGCTAAGGCTTTGCCCAACACCTGTGGAACAATCATCCATCGTTCTCTTTGAAAGAATCATAATAACCAATTTTTTTATCCTTACAAAGCATTTTATACCATTTCAACTCTGCCATAGATGTTGCATAGACCTTGACAATATTGTCTGCATATTTCATCAACTAGGAGACTAGTAAACAAGTGGAACCTAGATTTAGGACAACCACATATTGAAGTTTTGAAATAGGGGTACTAAAAGTGTGCCTACAAATATCAATCATTATTTTGCATGTATATTCACCACTATCTTTCTCTCTAATGTCACTATTTTTTTCATTGTAGTAACACTATTTGGATGCATATCTTCTCATTGTTTCGTTACATTGTTTGATCACTATTTTTGGTCTTATACATATATTATTGCTGCTTTTATATGGCACACACATTGTTTCTACCCTTGGCCACCTCACTACTCTTTGTTGTCTGATGGCCATCATAATATTCTTACTGCATTTCTAGGTCTACTTTATGTAACCAAGAGCATCATTTCATACAATTTCAGATATTGTATCTTCACCAAAAGTGTTGTACCATTATTAACAGAAAATGGTATTTGACATTAGTTCTTGGACCCCTTAGACAAGACAGTAAATTGATGATCATTATATGGTGAATATTCTCCAAATAAAAGCTATGAATGTATCCAAGGATAGTGAATCACCTTGCAAACACTCTAAATACCTTTAACAAAAAGGTGAAATTATCCCTCTTTCTGCCCCTCATCATATGAGTCATGCTCTCTAATATTTAGCATAGTTTTGATCTTATTCTTCACTAAAATTAATTGTGATCATGCTATTTTAATGTCATTAAATCTACTCATATCATTGTTGATAGCTCTTCTGTTACCTCTGATGATGATGCTCCTCTAGAAAATGGTAAATGTACATCTTGTCATGTCCTATCATCTTTGAGTTTCTATAAAAATCCATCTCACTGTCTTGTCGTCACTGTTATGGATTCCATTTGATGACATATCTAATTTGTTATTTTCAACATTTACCATTGCTCTTGATCTATGCAAATTGAACATACATATAAAAGTGTGTCAACATTTCTTCATCACTATCCTTTAATGTCATATTTCTTTATCACTGTCCTTTGACATTGTTCCTAGATAAAAGTGACTGATTTTGATGACTTCTAATTGATCTCTACTCAAGATATCTCCAATTCCTTCTCACTATTTTTAGTGTTTTGCAACACTTGTGTTTGTCTTTGAATGAGCACCATTTAATGACTTGGCTCTTGTCCATTAATTTTCTTTTTACTATCTTAATTGCATGATTCTTGACTATTGATGTCCTTTAATTTGTTGATCACTATTTTGCACTAAAATTCTTGTTCTTTGGGCTTTCCTTTTAGATTTCAATATTCATCTTTTCAACAACAATGTTCTTGTCTTATTTTATTTAATGCTTTGCTCTTAGAAAAACTTGGATCTTTGTCTCTAAGACACATGCCTTCCATTATCTCTTTCTTACTACTATAATATTCACGAGACCTTATGCTCTGTTGAACATCCTTTTGACTAAGTTGTCATGACCATCACTTTTTTTTCAAAATTCTATAGTGGTAAATATCATCTAGGACCTAATATTCATGTAAAATCCCTCTGAGTCACAATATTTTCCATGGATGTCTAGATCAACCTAATCATCCTACATTTGATATAAGGTGCCATTCTTACCCAACTACCAATAGTAGGTTTACCAAAATCGTAAAGATTTTCTTTGCAAGCAATGCAACCTAGATAGATCTTCATTTATATAATAAAAGTTAATAAAAATGGAAAACTATTATAAGAACTCCTATACTGGAAACATTTGTGTAAAAATGTATTTCATTTGCTTTGTATCGTCTCTAATAGCTATTGCATTCTTTCAATGTTTTCATGAGTGCCCTTGATATTGTCTTCATTTCTTAGTTTCTTTCCTTTTCTCATGACTCTTCATAATGTTTCTCTTATCATATTCAAGATCTCTATAATATAAAAGACCTTGCTTGTCATAGCAGTGACATCTATTGAGCATCACTGTCTTTTATTGATACCTCACTGTCTAAGAGATGTGTACTATCTTAGAGCGCTGTTGATATCATTGTTACACTGAATATCATTGTTCCATTGAATATCACTGTTATTTGTCACATTTTTTTCATTTTGAACATCAACACTAGAATGCACCCCTTGAGACTTTGGTTCTTTAGAAGCAAAAGCATTACTATCAGCTCCAGCAACCAGCTCCACAATTAGCAACCCTTCTTCTTGTTGCTTCACAATATCATCACTCTGAGATAGGATCTCAATTGATGATTGAACTATGGTTGGAGATTCCTACTTTTCCACTAGGTGCATCTCAACCTCTTTAGTTATATCTTGTTGCACTTGGGTTTCAAAATTTTCAAGTCTTTTTTCACTAGAATCAACCTTACCTAACTGGCATCCATCTTCCTCAAGTGGTTCATTCATTTCCTTTGGTTTTTCTGAAGACTCTGGTTTCTCTACTTCACCATGTTCCTCAGTAGCACTTGGATGAATGGTTTTCATATCAGCAGCTATAGAATTTGAGGCCTCTTCAATCATGGCTCTCTCATCTAATTGAGCCTTAGCAGAAATCTCACCAAGTGATGAAGCACATATCTACGATAGACCATTCAATATCATTCTTCAGAAAAAGGATAACCTTAATTTACATTGAAATTAACTGTAATAAAATTAGAAAAAAAGTGAATATAACAGATTTGAGAGTATTTGGCATCCCCAAATTTTCATAATAGAAAATGAATTGTCTCTTAACATATGAACAGAACTCTCCTATAGTAAATGATAATTGTGTGGTTTATTTTATTTAATAAGTATAATTATGCAGAGGCAAAATTGATAAAATTTTCTAGGAAAATTTTGGTAAAAGTCTTAGATGATACTCATCAATGGCAAGTTAAAGCAATGTAAAGTTCTTCTTTTCTTGCAACACATATAACAACAATGTAAACTTATCTTGAAACTTCTTCTTTTCGTGCAACACATATAACATCAATTTTAAGTGCTGGCAAGGTATATACTTATGAATAAATATTACATCCTGAATTAAATGTATGAAAATAATTTTCATTCCTTTTAAGCTTCATTCATTTCAAGGTGCAATTTACAAACTCAAGAATAGTGGCTTTTGTTCTTTAGGATACATTTAGGGGAAGAGTATGTGAATGTCCCCTCATGTCTGGAGTCTAGTTTAGAGGAGATGGCTATTTACACTGCTAAGGTTTGTTGAATCTAATACTAAATAACATTTCTTTCTATTGTTGAATCTAATCTAATGTATATTTTAACTAGACTTGTAGCTTATATGTTTTGAAATTGTTGTTAGGCCTTGTAGTTTGTATAATTTGATTGTTGGAGAGCTTCTATAGCTAAGCAAGAAGGTTGTTGCACAAGTTATAGCCATGCACTTGGGTATGAAAATTGTATATTTTTTATTCTAATGTATATTTTAACTAGACTTTTAGCTTATATGTTTTGAAATTTCTTTTAGTGGCTTAATGTTGTAAGGTCTCTTGAAATAAGACCTTTAGGCAGTTGGTCAAAGTTTTACAAATAATCTTAGGAATAAAGTCAAAGAAAGTATTTTTAAAATATTAAAGTATTTAGCTAGGTCTAAGAAGATTTGTGTACTTTCAATAGTTTTGCTTAGTTTGTGAAAGTTGTAGTTTGAAGTTTTCATAGCCCAATTTTTACTTCTTGCAAAGAACAATCATGTTAGATAATATAAGTGAAGAACAAAATAGGGAGACAATCACTAGATTGTGGTCTAACTTGAAAAGAAAAGATGATGGAAAATGTTATTGTCCTTGCAATATTTGTAAGGGCTTAAACTGTAGAAGATTTCTAATCAAAATAGTTAAGAGACATTGTAGGGATAATGGTCACATTGAAGGGGGCCATGACTATCATCCACTAGTAAGTCGTTCATTATATCATTTTAACAATTTATATACATATGAAATCACTTGATGATGAGTTGATGATCATGGTTTATTTATATTAATAAATTTTATATAGGTTGATCTTCCCAGGGAAGTACATGATATGAACCACAACAATCCAAAGAATATGGTTTTCAAAGTGGAGGAACATGGAGGTGCAAATATCCAAGGTGAAGATAATGATCCCATGGAAGATGACGATCATGTGCCAGAAAACACAATTGAAGAGGATGGTATAAATATATTGATCCACGACACATTTAGTCCAAGCATATCTAATCATGATGATGATGATAGCCTCGATGTACCTCTACTTTAGAAGGCATATGAGCCCCTATACAAAGACTCCCAAACAACTCTTCTCTTTGTTGTATGGTTGTTGTTGAACTTGAAGGTTATGAATGGTTTATCCAACATAAAAATGTCATGTATGTTAAGGTATGGACCATCCCAACAACATCTCCTTCATTGCCACCGAGGCCAGCCTCACAGAAAGAAGCATTGTTGGTGAACCCGGCCGCCCAGATATAGAAGCATTGTTGGCTAGTGAAAGAAAGTATTCTCCATTGGCCCTACTATTATATTGCCCCCCCTCTTTATTATTCATATATGTCTTTATAGTTAACAAAGGGTGAATAATGTACCACTAATATTGTTTATATTAACAACTTATATTTTTTGCTGTAGATTAATAGGCAAGTTTCTGTTACCATCATCAAATATTCTACCTCGCTCATATCAAGAATTAACTATTGTAATGAAAGATATTGGAATGGAGTATGAAGCAATACATGCTTGTCCCAATGATCATATTATATATTATAAAGAACATGAATTTGCAACACAATGCCCTATATGTCATATGAGTAGATATCGAACAGATTGACTAACAAAAAAGGTGCCTCAAAAGGTTCTTGTTACATCCCCATTATTCTACAGATGCCACGATTATTCAGGTGTAGTAGCTTGGCTCATTTTATGGATTATCATGTACACAATAGAAGTCAAGATGACATTATTCAAATCCCTGTAGATGGTTCAACATTTATGCACATAGAGGAAAAGTGGAAACACTTCAAAGAAGAACCTTGTAATCTCAGGCTTTCATTGGCAGCGAACGGTGTCAATCTATTTGGAGAGATGATATCTATTTACTCAGTGTGGCTTGTTTTTGTTATCAACAATAACATTCCTCTGTCAATGTCAATAAAGAGGAAGCACATTATGTTAGCAATGATTGTTCTAGGTATCTTATCATTTGATAGTTATTAATTTACATGTACTTGCAAATCTTGTAGTAAAACAGTCACAATAATTATGTAATGTTACTGTTCATTCAAGTAGGTAAATATCAAGTTAAAGATATGAATGTATATATTGAGCCTCTTATCGATGATTTGGTGGAGTTATGGAATGGTGTCACTATGTATGACATGTCTAGATTAATAGGACAAAGACAATTTCAATTCCATGCAATACTTGCATGGACAATACATGATGCCCCAGGGCTAACACATTTTTGTGGTATGTTATAGTGAATTCAAGTTGCGCACAATAATTCTAATTATAAAAATCAACATATTTAATAATCCAATTATATCATTATCTTGTAGGTCTTCAAACAAAGGGAAAATTTGTATATCCAGTTTGTGGTCTAAAGATGAAATCTCATCATTCAAAAAGTTTAGGAAAGTAGGTGTTTGATGAGTGTAGACACTTCCTCCATAGGAATCATAAGTATCAAAGTATCGAAAAACATCTTTTCAATAGGAAAGAAGAGACTACATCAAAGCCACAAAGAATGACACCTCACCTATGGAAGTTGGAATATAATAGAATTAATCGTCGAGGTAATGTCATTCCACCTAATGGTTTATGTTTGTAATTTATATATTTCTATTGTGATTTTTGTTTACTAATTGTGTAATTGATGATCATGAAGGTCATCAAGGTAGTACTGACAACCTTCCAAAGGGACTAAAAAGCTATCCCAAACAATTTAGTAAGTTTCCCTACTACGAGCACTTACAAATTGTGCATTTTTTTGATACTATGCATATTGGAAAGAATATAACAAAGACATTGTGGAAAATATTGGATGGAAGGCGTGACAAAGAAAAAATTGTCAAATTTTGTAATGAAATTCATGAATCCAATCATGCATTGAAGAATTTCATTCACTCAAATAGCAACAGAGATCAGATTAATATAAGTGCCCTTCCTTGGTTATTAACGGAGCAGCAAAGTGATGCCATAAAAGAAGTCATATGAAAAATTCAATTTCCCACAGGATTTGCTGAAAACATAAACAATCTCATATCAAAAAAAGGTGAATTTGGGCCAGGGCTCAAAATGCATGATTGGCATACTTTCATCAAGGTAAGTTATGTTCTTCTATATTTGCAATATATTCATAAACTACGTGTAATGTTTGTTATGTTACGTTAGAAAACAATGAAATGATTGGTTTATAATTACTGCAGTATGTGCTTCCTCTATCTCTCCCAGAGCCCTTCAACAATAACATCAAACAAGTGATATACGATCTTGGAAAATATATGAGGTAAGAAGTAATATCTATTCAATTTGTTGTATATATTAATTATATTCGTGATTTGTTTTTCTTGCTATGTAACCTATTATATATTATTTTGTAAAGTCTCGTATCTATATATTTTTTGTGACTTGAATCTCTTAATGTAGGTGGTTGTCATCTAAAGAAATCCATAAAGAAGATATAAACTATTGGAAGAGAAGAATTCCTCATTTACTATGTCAAATGAAAAAGTGTCCACCTCCAACTTTTTTCAATGCACAAGAACACTAACTCATACACCTAGTTGAGGAGATTGAATTGTGTGGACCTGTACACAATAGGTCAATGTGGATGGTTGAGAGGCACTTGAAATCTTTGAAGGATTTGGTTTGATAAAGAGCACATCCTGAGGGTTCTATGGTAGAGGGATATATGGTATATCAGACTATGGTGTAGATTACTAAATATATTCCTAAGTTTGCATCAAAATATCCATGTAGATTGCATTTGGGATCTCGAACCTTTTAAAAAATTAGAAGGGGAGTACTTGATGGGGAAAGGTACATTGAAGAAAGTGAGAGGTAATAAATTATAAGATGTTATTGTAATAAATTATTTCTTAATCTTCAAAGTAAATCGGTTGTAAGTTGTCTATTTTTTTTTGTACAGGTGCTCGAGAGTGGGATGCACTACATTTGTATATTGCAAACAATCTTGATTGGATGATGGTATGGATTGAATGATGTCAACATTCTGGTCAGACATTAACATGGGAAGATGTATCTTCATTGGTTAAAGAAGCTCATCGTAATGGAGATTCCAATGTTACGCAAAGGGAAATAGATTTAGCACGTGGTTTAATAGATTTCCAAGTATGTAAAAATTTATTAATCACTCATATGTTTATCAACTCATGATACACTAATTTTGACATGTTTCACATATTACTGCAAGTTAAACACCACAAGGCTATGTTCTTTAATGGTCAAAAATTTCACGTCAAAGTGTTGGATGACACGAAGAAAACTTGTGATTTAGGAATAACTGCAGTCTTTCAAGTGACTAATATTTTATCTAGGAATGACTTACATCCTTGAGAGTCTAAAAATTGATACTATGGATTTTTGGATGATATACTTGAGTGTGACTTTAGTTCCTTTAAATTAGTACTCTTCGTTGTCAAATGGTATAGGCTACGACTTAATCGAAATGATCCTGATAGAACTATTATTGAACATGATAATGGATTTACAATGGTTAATACAAGGTCATTTGAGCTAGTTGGGGATGAGCCCTATGTTCTTCCAAGCCAATGTGAGTAGGTATTTTACTTAGAGGTTCCACATAAACTGGGTTGGTCATTTGTTGTTAGACATGAATTGAGAGGAAGGCCAATAAAGTATAATGTGATGGAAGAAGAAGATACTGAAGAAGTAGAAGATGATGTAGATGGTGATCACGATTGACAGTTATTGGATGATTTTCCTGACACAAATTGTCATGAAGAAGAAGAAGAAGATGATGATGATGATGATGATGATGATGCTACTGATGATGATGATGAAGATATGATGATGTTGATGATGATGATGATGATGACAACGATGACGATGATGATGGCGAGGATGATGATGATGATGATGATGATGACAATGATGATGATGACAAGGAGGAGGAGGATAATGATGATGATGATGAGGATGATGATGATGAAATTTAGAGGTATGCCATCAATCCTTAATCTATTTAATATTCATTTCTTGATAGAAATATATTTGTCTTATATATATGGTTACATAGTTTATTCATTATCTATTTTAAAGCTACAAGTTTCAACTACAAATAGAATATTGCTAATCTAAATTAACTATTAATCTAATTTAATTAAATAAAACTATTTAAAACACATATTGATGTGTGAATGTATTGAGTCTTATTTTCTTTTAGGTCAAAAGAATTTGTAAGTGTTTAGTTTAGAAAAGGGAATTCATTAAATATCTATAAAAGGGAGTTGTACCTAGAATAAAATTCATAGGGAAAGCATAATATAAGTGCTTAACCAATTTTTTGGTTAATAATTCTACCTCTGTAGGTGATGTAGAGACCCTAGGTGGACTTGCAATCATTCATAACAAGAGGGACTTCCATAGTGTTCTCACAACACCAACCAAGCATCTTCATAAGATCCCTCTCCTTGATCCAAGCCAACTCCATAACCTATCAGACTGCACACCAAATCCTTATGCCACATTAGGTTCTACATATTTGGAATAATCCCATGAATTTCCCTCAATCCATCCAATGGATTCATCCAAGCAATCTAATCAACAAACTATCAAATGCTTACAATGCCTCAATAGGCGCCAAACTTGACTTCACCTTAACTAGGTGTTTCCTCCACCTCCACACACATCAAACAACTTCAAATAGCATGTCCCCAAGGTGACTATGCCCTCAACTCATCAGCTGATACAAAAACCCATTTTTAGCCCTTCACTAGGCCTACTTCCCTAGTAGGCGTATAATGTGTGTCTGATTTAAGTGTTATATTGTGTACCTTTTAATGTTTTTAATTTTTATGTGATGCTAATGATGGATGTGATTATGATTATGATATGATTATGCTCATGATAATTGAATTACATTTGCAAGAAACCGAACCCCTTTCTTCATTGTTTTGGAGTAGTTTTGATAATACTAATACTATTATTGTCATAGAGGGCCAGTTGTCGAAGGGAGGGAAAGGAACCTACAGTCCCTAATTAGCAGCCCCCCCTAAGGAGGACCCTTTTTATATTGATTTAGCAGACACTGATGACTCGATCAATTCGACTAAAAAGTTGCTAAAGAAAATTGGGAGAGAAATTTTATGTTTGGCAACCATAAAGCCTACTACTCAGGAACTAAGAGATAGGGGATCTGAATTGATGCACACCTCTAAAACCTTAAAAGTAAGTATTAATGAAATTTTTAATTATAACAAGAGTTCAATAATGGTTTTTATGTTATGCTCTTTTATGGCATTAATTAAAATATGGATGTGTTGTCTTTACAAAAAAAATTGTGTGATTTCGAGCCCCATTCCCATGATGAGGGTGTTGTAGGCCATTCCCCACTTCTATTTTCCACTGAATATATATAGAAATTATCATAATCATTGACAATACATGATCAAACAATCCTTTTTTTTAATGCTCTAACAATCTTGTCCATGCTAGTCCACGCGTTCTATATTTATGCATGCTCTAACAATTTTATTCTTTAGCTTCACATCAATTTAATCCTAGGATGATGCCACCTCCATCCAGGACAACCACAAATCTCTTTCCGACTGCTGAATTAGCAACACGTAGCTTACATGCATCGACTGTTGCACCATCTGCTAGTATAAAAATCCCTCTTTTTCTCTCTTATGATAGCAACAAACAATTTTTTTTTTATAACTTTTTAACAACAATTATCATTTTTTCTTTTATACTTCATGACAAAGACTTATGAAAGTTATGAAACTTTTTGCAATAGGAGCTGCAACATCATTTCTTGGATGCTCCTATGTTCCTAGTATGGGAACAGTGAAGGATGTCATGTTTATATCATCAACGATGATGAAGACATTCCATTAAAAGTAGCCAAAGTTCTAGGTACTTTAAAGTTATTATTATTATATAGTGATATAATATTAATTTAGTTTTTTATCACTCTTCATCAACTAATGATCCCATGATTTTTTTTGGAGAAAACTTGGTGATGAGTGTTTGCGAATATTCGGGCCCACCCTACATACCTGGTGGAACATCATATCCTAATTAAAACCCCAAACCACTATTTTGATTTCATATCATTGCTATAATAGTTTTCTTTTTCATCCATCTCTTGAACTATATTAAAGGTAGCTTCACTTCATTTATGAGTCTAACATGTTTTTGTTAACTTAAAAGGTGGAATAACCAACACAAACCGTTGAACGATGATCTTATAGAGAGCATGACCCAACTCTTTGGACCTCATGCATTCGAGAGAAACAAGCTCCTTGAAAAAGGTAGTTTATGTTTGAAGTATATTAGGGACTAGTATAGAAAAAATTTATGGGATAACCCCAAGTACGAGCATCCGCCCTATGTTCCTGAGGCTGAGTGGCAGGCTCTAATTTTGGATGGAAAGTATAAAGCTGACAAGAAAAATAATATTACACTAGTGGAGAGTATAGAAAGGTATGTGATACTATTGAGAATCTAATTATGTACTAATTAACCTCTATATTTATACTATCTAACATATTTCAAACTTTTCATAGATTGCCTGACACATCAAATGCAACAAAGGCAAGACTAGAAAAGCACGGGACACACAAGCTCGACTCTGGTAGTTTTTTGAAACTTCAAGAAAGAGTTGTAAGTATTAGTAAATGAAAAATTGTATCAATTTTTTTATATAATGTGATGGGAAATGGTAGGATAGACTAGCTTGTCTATGCTCCTAATCCTCAACTTGGATCTTAGTGTTCCTCCACACTAATATATGATGCGGAGTAACACGCTTTGGAAGCACTGGTGTAAGATAAAACTCCTAAGCTTAGTTTTCCACTTCCACCAAGAGATTTCTCTTATCTCCTATTATCATATGCTTCTATAGGATCTCCTAATAGGATTAGATCATTAACTAAATCCTTTTCACTCTTTACTACAAGAGTCACACCTTGAAAACTCCACCTTGGATGATCCACACCTTAATTTTGGTTCTCTTTCTCACTTTCACTTAGATGGATCTAAGTGCCAAATCCACTAAAACATCACAAATCTCAAACTTCATTATGGGGACCTTCTTCACATTGAATTCATTCATATTCCATCCCATTTTACTGATTTGGGAAGGTTCTTGGCTCTTAGGTTTATCATATTCAAGATTTCATCCAAACCCTTAACACATAACATGAAAAAGTCTTCAAAATGACTATAGAACACGTCTCAACCACTGTATCAACATGTTTTAGGCTTCAAGTATGCCTGTTCCTTCAAAAATTGAAATATCACTTCAAAAATAGAGTTTTCCTGCCACTTCATTAACTCAAACTTTTTACAATATGCAACCAATGCTTGGAGATTCAAGACATCACTCCATTAGGTGTCTTCTCCACCATTCTAGGGCCTATTTGGTTGAAAATAACCTCCCAAAATAAAAGGAATCCAAGTCTATCCATGTTGCATGGAATATTTGCAATGAGTGCAAAATGTTGTTATGACAACATTCTTACAACACTTGGCAACTTTGATAGATGCCTTAATCCTATATTATAGGCTTCTTATCCTCACATATTTTGAGGATCCAAGATAATTCATGATCATAATATTTATTTAATAACCATTAACCATTCTTAGGCCTAAGACATATTAATGACTCAATCTCCCTAACTCCTAACATTAAAAATTTAAATAACAACTAACAAAGGCTATTTGTGTGACCCGAGTCTTAGTGACTAATTCACTTAGCCAACATAAAAAAAGACCTTCTAAGGTCCTCAACCAAATTAAACTAACTTCTTGACTTGGCTAGAGTCAAGTACAAGCCAAAATTGACTAACTAGTAGAGGTTAGCCTAGGTGCTCCTACACCAAGCACCAACAAACTCGTAGTACCTTGGAACAACTAAGAAATTCAAGTTATCACCCCAATCCTCTATTCTCTACAAGAACATTCAAGGCTTGATTCACCTTCAAACAAGGAACTAATTTTCTATTACAATGTCTGCTCCTTTAATTCATGGACCCACCTCACCACATAAGGCTGCACACTAGTTACTTCTCCCTTGTACCATTCAAGGTCTCATACACCCAACCTTGACACCAACTATTTTGGACAACTCCAACCCTCTAACATAAATGGAAACCAAAACAAACATCAACACAACCCAAGAAAATTTAGGTCTAATGCAAACTTGTTGTTACCAGTGACAGGGTAGATTGCAACACTTGACCTTTATTCTACACACCCAATTGAGAGTGAAATTGGATCCTCTAGGACTCCCAAAGACCAAAGATAGTTTAGAACCACTCCAACATGATCAAAATAAGGTGTAACAAGGGTTGGAAACCCTACTAACTATTTATCATTTCCTTTTGATATTTTAACTACCCTCCATTGGTTGATGAAACAATGTAAGTAAAATTCACCATACCATGCAAAAATGTAGGGCTCAGAGTTCAAGAGATGCCTCATAGAAGAGGATAAGATAATTGGCTTCCAACAAGGCTATAGAGTCATGGCTAAATGGCTACAAGTTGAAATCAGTGTGGAAGGTTCTAATAATGATGCATCTAAGTCATAGGTAAATAAGCTAAATGAAATTTATTTCAAATTGAATACTTTACCAATTAGTCTATTTGATGTTAAGTTCCAATATAAAGTTATTATATCTATTTTAAGAAAGAAATGATAAAAATGCGTAGGATGTTGGAATGCAACCTGACAATCCTTCTACACAATCTATGGACATTGAAGGTTTGCATGATGTGCATCCTAGTGGTGGAGGTATACATTTGCTATTAAATTTTTTATATGTAATTGCAATTGGTGTTTGGATTAACGTAACATTTTGTATAGCATCTGTAGAGGATCGAGGGGTTGATGTTCATGACCATGTTGACGTTGACTCTAGACAAAATGATGTGGTCAGATTAGGTAAAGAGAACCACAGTTATGTTATTTAAAATAATTAAATACTTGTAACAATTATAATAAATTATTTTTAATTTAACTCTTTTATTTGTTATTATAGAGGACCCCCCTTTGCAATAGCATAGGAATTTGAGATCATCAAGAATAGAGAAGAGAACAACTAATGAGGGGGGAATTGATGATGACACTGATGCTCCTCTTAGAGCTTACATAGAAAAAAGAAATAGAAAGAAAAAAAAGAAATGTTTTTCATCTACATACCTTAATTGATAATGACTGAATTTTATGTCTCAATGAATTTAATTATGTGCTAATGAATGTTCATGAATTATGTGTTAATGTAGAATATTGATGAATGTTGCATGTTAACAAATCTAATGTGTTAATGAATGTTATTATGTGATATGTTTGTTTTTTATCATGTGATATGGATTGAATGTTACCTTTTATTAATGGTTGAAAGAATGAATGAATGTTAGATGTTAACGGGGAATGTAGAGTGATGTTAGGGGGAGGGTGGTGGAGCCAAATGAGCTTCCACCTTCACGTGGTTGGCCCTATTTAGTAGAGAATATTAAACTATTATCGAAACAAAGTGAAGATCAATAAGATACTAAATATTTCTCTATTTTTTTCCTATGTTTAGACCTATAACACTGTGTCTTGCTAAGGCCTGTTTCAAGTGGAAGGACACAAGCATCTTTTACAATGGAGAATGTAACCATGAGCACCAAATTAAGACCCACACATGTCGGATATAATACATTCAAATAGGCTACTATGCTTGTAACCCTATTTTCTAGCGAGAGCTTCACTTTAGAAGAAAATAATGGATCTCATAAGATTGACTTGCACAACCAACCCCTTAGCTTTGCTTCTGTGTGGCAAAGATTTTAGGGTTTCCTCCCTCAACTTGTTGAGCGAGCATCAATTAAGTCCATGTAATAGTTTAGAGTCTACACAATGGCTTATGTCTAGCTTAATAGATCGACTCAATCTATATCATACCTACCTCTGGATTTGCTTCAAATGTTGGCTAGAATAGTTATAATTTTGTGAAAGCTGCGTTGAAAATAAGTTCGGTTTAGAACTGAAAATACTTTTTTTCACAGGACCCAAAAGCTGTGAAAGGTCAGTTTAAATTGTTGAACTTCAACATATCAGTATTGAATTATTATAAATGAATAATTAGTTTAAATATGACACAAATCAGTTCATGACATTCTATGTCCCATCACCAATATTTGTTTGGAATCTTGGATTCATAACCCATATGTCCATTATTTGCCTCAGTTTGTGGGTGCATAAAAGTGACATCTCCAGTCATAGATCTAATCCCTAAACATGTAAAACTAAATTTGAAAAATCCAATCTCTTATCTCTAAACTTTTAAAATTTAATAAAATTCATATTCTGACTTGTTTCTTATTTGATAGGTTATTCCTAGAATCATGATTGTAACTTAGCTTCATCACAATGATCCTTACAAACTTGCATGTACATTCACTAAAAAGTAACTCTAGATGAAACTTTAAGTTTATTTATCACATTTTAACATTCTCACCAAAATCTAAACCACATTATCTCATCATTGTTGCAGAGTACCACTGCTCACATGTGAAATAGGCATCTAGATTATTGAACCCTTCTTAAAATTAGTTTCATTGAATTAATATATGTTTTTGATAAGGTAAACAGGTTTTAAGGGGTCCTGAAACCCATAAGTTTAACAACAAGAAAGGCTGAAAATAAGTGAAAAAATGCCCAGCCAAAACATAGTCCTTATGGCTGAAAATAAGCCCAAAGGCCCAGCCCGAAACAACAGCCCACTAAAAAGGCCAGAGAGCCAATCCAGAAAGACAGAGACTAGTCAAAAAGCCAAAGCCAGGAGAAACAAAAACCAAAGGACAGAGAACCAACCTAGCAGACTACTTCTCCATCTCAAGCATGGTCTGGGCAGCTTCAGCGCACTCTTGTTGCTCTTCTACCTTATGATCCTGGGCATTCGTCATATCCTGCTCCATAGTGCTGTCCTTGGCTTTATCCACATCCAGCCTATCTTTATCTCTATTCTGTTTATCATCTTCCTCCATCTGGTTCCTGTCTTTGAGATTATCCAAGAGAGAGAGGATGTTGTTGTTGATCGAAGCAAGGAGGGAGATCATTTGACTAGCCAGGTTGTGATTGTAGTTCTCAATATTTTTTACTCTCCTCTCCATCAGAGTCTCCCAGCTGTTCCGGTCGCCTTGGCTTTCAGCACCTGTCTTGCTCTTGATTTTTTCCATTTGGGAAACCCTATCTCTGACATCCTCAAGCTCATGGAAAAGCCATTTAATTGATCTGAAGTTTTCGATCATGCTATTGCAGGCATTGTTCAACAGATTCATGCCCGTTTCTCTAGCATTATCAGAAATAGCCACCATAGCCGGGTCAATTAGCTCATTGAGTCTAGGCTTCTCGAGGTCGTCCACCAGGAGTTGGGGGTTCATCGCCTCTCTGTAGATTCCCATTGTGGCCGTTCTCACATTGAAGTTCTTCCAAGCCTTCCTTTTGTTATTAACTTGCACTTCCCCCTCAATCTGTCCAGAGTTGTCATTTTCCTCCAAAGGAGGCTGAGGATGTATAGGGGGGAGGGGAATGGGCAGAGAATCCTTTCCCTGACTGCTGGAGCGCTCCATGCTCTCTCCCTCCCTCTTCTATCTTTTTCTCAGTTTCTCCTCATCTAGCTCCTCCTTCGAAACCTTGTCAGAATCATCAGTGTCCATTTCCTCCTCCACCTCAGAAGAGCCAATTTTAGCTGGGGTATGACCTCTAGGGCTCTTTCTGCTAGGTAGATTGATAGAGGGGTAATCCTTCTTATGGCTTTTAGTCTTCTTACTAGAATGCTCAAAAACCTCATCAGAGCTAATGCTCTCAACATTGTCGGAATCAGAGGAAAAACTGGAGCTGCTCTTATCAACATCCGCCCCCTGGATAGGGTTTTTGCTAATGGTTTGAGCATGGAAATGCTCATGAATCAGAAGTAGAAGACCCTCATGCAGAGTCGGGTTGACGGTGGCTTTCTTTTTAAAACTAGAAATGACCTTGTTCATCGAGTTAAAAAGATAATACAGGAAGGAGATCTTACTACCATGGCGAAAATGATTCAGAATCACAAAATGGTGAGTCCTAACCCTATCAAACCTGGGGTCTAGGGTAATATATTCAATGACAGTGTAGAAAACATACCTCCAGAGCTTCTTTATAGTATCCGTTACAAAAAATGTCTCTTTCTTGCCCAGCTTGTTCAGATCTTCAGTGTTTTTCACAAAATCCTTGATTGCATTAGAAGACATCTTCTTGTCTCTGAAGAATTTATGCCCCTCCATCGAAATCCCCGTGACTTCAGCAACCACATCCTCAGTAATTTGAAAGTAGACCCCGTTCACCTTAACCTTTCCATTATTCCACGAATTCACCATGCTGTTAGTGATCTCAGGATCCGAGCCATGAAGTTTCTTGAAGAAATTAGTAACCCCACCCTTTTCCAGCTCTCTCCAAACTTTGGCCTTGTTCTTCCACTTCTGAACTTCCACCACCGGCTCCTTTCTGCTCCTCTCACCCGTCATGTTAACCTGATCAACTTCCACAATTCTCATGAACTCTGATCTGTGCAAGTTATTTGCATTCAAAAAAATGGTGATGTTTCTTTTATGATACCCGTGAATAAACCTCTTTCTGAAAATAATGGTATCGTCCTTTCGAATGTGTTGAAAAGTCAGAGGAAACCCCTTTTGCTGGTGTAAATCACGATGCCAATAATGGCACTTACCATTTATTAAGCTATCTTTATTATCCATAATTACATTGGATTTGAGTTGTCCTTCCCAAGATATTATCTTGGTTGATGAGCAACTTTGCCTCCGCTGGAAAATCTTTTCCAGCATGCCAGGATAGATTATTGGTGGCGTTAACCCCTTTATTAGCAAACCAATCAGCTACTGGGTTTGCCTCTCTGTAGACATGAGTGACGTGGACCTTATCGAACTTTGTGAGAGTGGCGCAAGTCTCAGCAATTATGTTCACAATCATCCACGAGGGAGGGGAAATACCATTAATGGTATTAATAATGTTTTTAGAGTCCCCCTCAAGCCATAGTTTAGTAATCTCGGCTTCAAAAGCCAACTTGACCACCTTACTCGCAGCTCTAGCTTCAGCCAGATGAATAGTCTGGATTCCCAGCGGGGAAGCAAAGGCAGCTATTCCCTCCCCATAACTATTTCTTATGATTCCACCACAGCCTGAAGGGTCTGGGTTACCCTTAGAAGCCCCATCAAAGTTGGCTTTTGACCAACCATCTGGGGGGAGAAGCCAGCTAGCATCCTGCCTTTTGAGGTTCCTGTCTTTTTCTTTAGCTATCTTTATGTCCCCTTCTTCTTCTTCTTCTTCCTCCTTCAGCACTTGGAGATTTTCCTTTATATTCTTCGAGACCTTCCTGCCAAGGATTATAGCCGGCTCCTCTCTGTCTCTAAATATTCTATTATTCCTTTCCTTCTAGATTCCCCAGCAAAAGTGGGGTAAAATCCAGTCCGAGTGATCCTGCCAACCAGCAATCTTACAAAGACCTTTCCACTGATGGAAATAATCCATGAAATTATCTGGTTTGCACTAGAGGGTTTCATTATCATGTGTGATGACATTCCACACCTCCCTGGCATAATCACATAAGATGAAAATGTGATTTCCGGTCTTAGCCTGATTCTTACACAAGGGACATCTACTGGGCATAACATGTCCTCGCTTCATGAGATTGTCATGAGTAAGGATTTTGTTCTGAAGAGCCAGCCAGTAAAAAATGTTGATCTTTGGAGTGAGGCCCAGAATCCAAGCCTCCGCCCAAGGGGCCTTCTCTTTTAAGCTCCAAAGGGAATTATAGCCTGAGGCAACAGAGTATCTTCCATTGGGATTATCCCTCCAGACCAGCTCATCCCCCAAATTGATAGGAATCATGGAATTGAGCATAAGCATTATAGGAGTCAAGTCCTCAGAGATGAGGGATAGGTCACTCCATTCCTGGCCATTCCAATAATCGCAAACTTTGGACCCAATTTGATTAGTACAAGCTTGCATCCATCTCTCAAAAACAGTGTTATTGATAAGTGGATCTTGGGAAAGCCATCTATCCAACCAGAACTGGATGTCCTTCCCATTTCCCAATTTCCATGATATCCTGGCCTTAGCCAGGTCCCTGGATTTCATGATCCCATTCCAAATGTTCGATCCTTTTTAGATATCTTCATTAAAAAGGGTGAAAAGAAGAGTGGGTCTTCTAAGGTACTTGTTTACCAGGGTGTCCCTCCATTCACCGGTGCTACTAAAGATCCGCCATATTTGTTTAGCTAGGAGAGCCTTATTGAGGTGAGTGATCTTTCTAATTCCCAGACCTTCGTACCTCATAGGGAGGCAAACCTTCTCCCAGGCAACAAGAGGATATCTTTTCTTCCCTTCATTACCATTCCAGAGGAAGTCTCTTTGGATTTTCTCCATTCTTTCAGCTATTTTCCCCGGGATTCCAAAGAGGCTCAGGGCGTAGATTGGCAGATTTTGAAGAGAAGATTTGACTAAGAGGCATTTCCCCGCTTGACTAAGAGAGACCCCTTTCCAACCAGCCATCTTCCTGTTGAATCTGTCCAAAATACCATTCCAAAAGGACTCTGGGGGGAGGATCCCAAAGGAAGACCAAGATAGGTAGAGGGGAAAGAGCCTACCCCACAACCTAGAATCCTGGCAATTTTCCTTTGTCTAAACTCAGAGGTGTTGATGAAAAAGAGCAAGCTTTTGTTCCAATTAATCAGCTGACCCGTCCCACTGGAGTAAGTATCCAGAATCTTCTTCAGGGCTCTGGCCTCTTTGATAGAAGCTTCCCCCCCCAAGATAGTATCATCAACAAATTGCTGATGAGTGAAGGGAACGCAATTAGAGGAGGGAAGGATCCCTTTGATACAAGCCTCACACTTTCTACAGTCTATAATCCTTCCTAAGCATTCAGCTAAAATGATGAACAAAATGGGCGAAAGGGGGTCTCCTTGTCTGAGGCCTCTAGAAGGTTTGAAAAAATTAGAAGGGACTCCATTAACCAGAACAACCAAAGAGGAGGTGGAGACCAATTGAGAGATAATTTTACAAACTTTACTGTCAAAGCCAAAAGTCGAGAGGACCTTCCCAAGGAGAGACCAGTCCACCCTGTCATAAGCTTTAGAAAGATCCAGTTTGAGAAACATACCTTCCCGTTTGGATGCCTCAAGAGAGTGGATGACTTCATGCACCATTTGGACAGAATCCAAAATTTGTCTCCCTGGAACAAAACCCGATTGATGCTGCGAGATAATCATGGGCAATATCTTGAGCATTCTTAAAGTGAAGACTTTAGAGATGATCTTGTAGAGAGAGTTGCATAGACTAATAGGTCTAAAGTTATCCAGCGAGTCCGCCCCAGGGGATTTAGGAATGAGAACCACAAAAGTCGAGTTTAGCTCCTTGAGAATAGATTTGGCTCCAAAGAATTCCTGGATAGCCTAAACAACCTCTCCCATGATCACTGGCTAGAACCTTTGGAAGAAAAAAGTGGGAAAACCATCCAGGCCAGGAGCCTTGTCAGCAGGCAGAGAAAAGAGAGCCTCTCTAACTTCCGAAGCATTAGGAATATCACAGAGCTGTTTATTATGGATAGGTTGAATGAGCTGAGGGATACAGTGTAACAATTCCTCCTGGTCCAAATTAGAAAGCATTGGGTCCTCAGAGAGAAGGCTAGAGAAAAAGGAAACAGCTTCTTCCGAGATGGCAGAATCTTCAGTTAACAGCTCCAGCCCCTTTCTGATACCATAGATCCTGTTACTAGCATGGTGCTTGAGGGTGGTTAGGTGAAAAAACTTAGTGTTCCAATCTCCTTCCTTTAGCCAGATGATCCTCGATCTTTGCCTCCAAAATTTTTCTTCCTTATAAATAATGTTATGAATTTCAGATAGGGTCTTGAGCTCTGAAACCCTGTTGGTCTCAGTGTAACCTTCCTTCTAAATGCAATCTTGGATAATAGTTAGATTATCAAATAACTCTTTCTTTTCATGGAAGATGTGACCAAAATCAGACTTGTTCCAAATTTTAATCATCCTCTTCACATTGCTAAGTTTTCTGGTGACTCTAAACATGGTTGAACCCTCCACCTCTATCCCCCACCATTTCTTGATATTATCCAGGAGTTCAGGGTGAGAGGTCCACATTTTCTCAAACCTGAAAGGATGGTATCTCCTGTGTACCAGTGGGGAAACCAAAAGAGAAATGGAAGAGTGATCCGAACCAATTCTGGGAAGCAGAGATAGTCTGCAACTGAAGGATTGAAGCCAGTCCAAAGATATAAGAGCTCTATCTAGCCTAAACTGAATGCATTCATGGCCTTTTCTCTTGTTTGACCAGGTAAAGGATCCGCCCTTAAGCTCTACGTCCATAAGGGCCAAATTATTTATGAAGTTAGAAAGATCCTGTTTACTTTCCCAATCCATGGGCATACCTCCCATTTTCTCTTTATCTTCTAGCAGTGTGTTAAAGTCTCCCATGATTATACCTTTCTTAATGTCACAATCTTGCACCATATTACCAACTTTGGTCTAGAAGTTTTTTCTATCTCTCTTATTATTGGGGGCGTAAATATTCACTAAAAACCAGGAATCATTGGTGTGCAAATGTTGAACTTTGCAGAAAAGAATGTTATCTTCATCATACTCAGCTACTATATTGAAATACTTATCATTGAAAAGTAACAGCAGTCCTCCAGATGCTCCTTCAGAGTTAGAGGCTATGCCCTTCATGCTATTGTTGAACTTAATATTTTCCATCCTTTCCTTCTTCATTTTAGTTTCTTGGATTAGAAACACATTAGGCCTTTGGTCCCTTATCATATTTCTAATAACTTCTTGCTTTTGGATTCCATTGAGTCCACGAATATTCCAAGATAAGATCTTCATGATTTAACTACTGAACATGCTTCCTGGATGGTGCGCTGCGTACCATCCTTAATGTTTCTTCTGGCTTCCTCTTTCCTAATTCCATTCTTGTTTTTCCTTCCCACTAGGTTAGATTTGTGGCCGAGATCAGCCTTGGCCATGCTTCTAGTAGAAGGGGGAGATACCGGAGAAGGGTCCCTGCTATTCTTCTTCTTTCTACTCCTGACTTCCGTCCAGGGATTCTCTTCTCCCTCTAGTCCTTTGTCCAGCCAAGCATCAATTCTCACCAAATCTTCCATTGTTGATGCAGACAGCCTCTCTATGATTCTGTTTACTGTTGAAGGGGGGGACAACACACTAGGTTAGGGTCCTGGGACATGGGTTCCCCCTCCTTTAGTTCTTCCATGGAGTTCGGGAAAAAGGATAGTTTCAAGTCATCCTCCTGAGAATCCAGAGGGGAAGAGTAATTTTTTCACCTATCTCCTCAGGTTTCTTCTCAGATTCCTTCGCATTGGGGAGAGGTGTTGAATCATCTTTCACTCCTTTCTCTTCTCCCCCTCCTACGTTTCCAGTCACTCGAGGAGGCCCTGATTCCTCTTGGGGTGCATTAGGAGCAGTATTTGTTTTTCCTTCTGCCTCTCCATTTTCCTTGACTTGCGATGCTTTTTTCCTCCATTCCTTTTTGGGATCTAGAGAATCTTTTATCCCCCCTTGTGGGCGAGCGTTTCCCACCGTACTCTTCCCTTTGAAAAGTGGACATGATCAAGCCTTGTGGCCAGCCTTCTTACAATGGAAACAAGCAAAAGGCACACTTTCATAGTCAATCTTTTGAGATCTGATTCCCAGACGAGATTGTAGTTCTAAAGCTTGAGGCATGTCCTGGCCTTCGATGACTCCTACGCAGATTCTTGCGTAATTCAATCTTTTCTTAGCTACTGTGACAGGGTCAATGGAGAGGAGCTCTCCAAAGGTCCTGGCTATGCCATCAAAGACATCCTCATGCCAATATTCCAAAGGAAGTTCTGGAAGTCTTAACCAAACTGGAACCTGAGATTGGAAATCATTGTTCAAATCCAAGTTGGATGTCCATTTTTGCAATATTAGGTTGGATCTGCCCAAAGACCAGTTCCCAGCACATAGTATACGAGAAAAATCTTCCGAACAAGAAAACTCGAAAGACATGAATCCTTTGGCCATAGCAGTCACATCTACATGCCCTTTAAGGTCCCATTTTCTCCTGGTAAATGTCCTCACTACATCAATATTAGGTCTTGGCCCTACAAATTTTCCTACCAGAGTGTTCGCCATGCTTAG